>CANSZD010001244.1:0-511104 GCA_947648045.1 Beta corolliflora
TTTGTTTTCGCATTATCACACGATGATATTGGCAAAGATTATGTGGTTTGGTAAAATCCATCGAGAAGCCTTATTTCACTATTCTAATGATGTTTAGCTTCTCTTTGGGATTGAGCTAAAAGAATGTTCCATCATGTGACCCTATCTGATGAGTGCGAGAGCTCCTTTTATATTTTTACAGATGACTTCTGGTTAATTTTTCCACCTGAAGCTAAAATGTGTTTTTGTGCCATATATTCTTGCACAGTTTAGTATCTTCAAAACATATTTCTACTTCTTCCTATTGTCATTATTTATGAAAAAGGGGTATGAAAACACATATCTTTTGGCCGCTTCTTTCAGCTTGGATTCAAGGTAATGCTATAAGGAGGTAACAGAAAAGATTGAGGGAATTTAAGGCAAGTGGAGGGGAGGTGGTAGAGGCAATGAGGTAGTAGTGATGTGGGAGGAGGGGAGAAATGGGAGGATTATTACACCACCAGCACCTCATTCACTCTATCACCACCTCCACTCACCTTCATTCTTCTTAGTTTATCTCATATTAGTTATTACCCTTTATTGCTTTATCAACTATCCAAGCATGCCTCAAGGACAATAAGCTACTCTAGCATCTCTTAAGTGTCATTCTCATGGAAATTTGCAATGAAATCATGTCCTCTCTCTAACAATCACGAAACAACGTTGATCGAGGGAAAAGTCTCTGCAAATATCCAACATGCAAGACTTTCCTTTGAAAGACACTCTCCTAAGTATCATGCAACCTCTATACCAAAATACCCATGTAGAGTCCTTGAGAAAGAATGTACTCCATCCATGTCATATTACATTGCTCATTTGCCTTAGGCATAAAGTTTCTGAGGAGTATAGGTTGGGCCATTTGAAGTATATTATAGTGAGGAGAGGGAGAAAGGTGGATATGATTGAAGATAATGGGTAAATTTTCATTGAGAAAAAGAGGTAGAGGTGATGGGGTTAGTGGGTAGTTTTATACTGTAGTTGAAATGTAGTCTCAACGAAAAAGGGAAATAGATAAAAGTACAGTATGGCAGAAGGGTAATGTATTTTAAGATGGAGGTAGTGTATGTTTTAAATTGAAAAACATCTAGTATGCGCACAGCAAAGGCCACAGCTTCAAGATCAAACTTTTCCACCAGATTGAAACAAGTCATTAGAAGTAAATACTACTATAAAATGGTATCTAGAGTGCAGATTGCAATATGGAAGAAGCAAAATCCAACTTAACAGCACAATATTCTCAACTGGAATCCCTCCAATAGAAAGTGAGATAATGTATCTCTAGGTTAAGAGTATAATTTTTTTATATTATGAACAAAGAATTGTAGGATTAAGGCTTTGTTGTTGTTGTACTACGAATGGAGAATTTGTAAAAAAGCTGCAGTAATGTATGAATATAATATCACATACATTCCTGACAATTTTTCCATCAACTACTAATTAGGTAATAAAGCATAATTTCCAGAAAAGTGGTATCAGGGACCATATGTTGACAAGTAGGTGACTAAAGTAGTATCAAAAGGAAAAAGAAGAAAGCACCTGATGGCTTTTGACATCTCGGAGCATATCGCATCCATCACTGTAAGGGTCATATTCAACATCATTCAGAGGGTCACTAATAACTGCTATAGGAACGCGTCGGCTCAATGTTTGAGCAGCGGTACTTCCAGATATTAGAGGCTCTCGACGTCGGAAGCGTCCTTCTATCTCTTCAAATTCCTTGTGCTGGAAAAGTTGCATATCAGTAACCAAATATGAGGGGAAAAGTTGGTCAAACCACTATCATGTATTAATCAGAAAATAAAGAAAATACTGTTAACCAGGACGAAGAAGACAAAGTACCCGCAACCTATGCTTCAGCAAAAGCTTGTGAATGGATGGGATGAAGATAGCAAAGTCCTGCCCAAGGGCATGAGCAAGACAACATAGTGCATCAACAGCATCCTTCCGGAGCTCATCATTCTTCCTGGGAGTACAAAGCATAATCAGTCAATGCTAAAAAAAAAACTCTTAACAAAGTCCTCAATTTCTATAAAACAAGCACAAATTTTGCACCTCTGAATCCAACCACGAAGCATGTATGTACAACTTTCTAAGAGAGCAGATATCATTCAATAAAACTGTTGAATGCCTTCAGGTTAAAGTTCAATCTTACACAGCAAACTAAAGCTCCCTGTCCCAACTCAGTGATTAGGTCAACTAAAATAAAACCATAATTGTAAATTATAGGTAATTCTGCATTATCTATACAATATTTAATGCCAATTTAAATATGAATGCAATTTAACTAAAGTAACTTCTTGATAGGCGTAAAAGTGGTCAACAAGCATTATAAATCGAAGAGTAGGAGACAATTCTATTATGGATAAATAGCCACTCCATTATCAAAGGGGTAAGATAGCGTACATCCGATCTCCAATTACCTTGCCTTGGGCAATAACCTCATTATAGGCACAAGGCCATTAATAGTGACCCCATCCAGCTCAGCCAGACCAATTTTGATCAGTTTCGGGAAAATTTACCAGCCTAAAGTCAGCACAGCCAGATTTTTGGTGCTTTGAAAATAAAGTTTCCAGCTCAATATGCACATTTTAGTTATTTTCCTCAGCCCCATTCTGGCCCGGCTCAACAAACAAGCACAGAGGGACTGACATTATAGCTATAGTCTGGCCCGGCTCATATTCAAATCTATCCAGGGTGATGCAGCTTGTAGTAACATTCTAGCAAGATCCCCATCAGCCATGTTTTTCCACTATTTTGCCATGTACAAGAGTGAATCTGTCGAAACTTCAAGCAACTGAATGAGAATGTAAAAGGCCTTGAGACTCTCAAAGGCTTACAGATTCAGAAAATTCAAGAAATTTTAGGCAATTTTAAAAAAGAAACTCCTCAAAAGCTTTTCGGATGAAGGAGATATCTTCATTTGAAAATCAGTGTGCTAGTTTGCTTCTTTCTGGCACTTTTGCGAAAAACATGCCCAGTTTAATAGCAGAAAAATTCAAAAAATTCTGAAAAAATTCTTGAGTATTCAACACATAGAAATATCCAGATTCAAAAAAGAAACACCCAATTTGGACTCCTGTAGGCTGAAATCGTTCTTCAAAGTCGACTAAAAAACTGTTCGAATTCCAGCAGTTTGTTTTCTTCTCCAAAAGTGCGTCTTTTCTTGAATCTTTCCACCAAAGCTACGATACCACATGATGTGAATCCAAAAACAACCTCCAAAATGTAAACTATTTCTGATGTTTTAGATTTAATTTAAAGACAACTCCCCGAAAAATCTTGCTCCCAACTATAATATTTGGTACAGACGTGTGCACACACATAAGCATTTACTTACAGATCACAATAAGTTTTAGTTAGGTTAAAGGCATTCTTGTAGTCTCGATGACTATTATCCTTTTGAACTGAAAATGTTCTGATTGGAACCTCACTTGGCCATTCAGAATCCACTAAAATAACTTAGATAGGTCTCAAAATGCTATCATACCGGTGCTAGCTAAGAAAAAGGCTACAAAGATGACACAATCAATAAAAGACTCTATTCAGATATATTTTAAAAATACCATTCCAGGGAAACTGTCATGATGCACAATCCTAACAGATAGTTTAGTGCTCAATTCTCGTGCCCTCCTCCCAATTCCCTTAGTCCCATTCCCTTCAATCCCATATTTATCAGACGAACTTTCATGAAACAAATAACCAAATCATACAAGAAACTAACCCATCCAAAACGAGCTTCAAATGATGGACAAGAGACGATATATGACCAGTGACCTGGAGGGGAATATATGTCAAAAGAAAACAGTTAAGGAAAGGAAAGGACCTAAGATGAATTAACTTTGTACTCTAAAAAATTCTAGTTCGAGATGACAACCTGCACCCGAGGAATCAAACTAGTAAGAGTCTTGATAGATGCACGTCGTATGTCCACTGAAGCATCCACTTTAAACAGACGGATAAGTGCTGGAAGAAGGAGATGCATATGCTCATCCAAAGTTCCTATCAGAAAAATCAAATCATAGTATCAGCACAAAGAGCAGAAGCTCCAGAAAAATGTCTTACAGCCAAACTGCAAGCTAGGACATGAACTCGTATAATCAAGTCTCACACCTCCAAATACTTCAAGGGTGTGGAGCATATCAGGGAACATAAGTATAATCATTGCATTTTTCTGCGTCACTTAAAACTTGTATGCAGCAAGGAAGAATAGCAGGAAGATATGTCCTAAATTCATCGTTCAGTGCCACACAAAGTTGTTCTACCAAATGCAAAACCTGAGAATAGTGAAGGTACACAATATAATCAAATCAATACGACTTCTACAAGAATAAACATTACTTATGATCAAGACAAAACATTAATAGATAAAGTAGAAGGATGCAAAACTTACAGGTAAACCGTGCACAGAACGGTTGACAGCTGGCAGAGTAAAGGAAGACCATAGCTCAGAAATAAGAGCGAGCAGGTCTGGAAGATATTTTGCGGATATGCTGCGTAAAGAGAACATTTAATGTGAATGCACACTCCTAAGGATCATCAGTATTACCCAATTCGTAATCCACCCCGTGAAGCACGATTTGAAACGTGCAAATTGGTACATGGTTCATGATACAATGGTACACTTCTAACTAACCTAACAAAACCAAATATCAAACTGCAATCCCATACCCATTTTGCGTACAAAAGTATAATGCAAATTAGGTAACACTCAAAAATACACATTAAGAACTCAGAAATTATATGCCACATTACCTGACGCCACAATAGACACCAACGTTCCAAATTTCCATGTAATAAAGTCCTTCAAGTTATCATCACATGCACGCACAATTTGGAAGAAGTCGGGTAAAACCTAAAATGCAATACATGGCCAGAGAACAGAAGTTAGACAAAGCATAAACAATCCGTAGTACAGTCAAACACTTTAGACGGTTAGAGTAAGCATAAATCGATATGCTGAATCAACCACAGACCAAGCAGAACTCCAAGGATATTTAGCGGACAGCTCTGTTCTAGATTATTCCCTTAATATTACTTAATTCAGTAATTGTACAACTGCATCGAATTGATGTTTGTATGATTCAGAGTAACCTAGATTTTATTGTCCAGGTAAAACAACATAATCCAAAAATGAACCCCTTAGAAATTAAGGGAAACTAATCTATATCTTAAACTTTTTAGAAAGTTTGAGTTTACTAGGCTGCCAACAGCAAAAATCTAGAAGGCTTCAGTAACTGATGCAACATATCATATGTTCTATTGAGGACTGAGTTTTAACTTTCAAAAACAAGTTGCAGCTCATATAATGTGCGCAAGACAAGAATAAATAGACAGATTGCAGGCACCTTTGCTGCTATCATATACTCCCTCGGTATTTTTTTTGTTCTCCCCTCTTTTCCTTTTGTGGTCAAAGTTAGACCTTGCTAGATTCTTTTCGATGTGTATTTTCAAAATATCGAACTTTCATGATTTTTACTAATGTATAATTAAAGATATACTTCCTCCGTTCTTTTTCTATTGCAACAATTGAGTTTTCACGCTTGCCAATGCACAAGTTCAACTATTAATATCTTTAATTACTTGTTAGTAAAAATTATACAAATTTGATATTTTGAAAGTATAGATCGAGACGAATCTAACAAGACCCCACATGACATATATTTTTCCTTACGTAAAAAATCAAAATAGATAGTTAAAAGGTGGTGAGTGAATAGTGTAAAAATCTCATTGTTGCAATAGAAAAAGAACGGAGGAAGTACATGGTAAAAGTTGTGCATTGGAGACCACACAAACAAATGAGGGAGAACAAAATAAGAAGGGAGTACTTATAACTTATAAGAGTCTATATGTTTTACTTTTAAAACTAATCACCATTATTGTACTCCAATAATTATTATCGTTTTGTTGTTGCTTTTTACTACTATTAATATGAATATTCTTACGTATAAACTTTTATAATACTAATAATTAGTATTTATAACTATAATTTATTTTCTTATTATGATTAACTTATTTTTGTAATGATAAAGAAGAAAAAAATGAAACAACAATAATATATTAATATTAAAAGCAGAATATTAGTCGATAAAAGTATTATTCTTATAATTCCATTCTTTCCTACTTGATCTTAACGAATGGTTCTTTCTCACCCCTTATGGGAGTTTGGCATTCATGATTTGTTCAAAAGATGTAGTTCATTGATTGTTTATTATACAATTTTGCAACCAGTATTGGATTCTCATCTCTAGTCATCAAATATAGAACTTTCTTCTCAAAACTATATTAGTACAATGGACATTTTCATAGAAGACTACATGATTCAGCGAACAAACGAAGAGTATACTTTACTTGAAAAAGTTAGATTGTGTTTCATTTTTCTCTAATAGCCATTGTAAAATGTCATGGATTTTAATTAATGAAATTTATCTTTAAAGAAAAGGCAATTGTGTTCCTCCTTTTTACCTAGAGTGCTCTATGTTCAATGGTTTCCAAAATGAGTCAGTATAACCACTTGGTAACATTTACCACTTACCAAAAGAAAACAAAACAAAAAGAGTACTTAGTAACATGTTCAAATGTAACAGCAATTCCCTTTCATGCTATAGTTGTTCTTTAGTGACATTTCCCCCAACTCCAATCTATAACATAAAAAGTATTTATCGCACAAGATCTATAAATGATTAGTTTTGTCTGTACTAGCCTGAAGTGTATAGTATAGACACAAGGATGCAAATTTGATGTATATTATCGATCACAAATTTACACACTGGTCCATAGGGTTCTAAGTACCCTTCATCCAGCAAAACTCAGAAGTACAATTCAATTTGAAGTACTCATGTTTCAAATTGGAATCCACATTGTTCAAACTTACCATGTTTCATTTAAGCAATCTCTTATAATCTAATGCATAATGGTTTACTCACAGCTGCCTATAATTTCAAGTTACATCGAGATTGTAGGAACTTTCTCCACTAACATACAACGCAAAAAATTCTTTCAATTTTCTAAGCAACAAAGAAATAAAATGGAAAAACATTAAAGGGGTAGCCAGTTGTCACGCTTACACAACACCAAATTGTTTATAAGAATATAAACTCTACCACTTGAAATGACATACTTGCGCACACATTTGAGTGATGGATGAGAAAACAAACCAACCTTTTGCAAGTATGGCACGCACCCAAGTCCCATAGACTGTCAGAAAACAAGAAAGTTCAGATGGGAATGCAATATAGTTGAAGATTACTCAAAAAGCTATTATGTCAAAAGAAAGGAAAAGCATATGGTAGAAAATTCCGTTAAGACTAAATTATCATATTACCTTGAATATGAACATAAGAGATCCGACCACCTTTTGATGGTAGCTAGAAAGTGAAGGGTCTCTAAGAACACGCATCAGGGAATTTATTGCTACCTGTATAATGCATTATGAAGGTAATAATAAAGGATTCCCCCTTCATATAATGGAGAAGAATTGACAGTTTATTATGCTGGAAAACGCATTAGAGGCTAGTCGAGTAATGAAACTTGTACCGTTGAGTAATAATCCTCAGACGATGTTGTAAAAGATGGCCAAAGGTCCATAGGAAGATCATCCATGGAACGGATGTGCTGACCTGTTTCTGGGGTTGTGTGGGAAACTTCCCCATGTGACCCAGGCAAGTTTGGCTGATTTCGCTTATGAACATACGGGTCCAATGCGCCCATGATACCAAGAACCTGGAATGGATGTCAGAAAATTAGCACTCAGTACCAGAAACCTAACAGTCTTCAACAAAAATCATACCTTAAGTACTTCTCGTCTGGTTGACCATGCCAGATCGCCATGAAGCAACTTCAGGAGTAATCCAAGTAACTGAGGGTAATCATTGTAAGGAGTTATGACATACCTGTCAAGAATACTAGTTAGACCCAAAAGCATGTAGTACACAGGTAAATTGGCCTCATCGCAACTACAACTTAAAGCACTGTAATATATAGCCTTATTCATTAGCTCTGTGAATCACTAATTATGTTACAAGATAACCAGAGTGCATAACAATCCTGCGATCAAGCTAGTGCTGTAGTTTGAACGAGATACAAATTCTACTAAACATGTTTTCCTCCGGGTAATAACCTATACTCCAGGTCCCTCTTCGACAAGCATGCTCCTTTATATTTCTTTATTACTAATATGCAGCATGACTATTATTAGAAAGACGCCCTCCATGGTGTCTTTCTAATATGTATTCCTTTATCACTTATCAAAAAACAAAACCAAAACCAAAACGTTCACCACTGTTATGATACTCTATGTTGTTATTGTTCACATTGACGCCTCCCAATTCTCTAGATTGCACTGTTATTTATAGTGATCTTTTTACACTAAAGTAACTGCAATCTTACCAACAAGTCAACAAGTAAACTGGCTTCCAGGGCAGAAGCATTACAAAGAGTAAGAAAATCTACCAATTATAAACAAGGAATAATTTGTTAACAAAAAGTGAAATGGCCCTATCTTCCTTTTTCTTAGAATAAACCCTAGAAGCCTTATTTGCATCACATAAAAATGACGGCATGGCAGAACATACTGAACGACAACTTCCTGCATCATGTTATAAAAATGACGTCAGACCCTTATACACCCCCCTCTCAACCAGGGTAAAAGTGAGAACCCTAAGCCTAAACACTATATTCTCAAATCAAAGTTCCTAATGTTTCCAAGCAGTCAAGCAAAACGTCACAATGCATGAAAACATGACAAACATTATTAGATGTCAAATTAGTTACTAACCCAGTGCTCTGTACTACTTGTCCAAGGGTCGCAACAGCCACTTCTCGTTTTGTTACTGCTGCTCCATCCAGTAAAGCGTCTACTATCAATGGCATGAGTTCAGGAATATATTGTCTCATTGCAAAACCGCCCTACAGAAATAACAGTTATACAGAAAGATCAGTAGGTAATTTTACGACCTTGTTATGCACAACACTCATTGCCGGTAAAGCATTTCGAACAAGGCACTAAGAAGAGCTCAAAATAGTACCAACCCACCAACTTGATTGTATTTCATCATGGAATAAACATTAAATTCTCAAATAAACTAAAAGCAAAAGTTAGATCATGTCTAGAATTATGATAATTAACATCCAGAATGATTTATAACATAAATGGGCTTCATGAACTCAAGCAATCATTGGCATCATCAGAGCACCGACCCCATAGATCCAAGAAAAACATAACCAAAAATCCAGCCTGTTTTTTAGTGGTGGCATAACACCATTAAATCCAACCAGCATTCATCAGTAAGACTCACAACCACTTAATCTGACAAATCATTTAGAAGTATCACATCTTCAAAGTAAAAACAGCTCACCACTCTAGCCAGATCCCCAACAGTAATCAAAACGCCAGTGATAATGCCACTATTAGCACTCAATGCCGATCCCTCACGGAGTTTTGCCACTAAAGCCTGCCAATCAATACAGATTAAACTTCAATATATGGAAGCAAGTCTGCAGAGCACAGATAGCATGAAAGCACCATCTATTTGACCTTATGTATGGGAGCAATATACGGGAGTATTAAACGTTCACAACTGCGAATTAAGCAACCCAATGATTTTGCACTTTCTTCTCTGCATTTGCTGTCCACACTGTAAAGAAACATTGGTTTGTTATGCTAGGAAAGACATCTCTCCACCAAAAACCAGATAGTACTTATAGCATCGACATATAAGCAGTTGACTATGGCCTTCCTGATCACCTTTGCTCTAAATATATTAACAGTTGTATGAGATAACGACGAAGAGCTGGGAGAACATATGCAGGATTCTTTTCAGACAATCGCCCAGCAACGGATATTGCATATTCACGAACTTGAAAATCCTGAGAGCAAAAGCAATTGCATTACAACGAATAAAGATGAGGTATTTCTAATACTAAGTGCACCTATAGATGGACATCGGATGCCAAGATGAGGTCTTTCTAAGTAATAATTAAGCCATATAAATGATCACACTACATGACTTTATTTCATTCAAGCATTTTATGCCCTGCACAACTTTCTTTTTTCCTCATTTTCAAGTATTTTAGCATTCTTATCAAACTTCTTTGTACGTAAAGATTATAGTCATGAAGTATGTCTCTAAGTGCCTGTAGAGTGTCTTTAATGTTATCCTATTCGTGTACTATTAACAAAACAAAAAAAACAGCACACATCAACTGGAGCATGTGAGGTATATCGAGGTGTGTTCTACGTGTGAAGTTCTCTCATACATGTTGAGTAAGCAACACAATACCTAGACAAAGCGCTCGTGTGACCTAGCTTATAGTTTATGTAATTATGTCACTAATTTTTACCGTCTCGCTTATATGATCAAAAATATAATTGGGCCAAAATGGGTTTAAATTTCTTTATGATAATAAAAAAAAGGACAAATTCAGCCTGAAAAGAAAAAAAAAATTGTAAATTTGCAAAGTTTTGACTGGACTAGATTTGGACTCTTAACAAATTTTGTTGGAAATAGAGTGAATTGGAATTGTGAACAATATGATATGAATTTCTACTCAGTTTTTATAGACCAAAATCTTTTGAACTGGACTTTGCCAAGCATTGAATTTACACCCAACTCATTGAAATCCTAAGGGATTCACAATAGCTGCAATGTTACCTCATCATTCAAGGCAGCAAAGATAGCACTCAAACTATCAGCTTGAGCCAAAAAATCGTCAAAACCACCATCTTCATGCAAGGATTGGAAAATGGAAAGCCTAACACTCACATCAGCATCTGCAACAGCAGCAATTAGCAGCTTTTCCACAATCTGCAGAACAAAAGGAGACACAATCAACATTCAATTAGTATATTCACCATCACTCACTCCACTCCAAAATATCCTTCCACGATAATATGTTTGCATGTCCCTACGAACTTCATATTTTCCTTTGACGTAAAAGTCAATGGGTTAAATATTACTTTTCTCGTTTCTCTCTCCATCAATCAACATCTCTTTTTCCATGTCTCTCCATAACACGTTCTCTTACTTTTTATTATCTCTCCATCCACTTCCAATTATTATATTACATAATAACTATTCTTAAATCTGGTTCCAACTCAACTATGAAGTATTTAGGAACAGAAAGAATAACATAATTAAAGTGATGCCTCAATGCCCTCCAGTCTATAACGGATTAGTATTGGGTTGGTGTTGTATATTTCATCATTTAAAAAATTACATCACCAGTAATTAGCAAGGACCCTACTAATACAGATAACAAGTTCCATTATAGTAAACGACAGAACGCACAAAGAATACTGTTCCCAGTAAGGAAAGTTTGTGTCACATGTGAATTCGCCTATCAAGAAGTGAGACGTAGTCAACTATTGATTGATGATATATACCTCTTCAATAAGACGCCTTCTCCTCCCTCCAGTTCGGTTAGATCTAGCAGAACTAAACTGAGAAGATGTGCCAGAAATAGAATTTGCTACTAATCTGCAACAGCATAATGCAGCATCTTTCCTCGTGACTGCATCTTCATCTTCCAAGTAAGAGATAACTGATTCTCTTGCAAACTCCAGAAGATCATGTCCCTATATGATATACAAAAATAACAGTCTTAACCTTGTACTTAACCGAAAACAAAACCGAAAAAAAAGGTCTTACACAGGAGATGACAGGATACAAACCTTGAAGTTAAAATGTGCAAGAGTCTGCAAAGCAAGCTGCACTAGAACGGGGCCAGACACATCCGAAACCAACAAAGGCGGATTGACCACATTCCCTCGACCTATTGCAGCTGGCCTCACCTGAGGATGATGAGATCTAGAAAGAGCAATAGAAATGCTTTCAAGCAATCGATCTTGAATTGTTGGAAGCAATGACGGGATGCTGCAGTATTATGAGAGAAGAACGAATTCAAATTGAGAGTCAAAGATCGACTAGTATGCAACGCAATCAGGTAGGCCCTTGATAAAAGGTGGCAACATGCCCTCCCCAAGCCAGACACAGTCAGGTCTGGCCCAACCTAGACCGGTACACGGCTGGTCCAATCCGTGCGGTGAACTGGTGCACATCCCCATTGCCCTAAAACTAGATCAGTTCCGGGCCTAACCATGCCAGTCCAGTTATCTGTCAGGTTTAAA
The DNA here is from genome assembly GCA_947648045.1 of Beta corolliflora. NCBI lineage: Eukaryota > Viridiplantae > Streptophyta > Magnoliopsida > Caryophyllales > Amaranthaceae > Beta > Beta corolliflora. Next base: position 12,143 of record CANSZD010001244.1, read on the forward strand.
TTTAACTTTAAAAAGGCTGTTGAACACAGCAAGGCTGGGCCTGGACGGCCCAGTCCAGTCTACTCACGAAGTTAAAATTTCTAACTCAACCCAATCTGCATCAGTTTCAGTCCAGGCCAGGCCCAGATTGACCAAGGCTAGGCAGATTCAAGGATACTGGGCCTGAACCAGCCCAATAGCCAATTTTCCATGAAGTTACGGCAAGCAAAAGTTAACCGGACCCAACAGTCCGACCCAAAATAAGCAGGTGAGGGTTGACGAATGACGATCAACCCCTTTAATAAGTGGTCAGGTTAGGGATTTTTGGCCCGTTTAACTCATTTATTAAAAAAAATTCAAAATGTTATATTGACAATTGTGAAACCTGGTCAAAGAACATACAAAACGCCCTTAAGGTATTGCTTTAAAAAACTCTCAACCGGCATAATGTTCTTGCGAATTTGTTCATTTTATTGGAAAAAGTACTTTCTCTGTTGCAAATTATATGTAGCAAATAATTTGGGACATCCAGAAAAGGTATGCAGCAAGTATATAGGGACGTAGGGAGTAATTTCATTCTAAATAAAAAGAATGTGATTATGTTGGTTATAGGGTAACTGGTAACCCATCTCATAGGTCGAGTTAATTTTGAGTTCCCCAACCAATTTTTAAATGCGAGAGTTCGGGTCGAGATTTTCAAACCGATTAATTACAGACCTGGACACGAACCCATCCCAAGCCCCACCAGTTTGCCATCCCTATGTTAAGTAATCTAGATTTAACAACGAACCTGACAGCAATTTGCTCAAGTGCTTCTACTAGCTGAGATGAAAGACCAGCAGAGAACATTGCATCTAAGAGGCTACGAATATGAGGCTCCATATCTGGTCCCATTGCTTTCGCAATGCTGCCAACACAAGCCAAAGCCTCCACAGAAGGTCTTCCTCTACGTGGAGCAATCTAGGAGAAGTAATCCAATCATTAAATAGTGGCAATGTCAAGATAAAACAAGGGAAACAAAATTTATATCAAGGGAAAAAAAATGGGAAAAGGCTTTTGCAACACACAGCATCACGCAGATGAGACATTATTGTCGGCAAATAGTGTATAAGTTCCCCATCCAAGGCACCAGCCATCTCCCCAAGGGCAATGAAACCACTAGCCCGCTCAGCAGGTATCTTCAGGACAGCAAGAATATGATTCATGCATATCTGTCCCAAAAAGAACAGTCATCTCATAAAATTTCTAACAAAGCTGAATAATGATCTGGAAAGCTACTTAGAGCAAGCTGCATATATCATAATAGTTAAGTGTCACTAACCGTCAAATAATTCGTCACAAAACGATCACGTAGGAAATGAGCAATGCGAGGAAGCAAAGATGTTATGCTAAGACGAACAAGCCGATCACGATGCTCCAGATATCTCAGAACTATTTCAGCAACTTCCCTATACCTAGACATCATAAACTCACCCGTATTTCTGCAGTAAACAAGATTAAGAATAAGCACACTCTGCAAGATGTATTCATGGTGAAAGGGTAAATCAACCCCGTCTGAACAGGACAAACATAAGAAAACCAGAATGCGGTATTTTGAAGCAACAATAGTCAAGTACATCATAAAACTACTAACTCAGTACAGATTGCAGGGAGTAAATAACAAGACAAAATCCATGTCCAAGCTTCTCTTCCAAAATCATAGTAAAGATCAACATTATTGATTAACAGAAAAAGGACACTGAAGGAAAAAATGCTGACACACGAGTTGTAATGTTTCCACAAACACAGTAGATTACTTTCCTGTACCATCAAATTGCTAATTGCCAAAGGCAAAATCTTGCAAACATCACTTGAGTATTCTTCTTTCTCCAAGCTACGCATGGCAAATATTTTATCATGCACTGCAAATATGAAGAGCTTAAAACTTACTATTCTTATCCCATTCTCAGCCACTTCAGATCATTGATTATCAAGGGTCGTCGGAAAGCAGGGGGTCCATATAAAAGACTTCCATAATAAAACATTTTGGAAGATACGCTCAGGTGATTTAACTTCCACGCCGGGAAAAATGAAAATATCAACCCCTTATCAATGATATTGAAGATCACATCCAAAGAGACAAAAGGATGTTTCTCCATAAATGCCCTCACAACATGGTGTGCAACCCAGTTTCCCAAAGGGAAACATCACAGAAAAAGAATTTTCTTGAGATCTTCAGTCCAAAAATAAGCATGATGACACTCACAACACTACAAAGTGTATTGCATATTTGTCGTATGTTTACGACAAACTCCCTCAATTTCTTTTTGTTCTGCCCACTTTTCACATACATCTGTTTCTTTTTGTCTACCCACTCTCACAGTCTCACTTTAATCAATTGTTTTGTAATATATTATCCCCGGTACCATCTCATATCCCACTTCTCCCTCCCTTTGGCTCACCTTCGGAGACCCAATTAAACATATAAATTACACCTTCATCATTCTCTTTCCTCGAAAAAGTAGAATTACCCCACATGGATGGTCCCTTCTTACTAACCTCCTCGGTATTTGGCGCTATAATAATTGGTAGAAAATTAACAAACCGATGGAGTGGATAAAAAACAAATCAGATAGTAATTGGACTTCATAGAATGGTAATCCTTTGTTCTCTATGGTGTAACTCCCTAGTGGAGTTGGAGATGTTCATAGAGCTCTATCATAAAACAAGGCATTCTCCTTATATTGATTTTGATGGAATGACCCACTTTCACTATTGAGCCTCATTGTCCACAAACAGATTTTTTAAAAGAAGTTTTAAGCCAAGAGAAAAGATAAAAGCTTGCGTAGAGATAATTTTCATGTTTACTAAATCTAACAAATTGACCTCCATCTCTTAAAGAATAATCCATGTTAGTTTGTCCCCATTAGATTTCTCATTTCCTTTTTAGGAGTGGGTCCACTATCTCATCTTACTCTCTTCTCAATATAATATTACTTATTATCTTCTATCAAATTTACTTCTTTTCTTCTCTCCGTTTATTACCCACTATCATTAATCATATCTATTTTTTTCCTTTTCACAATATAATATCAACAACCATCTCCAATCTCATCCACTTTTCTCTCTTCTCAATATCATATTCTAATTCCTAAATTATGTGGCCAGAACAAAATGGCAATAAGGAACGAAGGGAGTTTGATTCAACATATTCCAGTTTTCTGCTATGTATAATTTATGGGTTTACGTAGTATAATCTATGGGTTTAGATGGGTCCCATCAAGTGGGCCAAGGGAGGAAAAAAGTGAGGTAATAAAAGTTAATCTAAGGGAAAAAATTACCCAAAAAGAAATCGAAAGTGGTTTGGACAAAAATAAATGGATGAGTGTGGAAGGTGGGTAGACCAAAAAAGAAGAAGATTGAATAAATAAGATATGTATTAGAAGGACACCGATGGGATGCCAAACTGCCACCTATTTACAGAACTAGCAGGAGGACTGAGGGCAAATTTCTGCTCTCAAGTTGTCATGAAGCAAATCATTTTACAAAATCAAGATCTAAGATAAGACTTTGGAATGGAAACTACATAATGTACGATTATTCTGTGTCTGTGGGCAGATATTCATAACAATTAGATACTCCATACATGGAAATACAATATATCAAAAAAAGACGCTTTCCATGTCTGACTAATTTTTAAATAAGGTAAAAAAAAACATCTTTTCATGTACATTGAACAAGGGTATTATATTAAAGTTCACAATCCAAACTTTTTGCATAATTCCTGAACTGTCAAACTACTACTAGAAACTTGCACTAATAAGAAAAACGCAGATAAATTCCAAGCCTTGAGTTTTCCAGATTTTCCACATGATCACAGATGGATAGAGATGCAAAGAGAAAATGGTCTATAGAAGTATTCCCTCCATCCCAAATGATGGGCTATATTTGACATTATTGGTCACATTTCATCATTATGTCTTAAGAAGATCATTTCTTAATTTACGATAAAACTACAGATTTTGACATCATAACTTAATACAAATGTAGCCTACTATGTCGGGATGGAAATAGTACATGGTATTCAAATATTTTTAAGCCACCTAAATCCAATACAATAAAAAAAAAGTTTGAAATAATCTAACCAACCTCAAGAGCTCCCCAACAGCAAGTAAGGAACCATGTATGCTATGAATCGGAGCATTTTTTCCTAGCCCCTCTTGAGTAGCCTCAAACATGCGATAGTACCTACATTAAGGCACACATTATCAACCAATATAATATACAACTCAAGGTGAAGAAAATGACAATAAAAAGACCAAGAAAACTGATAGGTCAGTATTCTGACATGATGATTGATAGTTTCTCCTTATTTTTTCGTTCTCCCTTACTTGAATTTTATGCTCAAAGTTGGAAAACGTTAAACACAAATGCTCACAAAAACACTAGATAAAACATAGTCATAAAAGGGTCTTGTTAGGTATGTCTCAATGAATATTTTCAAAATATTACTTCTCGTAAAATTTTATTAATTTGTAATTAATGAAATTAATAGTCAAAGTTGTGTGTTAGGAGACCGTGAAACACAAATAGGGAACATAAAAAAACAGAGTATAAACAATAAACATATTGCATTAACTATAAAATATTTTCTCGTCTCATTCAAAACAATACTCAAATCCAGAACCATACATTATTGATCGGAAAACTATTCTTCAACACACACTTGTGAGTAGATAACTTCCGGTAACAACATACTCTCTCTGTATTATTAAAATTTGCTCACTTGGAATCTTCAAACTATGCATAATTGGAGAGAATCTTCTAAATTCTTATTAATATATAAGAAAAAATATAGCCATGTGGGTCTTGTTTGATTCGTCTCTAGGAATACTTTATTAATATTCAATCGTTATAATTTTTACTAAGATGTAATGAAAGATACTAAAGTTTAAAGAAGTGCATTGGCAACCGCGCATAGTTAAAGTAAGCAAACTAAAAAAAATAAAGAGGGAGTATATTTTAATGTATGGGGATGATATGGAGTGAGACCCCTTGCATGAGGGTAAAACATCATGTGGTCCCTAAAATCTATTATTGTCAAGTACAATGGTTTCAAATAATAAGTACATATAATAGAACGACTCATAATTATAAAACAACATGCAATATATCTGAGAAACAGAAAGAACAAAATGAAGCCAAGAAGATATATATCTGAGACACAGAAAGAACAAAATGAAGCCAAGAAGATTACTCGAATCCCAAAAAGGTCATCAATCCGAAATATAATATCGTCTTATCTACTCCAAATCACCCATATATCTCCTCTTACGACTTACCTCTAAGGGTCTTCTTCTCCATTCACCATATAAACTTCAGTTAGCAAGTATTGTAGGCATTTGTACAGCAAGCACAACTCTCATATAATACCAGGCAAGACTTACCATTGCAGTAGTAGATCTTCAGAAGAAAAGCATTAAAGAAAGACATAACTAGATCCATCTTCTCCTTATAACACCAATCGCAAAAAAAAAAAAGAAAAAAAAAGATACAAGAAGCTCTATAAATCTTTTGAATAAGATATGTTCATGTACTCATTTACAGCAAGCTGAGATTTGATTGTCCGACGACAAGTTGTCCTCAAAATTCCAAACCCAGATTACAGTTGAATGTAAGAGCACATGTCAATTAAATGGCAATTCCACCCAAACCCAACATACACCTTGCAAATAAAGAACTAGAAAGGTTTATGCAAGATCAACCATAAATTATGGGGGTTTGTATTATAAGCAACCATAACCCTAAGTCCCTACCAATCGAACCTCTCATTCACTTATGCAACTAGAATAACAAGTACATGGAGAAAAACATGCAGATGACATACGAAACATTTCAAAAGGTCATAGAACATGAGAATTAATACTTACGGGGAAAGAAAACAGAAAAGAGAAGAAAAACTGCATTTCTTATATTTCTATATTAAAACATTGGCAATTAATCACCTTCAAGATAGCAAGCAATTCAGAAATAATAGAGTAATCATAATTATTATTATATACTAACTAAAAATACTCAACATTCCACCGACTGAATTGTATGTTTATGAAGCTTAACTAAAAAGCAATCTTCAACATCCAAAAAAAAAAAAGCAATGTCAGCACTATAAATATAAGGTGGTTCCTGAACCAAAGGTTAACTGACCACTGCACGCGCCAACGTGTCTCGCGTTTCTCAATTACACGAAGGCAAGCACGTAATGCTTCCACAGCGCGCTCTCGAACATCTAATGAAGGGTCCCTTAGGGCAACCCAAATGGCATCAACAAATTCTGGCACATGAACATTGAAAACAGTTGAAGCATTCTCAGCCATTTCCTGGACAAAAGGAGAGAAAACTGTTAGCATAAATTACAGAAAAGCAAACTGAAACTACAGTTGGCATCTCTAGGTTCTTCCATACAAAATCTTAAAAAAGATATACAATTATTCATCCATGGAACATTATGCAATTACAAATAATGGTCTTAATAGTCTGGCTAACATTATGCGGTCCCGAGAAGTCTTGCTAATAATGTTTAGCAAAGGCGAGCCCGGGCGATGCCAAAAATGCCTCCAGAAACCCAAGCGAGGCGAGCAACGTTAGGCGCACGAAGCGCCTCGGGAGGTCACTTTTGGGGGTCAAGCGAGAGTGTGGGCCACCACCTCTTTTTAAAAATTTTCCATGTTTATATGTTTTGAACGGTCTTACTTGCTGGACCCTGCCTCTGCCTTTCCTCTGTGGAAACTGGAAACCCTAGAACTACGCATCATACAGTCGCTGCTGCTTCTTGCCAGTGGTCGTCCGTCGCCGGTGGTCGCGGTCTTCTCTCCGTCTCCTCGCCAGTAAGTTTTCTCTTCTTCCCTTCTTCTCTTCTTCTTCTTTCTGTCTTCATCTTCTTTCTTTATTTCGTCCTGCTAAGAACTAATATTGTAGGGTGGAGGGTATTTTAGATATTATCTCTTTAGTTTACTTGGGGAATAAGTTGGATTGTTTGTTAGGAAAGTAGTATAAATATAGAGCCACATAGTATGTGAAGGGCATGTTGAAAATAGATGAGAAATTGGGTGAGCTTTTAAGAGTTCAATTGGGAGAGAATCAAGCCTCTCGAAAGTTTGAATATCTTTACATTTTGCTATATTTTCTGTTATTAAATATTAATCAATCAAAGTTCATCTTCTTCCCTTAATTTCTCCATTTTAGCACTACAATCAGTCCAAGCTAAGTTGATTCTTAGCACGTCCCTTCTTTCTTCTTCTTCTTCTTTCTTTCTTTTTCTTCCTCTTTCTTTCTTCTCTCTCACTTTATTTCTTATAGAGGCAGTGACTGTATGAGGCAATCAGGCAGTGACTGTATGAGGCATCAGGCAGTGACTGTATGAGGCATCAGGCAGTGACTGTATGAGGCAATTAGGCAGTGACTGTATGACGCAATTAGGCAGTGAGTTAAACAAAAAATAAATATTTTAAACAAATTTTTTTTCAATGAGTAGTGAGTTAGTAAGACTGTAGGAGTAGTGAGGCTTTTATGTTCCATTTACTGGAAGAATGATGGTGATCTGGATTTCTAGTTGTTCTAATGGGCTATCTTGAAAACTCTCTTTGCTCTTCATTCTACTTAGTACTTTGATATGTTGCGGTATTCTAGCAATGAACTATGCTTTCTCATATCCTTTTATGGGTCTTTAGTATAGTAATTATAATAAGGGTAAATTGGCGCGAACAACACCAACTATTAGTTTGGTGCACAAAACAGCACGAACTAAACGAGGTGTGGTGCACAGCACAAACTTCATAAGGTGGATGCACGAAACAACATAAATGAAGATTTTGGCCTGAGATTCCATTTAGGCCGGGGAATCTTTAATATTTTAAGATATTTGAAGAATCTCTTCCACTTAATTAGTTTGCCATTTTGTTTCCCTCCCTTTTTATTCCCACATGTGACCCCTCCTCAATGTATTAAACCCCAATAAAGTACCCTTTCATCTTCATCATCTTCCATTGTTAGAATACCAAGGTCACCGAGCTCCATTATTGTTGCATGATTGAAGGTCACCCCAACGAGTTTTGTAAGTTTTCGCATCCTCTAATTATGCTCAAAATCATATGTATGTTGTGTATGTTTTTGTATGAGTAATCAGGGCTTGTAATTGGGGTTTTTTAATGCGTTAATTTAGGAAATTAAACATTTCTTTTGTCATAATTTTGGTATGTATTTTTTGTTTGCTGATCTTTTTTGCAATTCTTTGATGTAATTGTTGTTTATTAGGCTATGAAAGGTAGATTCACCATTAAATTGGTACACGGAGGCACATTGGATAAAAATGGGACATATATGGGGGTAATGTTCATTGTTGGGATAAAGTAGACCCATAATATATAGCTGCAACGTATTTAACTTGAGCATCCTCCATAGCTTTTTGCCTTCTTCCTTGAATTTGCTGAAAATCTGACACTCATCTTCAGCTTCTAAGGTTTTAAAGAGAAAAACAATTTGGGGGTTTTCTTAGATTGGAAAAAGGGTATAATTTAGGGGAAATGAGGAGGGGTCACGTTATGTTGGAAGTAAAAAGGGAGGAAAACTAAAAACACTAAAGGCAAACTAATTAAGTGGGAGAGATTCCCTAAATATATAAAAATATTGAAGATTCCTCGGCTTAAATGGAATCTCAAGCCAAAATCTTCATTTGTGTTGTTTCGTGCACCCACCTTATGAAGTTTGTGTTGTGCATTGCACCTCGTTTAGTTCGTGCTGTTTTGTGAACCAAACCAATAGTTGGTGTTGTTCGCGCCAATTATTCCTATTTTTTTAAGTATTACAATGCTTCTATATTTGATTTCTAAGTTTTGGCACCAAAGGTGCGCCTCGCCTACAGGATGTGTATGCCTTCGCCTAGCACCCTACACCTCGGTGCGCTTCGTGCCTTTTACAACTAAGAATATGCTAGATTAATAATGGTTTATCGCAAAGTTGACTATAGTTGATTTCTTGAGTCTTCTATGACTTTAATGGAAGATTTTTGGTTAATGAATACGGTTTCATTAGCATAAATTGCTTACGCTTAGACAATGAGGGGTTTATGTGGATTAGCAAAGGAATTAAACTATTAAAGGTACAATCAGGTATATAACTTAAGTAATGATGTTCTTTGATTGACCATGAGCTTAAGGCTTCATAAACTTATTTTATTGATTAGTTGTGAGTTATGTGATTAGTCTAGATCACTATAAATAAACAATTAAATAACTTAAAGTGGAAAGGATTTGCAATTAAATCCGTAGCTCAAATCCCCTAGGAATGGTGAGCAAAGAGGAGTATATTGGACTTTGTTCTATGACACTTGCAAAATACTATAATGATGATGTTAGTACCTTTTCAAGTAATTATTACTCAAGGGAAAAGGTATGTCCTGGTTGAACAAATAGAACTTAAGACTTGGAAACAAAAAACCTCGAGGTTCCATGTTCTTACGAATATATGTTTACGACTTGGAAAAGGTATAGTCCCTGGTTCCTTGTTCTTACTTTTCTACATTATCTAAGCTGAGACCTGGTATGGTCCGTATAGGTAGCCCGTATAATTCCATGGCGATAACCAGGTCTGTTTGTTGCCATTCTAAATAGTATAACAGATAAACTTAACTGACAGTCACAGCATCTTTTGTGCAAGACATTGTGTAGATATGGAACAAACCACTAATAAATTTCTGCACTTAAGAAATAACAATAATGGTGCATTTTTTCCCAACATAAACTGTGAGCAAAAGAGCCTCAGCTGTTAATAATTTTTCTCCCTCGCACCCTCATTTACAAAATTCAAAACAGACAAGAGCTAAAACATATGATGCAGCCACAGGTACACAATATCAGTATAATACTTCCAGATATTTGTTAAGATTAAACTCAGATTATCATGTCAAAATGCCAGAAGGACAGGATCAACTTACTTTTAAGATTAAAACTGCTGCAAGAAGACGATACTCAACTCGCTCTCCACGAAGCCAATCCAATGCATTTCTTATCTAATTAAAAAGCATAAAATTAGTTCAATGTCTTCCAAGGTATAAACAATCAAGACAGAATGCTCCATACCTGGTGTTCTACTTCATCCGCCGTCATGGCCCCGCCAGCCCGGGCTAGGTGGCCAAGCACTCTACTGGCAAGGACTAATATTTCACGTTCACGCTTCAACTCGAAAACCGTTCGAATGTAATTAGAAAATTTCGAAACTCTTGAGGCACTCGCTCCAAGAGGCACATCTATCAGCTCATTGATAGCTCTTAAAGCTCCCATATTTTCAGCAACATCACCACTTTCTAAGAGACTAGATATCCGATCATAAAGCTGATCCATGAAGCGTGAAAATGCTTCTCCATTAAGATTATGTGCTGCTTCTTCGATATGTCTCCTCAAAGCAGACGAAGCACCCTCCTACAGAAAGCGACAATGTTAAAGATCATAATTAACAAATGTAACAGCATCAATTTACATGAGCACTAATAAACCTAGTAACATTTCACCATATTCAATCATAAATCATCCCCCTAATAGCATAAAATTAGTCCACTATGCTTCAATTACCAAGGAATGATACAAATTTCACCATCGTCAAACCTAACACATCTCAAAATCCAACAATTTACAACTAAACTGCACTGCTAATCAATAAATTCAGCTCCTAACCAAAAAAAAACCTCAAAACTCGAACAATTCGAATACAACAAAACATAAACCCTACTTCACCAAAATTCTCCGAACAGAAAAACCTTAATTCCAGTCACTTAACCGATCACAGTACTCTAGAAAACTCGATTATCGACACACATTGCAACACTAAAAACAACACAGAAATTCAGAATCCAAATTTCTGATACAAGTTTAGGAGAGAGAGAAAAAACAAACCTTAGGAATTCCTTTGATGCAAAGATCAGAAAGAACGCGGTTAATAGCGTCGAGGTTTCCATGTCCACCACCAGCAGGAGCAAAGCGCAAGGACGAAGGATTCGTCGCCATTGAAAGACGAATTGCAGAGGTTTAGCTCAACTTCATCGAAGTCGAAGAAAAACGAGGGTTTTAGGTTGAAGATGATGGTGAAGAATTTAGCTTGAAGCACACACAAACACCTGCAAACAACACGAGAAATGTTTTTAATTTTATTTGGGTGAGGGAGGTGATTCTCTCAGCTTTTTCTCTCTCTCTCTCTGTGCTTCTAACAAAAGTCTTCAAAATCTAGGAACTGGTAGTAGTGTGAAGTGCCGAAACGACGACGATGGTTTGATAATGGGCTGGCATATGTTGTAAAGTTGGTGATGCCAAACGTATTTGGGTATTAATTGGCCCAAACTGCCTCCCTCCCTCTATTATTTGATCATGCTTTTTTATTTTAGAATATGATCATGCTTTTTTACTATCTGCAATGCGCATTTTTATACCATTAATATATGATTATATGTATATGTCATATTTTCCTTATTTGAAAGTTTTAAGTTAACTATTAACCTCCATTTCTAAATAAGTGCAACAGTTTGACTTTTATGCTTGCCAACGCACAAGTTTGACCATTAAAATATCTAATTATGTATTTGTAAAAGTTATAAAAAGTTGATATTATGAAAATATTCATTGAAACAAATCTAACAACATTTTATATGATCGTTTTTTGTTTTATATATTAGCAAAAAGATACGGCCAAAGTGAGATGTGTGAATAGTGCAAAAGTCAAAGTGTTGCACTTAAAAAGAAACAGAGAAAGTATAACATTAGCTTATTTAGTAATATCTTCTTTCTATTTCTCTCCTATCAGGCTATCACATAGGCCCCTCTTCTAATTTATTTATATATCTTTGTACTTCATATGGCTTCGTTAAAATACCTGGCCTGAATTGATTTGAATTCGGTATCATGATCCAAATCCAAATCCGTAAGACAGAGTTTGTTTTTTGGGGTGATAGTGGAGAAGTTGACAAATAAGTCACCCCGGCCCCTAGCATGCGTGTTGGAATAGTAATGGGCCGGAGGAATTATATAATTAGTTATTGCCAAAAAAATCTGAAATATTCAAAGCAGTGATATGTGCTATCACGTAATAAATTCTCAAATGAAACAGTCTTACCGCGAGACTGTTTCACTATTGATATTAAAAGAGTCACTTTTAGTTTGTTGTAATTTTTCAGGGGATAGCTTAAATAGTAAAGTAGGATGCTATTTTTGTAGACATCAAACATTCAACGTGGTGGCATGAGATATGTATAATTCGAGAGAGGTGGCCTCGTATAAAAAGTTGTGTATAATTGCATAAAACAAAAGCAATACGTTACATTATCACTCATTTATCTCTTGGAGGAAACAATCTTGTTAATACAAGTATAATTGAGTGGGTCTAGCCGTCGAGTCATCATTAGATCCAAGATTTATTTATTAGGAGAGTCAAATCTATATAGTTACAGAATATAAAAAAGAGTCAAGCTATGAAACAAAAAGGAGTGAAAGTTTAAACAAATAGTGTCAATGAAGACATTATAACACAAAGATGAAATTTTGAACAATTTAAGGTATTCATTATTCAACCATATAATGACAACTCAATTGTAATATACTTATTAACTAGCGAGTGTTTACCTTTTTACTTAAAAGACCCAAACCAATAAGCATGCAGTAGCCGACCCCCTATCCCTCGGTTTTGCAGATGCCGCTAGGTTCACAAGGATCAGAATTAAACTCATTACTCATCAGCATTTCAATTCACACATGTGTTTAAGGTCGTCATTATAGAATGAGGTTAATAATTATGTTAATTTATGAGTTTTTGCTTTAGGCTTTGTTTGGTTAGGGAATAAAACATTTTTAATGAAAAATAATTTTCTTGAAAAATATTCTCCAAGAGAATATATAATTGTAGATTGATTATTTATTTATGGTTATTCCCTACATAAAAAGTTAGAGAGCAAAGAATAATGAAAATGAGTAGGGAAAGATGGATGGAAGACAAGAAAGAGGAAGGTGAAGAATAATAGGAAGGAAAATGGCATTATCTTCCTTGAGATGGAAAATGTTTTCACATTATTTGAACTATTTTTCACATGTCAAACCCCATTTTTCATCCTCCACAAACCAAACAAAAAAAAGGAAAAATAACTATGATGGAAAATAATATTTTTGGCCCAACTCAATACTCTCATGGCTAGACTATATGAACATTTTGGGAAGGGATAATGAAAATGTTGGCATACCATTTCATACCAAAAAAGGGGACACAGAAAATATCCTCCTCTTTTCTTATTTTCTTTTGGATTGCTTTTTTTATAAATTATAGCAGAGACATGTTTTTAATCGTTGATTATTTATGTTATGACAGTAAGATGCACTGTCAAGATCAGAATAGAAAAATTAATCACACACTATAGCCCTACAATAAGGAAAAATAATAAAGGCAGCACAATGATAAATAAATCATGGCAGTTGCCCTGAGGCCTGCCTTTGTTTACCCTCCTCTGTATATGTGTCTCCTATCGCTAAACTCAAAGCTTTCTGAATTTTACCTCTACTTCCATAATCAATAGACATAACATTAACTTCATTAAGGATGTAGAAAGTGACAACACATGATAGACTATTCTCGATGCTGCTATGAATCACTTCGGTTTAAACAAAGGGAAAAAAATTCCATATGGCATAAAAAAATTATGTTGCCAAAAAACAAAAACAAAACTGCATACAAGGTTAGTTTCCTTTTGACAGTGTTAGTTGATAAATGATGATACAACAATTTTTTTCCGTAAATGAGCGACTAAACACAGTGATGTAGACAAGATCCGATTTCAGGTCTCGAGTACCAGTGTACCACCCCATAAGACTTTACCAACTAAGCTAGATGACACCCATAAAGATGATACAACATTTCATTGGATAATACAATGTTGGAACTGATTAGCATACTAAAATATGTTAAGATTGTAAGCGAGTAAATTAAATGTTCATGCATATATTGGAATCTTGACGAGCACAAATGAGATTGTTCATAATATATATGAGCTTACTCATAATGCTCCACATGATGCTCCCTTTCGAGTAGCACATGATTGAGATAATCACACTTTTGGAATGGATTGATAGACGAGAAAGGAACATCCGAAAAAATTCTACAGTAGTCCTACTCATACGCTGTACTTCATTTCATTTGGATTACATTGTGGGTTATGGGCCTTATGGCTAGGATTAGCATTTAGCCGAGTGATTAGATGGGCTTTATACCTCAAATTTTAGACTGTATAAATAGTAATGCTTTTCCTGATATGAATCGCATAGTTTCTCCAAGTTATTTTATTATGGTGGTATAATTAAGGAACATCATAATATGAGTTTAAGAGGTCCTTTATTTTTATTATGGTGGTATAATTAAGGAACATCATAATATGGGTTTAAGAGGTCTTTTATTAGTTAACTAGCCTTATATGCACGCAATGCGTGTGAAAGCATATATAAAATTAAATTAATTGTGTAAAAAAATTGTCTTTGCATTTAGTTTAAAAAAAAATTGATGTTCGGTTTAAAACTTTAAATGTAATACTTTTTTCTTTTCTTCCCCTTTTTTCGTTTAAATGAAGTAGTTAGTTATCCTTTTTTTTCTTTTTAGCCTTTTTCTATTTTTTGGTGTCCCCCGTGTGTTACCATAAACAAAGAGATATTGTAAAACAATAGGTACTTCAATCGATCATTGTATAACTTTCATCGTTAAAAAAATTGCTCTTTTATATTCCTAGATAAAGTACTTCATAACGTATGTAAAGGCTAGGAGATTTGACATGCTGATAGAGTGGTTATACCAGTAGTGCTTCTAAATCTCCTAGCACTATTGTTAGAATTATACTACATTATAGGACAACTCAAGAGTTAACGCCTTAACGGATATCAATTTCAACAGTGATTAAAAAGAACTTCATGTAAGTTTTTTTAAAAATCACTTGGTAGAGTACCCACTATTAATATATCATTAAAAATAATTGTGGAAGTGATCAAATATCAATCAAGTGAGAAGACATTTAAGTCATGTTGTAACTCAAGTATTTAAGAAATGATGCCAATGTCTAGACAAGATAAACAAAATTTTACAAAGGTGCAATTGATGCATTTGTCAAAAAAAAAAAAAAATTTGAATGTCAGATTACAATTATTTAAAATATATAACCAGTAACCACACACAGTCACACAGAAAGGGAATGTGGTTGTACACTGGAGAATTACACATCCCAACCCAAACCAAGAAAGTGAAAAAAGAGGCAAGAGTTAAGACTTTGGCCATGCCAAGACTCAAAGAGCAATGTCAGGCTAGTGATCATCAATTAGGTCAAGGTCAATTTGTAACAGCTTTGTACTGCAATAACTAAATGTAGGTACATGTATAAAGTAACGAGTAAACCCTGTTCAAGAATCCCTGAGTTTCTGACCCCAGAAATTTAATGCTCAATTTTCCCTCTTCTGGATAAAATATTCATAATTCATTCAATGCAAAGTGCTATGCTGTTGAAATTTATTAAAAAAATTCTAGAAAAATGCCATAATGTACATGTCTTGGATTTCGGTTGAATCAATTTTGCCAGCGTAATATCGGGTAGTTGTGTTGTTATTGCTATAGTATGATCTCTCCTATTTTTTAGATGAGTATTTTTTTCTCGCTAAGCTATAAACAAAACTGAGTAATTTGATGCGTGATTGTGTCATAGATACCTCAAATAATACTATTTTAAAAAATGTATTTAATGCTTATTTGGAGTTGCATATATCAAAACCCTTTTTTCTTCGCCAATTTTGATCGATTGCCCATTTGCCCTCACACAATTCAACCTATGATTTCTCGTATAGTGAGGTAGTGGCGAGGCACTAAATTATCAATGATTGTAATCCATGTTAAAAAATATTCCCTCAAAACAAAAAAAATCAAAACTTTGTTATCAAATTTCAATTAATTAACCTATTTATCTTGGCCTAATAACACACTTTTACAAAACAAAAAATGCAATATCGTCTCTTTCATACATTCCGGGTGACAAAAATGATCTTTTTGCGAGAAAGGGGGTCGTTAAGCAATAATAGGTCGAATTTTTTTGGGCCCCTACCAGGGAACCCCTTGGTAAGATGAAGGACCCTACTGGACCAACACCTTTCGCAGGTCAACCAACCCAGTTACACATGTCAACGCTTGAGAGTATGGTGGATATAAGGGAATCCCTACTCCCAAGCACAAGTAGGTAGTTGGATTCGAACTTAAGGTGAGTTCCCCATCACCTCCACCAAGCAAGCTTAGTTATTATAATAGGTTGAATTGTATAAGGGCAATCGATCAAAATTGGCGAAAGAACGGAAAAGTAGCTAGAGCAGCGAGAAAGGAAATACATGTTGAAATTGATATTCCTTTTAACTCTTGAGTTGTCCTATAAATCAAACAATAGTGCTACTGCTCTCTTAGCTCTCTTAACTCTTGAGCATAACCTCATTTGATATGTAAACAATACTTCATTATTTATATTTCAGATTATATCCCCTATTTTATTTTAGAACTCCAAATTATCCCAATATATGCAAGGAATATCAAAAAATCTGTCAAAAGCTTAAGAATTTTTTTTTGTGTGTTCATCATCTCCCAAGTAAAATATAAAAAGTCAAAAATGGCAAATATGATCATACCTAAAGCTTCAAACTTAGTAATTAATTACTTCTATATAGCAACACTCACATAGTTATATGAGGAAAAAACAATACACTACTTTAGTTAAATACAACCAATAAAAAAGCTAATAACTATTGAAGAATATGAATACTCCTACAACAATTCACTCTATAATCATCTCTTAAGTCTTAACTATACTACTACTACTACTACTACCTGTTATGTAGTGGATTGGAGCCAGTTGGAACACGTCTTTTATCATCCAAATCTGTGACATTTCCTACAAACTTATCATCATCTATAAAAACTCCTCCTTTCTTCAACTTGAACTTATACTTCTTGTTACTAGAATTATCAACACTTGCTTCACTACTTTCACTGCGAAAAATAATCGATCGAGCAACCGACAAAAGAATCACCATATCTGTAAGAAGCAAGAGTAAAACAATAGACAATAAACCAACTCTCATTTTTATGATACTTTGTTGTAAATTTGAGAAAATGAAAGCAAGAAGATTATGATATGGAAAAGAATGATATTGATCATATAGTTAAAGGAGGGACCAGCTATAAATAGTTTGAAAGGTGACTTGTGAGAAATATAATGAGGGACAAAGGGAATGCTGTTGAGTGCAAGAGAGACTTGAAATTAAAAAAGAGAGGTTAAAGTTTGAATATATGAAGTATGTTATTATGATCCATTTATATATATGTCTCCTCGGATGTACTGTTGAAGTAGAAGTGATCCATCAACATCTTTTAAGGGACCTTACTGTACTATATACACCAAACTCTCATTTATTGCTTTTAAATATAATTTAATTCTCTACTTTTTTGATTTTTTTTTTTTGGGGATTTTAGGGTTATCATGTTATCATGCTAAAAGTAATTCAATTGGACAAAAAGTAGTTGTATACAAGTAGAATGTTAGTCTAGCTTGCTGATGACTCCTCCAAGGACAGGTTCATAAAATTCACATTTAAGTATAGGAGTGATTGAAGTCAATTTTAAGCTTAGAAAGTTAATACTTACTGTACTAACTATAGGGAAAATGAGTCAATAATAAGAGACATGGATAAAAAAAAATTACATCGATAAAATTTGCATAAATGAAATAAACACACACTTAGGAACTACTAATGCTAGCACCAGTACTTGCTAGTTTTGGCGAATCCTTGACTTGACAACAAGACTTACAGACACAAGCATTAGAACAAGAGCAAACCGAACTAATATGTTTTTTCCTAATATGAAAAGAGAGATCCGACGAAGGTGGAGCAAAGACATTAAGTAGACTAAAATTTCAAGTCATGTGGACATGTTGTGTACTAATAAGGATTAAGGATAAACAAATATTATTAGATATGCATGTTTTCAAGCAACGCTTATATATGTGGTGGATCTTGCATTGGTTCACCTAGCACTAGATTTATGTGTTTGGTATGTGCCTTGTACGCTCTAACATAAGCAACATGCTCGGCTCCTAAGAGCAAGCGCAAAGATATATACTGTTTTTTCGAGGGGTTTGTAAGCTTAACTAGTATTGTTCCATAAACTTATTGTATTGACAATGAGTACAAAAGCTTTTAGACTTTTTCCTTTCGTATTGAAATAAAGTTATGTTAATTAGATATACATATATTGTAAAATGATCTCATGAAACCAAATATTAGCTACACATAATAACATAACTAAAAGTTAAGCAAAATGGGATAACTCACTTGTGAATTTTCTCAACAATCATTCCAATATTCAAAGGAAGGACCACAAATGGCATGTTATATAGATCTACATCCTCTATTACATTCCAAGGTGAAGTACTTGGGAAGTACCTTCCCGTACAAATTAAAGGACAAGATCAAAGGATCCAAAGCTATTGTAGGGATTGATGATTGTGTTTGGGTTGGAGAGTTTGATTGGAGTAAAGCATCTCAAGACCAAGAATATCTTCTTATTAGGAAATTCTATCCCATGTTTGTAATATGTACACACACATATATAAACTTACTATAGTATAACAATCGCATAAAGCAATGTTCTACTTAGTTTATACTTCATCCGTTCCAAAATAAGTGAAACACTTCTCTCATTTATGTGAGAGCTTTTTGAGACGAGTGTTTCACTTATTTTGGAACGGAGGAAGTATATAAACAATAATTTGTTAAGGTGTTCAAACTTAAGCGAAGAATGTACAAGTTTTAATATTAATTATTATATATGCACATGACAAATAAAAAAGAATAAAATTATCTTTATTGACTAAAGTTTACCAAAATACTCTTAACAAGTAAATGACTAATGACATTCTGGTCATTTCTTGTTGTTATGTGCATAATAATCGGCTAATCGCTATGCATTTACACCAACTCTCAAATAATACCCTTAGCATCACTTGGTATATGATCATTACTCAATGGATTGTATGCTTTGTTGAGATCTAAACCAAATTGAGGAGTAAGAGATAAATCTACACTATCATCTTTCTTACTATTACCAATTTTAGAGGCCACATGATTTCTCAACTCTTTCAATAAAACCATATATTGCTCAAGTTCTTCCAACCCTAAACCTTCAACAGGCTTCTCCCACCAAAACAAATCATCATTACATGTTGCTACATTCAACATATCTTTGCTTAAATGCCCATTTATATTGTCTGATGAGTCTTCCGACGACGTCGTTGATCCATGAAGGTATCTATTAAGAATTTCATCAATGCTTGGGTGGCCAAAAGAGAAGATTTTGCCAGCTCCAGAAAATGTAACAACCGCGATTTTAGCATTGCATAAGCTGCATAATTCACTAGCTTTGTTAAATACCCCTTTCCTTCGCTTAGAGAATGTGACTTGTTTCTTGGCTTTGTCAACAATATTCTCAATTGGGATTTTTCTTCTGCCTTGTGGCTTTCCTTTCACTTCTTCGATTCCAACCATAGTGATTTTCAGCGGCTAATAAATTACTAGAGTTGATAATTATATAAAGGTGGTGTTTATATGAGTTCATTCATCATACACCCGAGTATTTATATGATTGGTGTGCTTAAGAAAAAAGACTTGCAAATATACGCACTAGAGAATTAGGAATATTACTCTTTTATATGGCAAGTTATACAATACGTAATCTTTTAGTTGCAAATTTCGGCTACTTCATATTGCAGTTTCTAAAGATTGATTTGACAAAGATCATGATCTTGATATAGCACATATAGAAGTATGTCCCAAAGACAAGACGAAGGTTTAGACACATAATTACAAATAAGATATCTTTTACTAAACTGGAGTTAGTAATTTTTAGAAAGATTTTCCATGTGACAAATACACCTATCCTGCTATTGTGTGTGGCGCCATCAATGAATTACTCAATAAAAGATAGGCCTTGACCCATTATATAAGTTATGCCCACATAAACTCTTTCTAGTCCATATAGAGTGCTCCAGCATTAAAGCCTACTATGAGCGGCCCATAATCCATAATAGGCTATTGCACTGCTGGTCCTTGTAACAACACTCGTATTGCTATTGCGACCTTGTGTCAAAACATTAAAAAACACGTAAATTTTTTTTAATAGGTAAGAAGAATTCCTCTGAGTTGCGCTCGCACAAAGCCTCCACCTATAGGCCCATTACAAGCCATTTACGCCCAAACCCCCTTCCCCCTAAATCCCAAGCAAATGCTTGGGGTAGGAATTGAACCCTAAACTTTGCTAGGAAATATGGAAAAACTCACCATTTGAGCCAACACTAATTCTTTTTTTTTAAATAGATGTAAGAAAAAGCATATAGGTAAATAACTTGTTAGATATTGTATAAAACTCATGAACTTTGGAGTGATTCCATTGATCAAATATATAGTGGCTATATAATATCAGTCCTAATAATGTTAGGAATCCTGGAGAGATAATAATAAAACTATATCCTAATTATTTGAGAAAATATTATCCTAAATATATTCCCGAAATTGGCCCAGCTTGATTTTAACAGTTTTGGCATAAGTTTTGGCCCAAAAGTTAAATCCAACCCACCCTTCACCCGTAATAACATGTTTTTTTTTTTCTAGTGAAGCCCATAATATACTTCATTTAGGCAAAATGCGACCCATAGTTCTCTTCAACTTATAAAATAAGTTTCAGGTCCAATAAGTTCAGATAAGGTGTAATCAGGTTTGATCAGGTCTAACACACCACTCAAAATAAGTTTCAATAAGGGTCAATCAGGTCTAACACACCACTCAAAATAAGTTTCAATCAGGTCTAATAAGTTCAGTTTTGGTTTTTTTTCAGGTGAAGATAACACACCATAAATCCCTAATTGACTTTGAAACCTTTCTTTCAATTTCAAATCAAAATAGATGAATTGATATTTGATCGAAAGATTCTCACAATGATAAACGTCAACTGAGAAACGGAGAACGTAAGAAGTATTCCGAAATTCCAACCATATTTTTCAGTGGAATTGAAACAAAGCTAAGTGGAATTTAGCTGTCATGATTTAGACAACAGGATCCGGTGGGTATGTATAATTTTTTGGTTAATCTAACATTTCAACAATTAGAAACGCAAGCCATGTCATGATGTCAACCGTAGTTGTAATTTATAAAAATCTCATTTTTATTTTATTTGGCTGATTTATAAATGAATTCAAATCTTTTCTACCTGGTTGAACTTATTCTATTATATAGAATAGAGTTAGAGATAGAATATTCCAACTTTTGTAGTCAGAATTTGGGCAGCCAGAAAAACAGGTAATTCCAGTAAATATCATGAATGACATTTGTCGAGGGTCAACTTGTCAACTGTATTGCAGCCTAAAAAGAAAAATTCGTCAAACTTTATTTAAAACTTATTTAGTCTTTTTGATAATGTTTTAAACATCACATATAGCAAGTTATACTAATTAACTTAGCTTGTAAGCTTTATTTCATGGAAGATGTCAAAATGTATAAGACTTCAATTTCTTTTAATGAGATCTTCATAAGATAACTTGCAAGTATATGTTATTCTAGGGAGATCTTCAATTATATTAAAGGACTTTTCCACAACATAAATTCTTTATTAAGATTTAGCAATGGGGAATAATATTCTTACTTTGAAATTAAATATAATAAGCGGTATCCAATTTTCAATTTTGATCATTCTGAAAAAGGAAACCCTTATGAAAGGGGGAAAAAGAAGATTAACCATGGCCTAAGACTTGGAAGATTATTAATTATAGTATTGACAAACTTGTGATCTAGTACTTTAGGTCCATTTGATCGAACATAATACACTAGCATTTTTTGCACGCTATGCGTGCGTCTCATATCAACGTTTTTCTTCTCAATTAGTTATTCATCAATGTTACAAAAAATTTGATCCTAACAGATATTTATAATCACTTTTAATTTTTTATATGTTATTCATATCTTAAATCAATGTTTCGTCTGTTTTTTTAGTTATGTGTTAATCATTATTCAAATATAATATAGTATTGAGAGAAGGAAATATAAAGCAGTAGAAAGCTTGTGTGCTCAAATAAAGTATAAGAATTTGTGTATCAGGTTCAATCGTTGAATATTAATAAAGTGGAAGAGTTTGGTTTATATAATAGAGATTACCGAATAATAATCAACATTTAGGTTTTAAAAAATTATCAGTATATTATTAATATGAAATTCAAGTTTTTTTTATTGTGTCAATCAAATTGTCAATTTAATTTTTGATAAGAATTTTTCACACATATGTAAGAAGAGGAAATTATTCTCCTTAATTTAATATTTAAATGAAATTTCAAATTCAATTCCATTGTTGACTTGTTCAATATATATGGAAAGTAGGGAGAAGAAAAGATTATTTAATATATATAACAATTTAAATTCATTAAGGGTATATCAGACTTTTTAGAAGGGGACACCATCTTCCTCCCCCCTTCACTTATATAATAGAGATTAGAAGGAAAATGATGTTTCAGGAAAAATATTTTGAGGAAAAAAAACAATTGTATATTAGCTTTCTTTTTATTTGGTTATTCCCCACGTGCTAAGAAGTTCGAAAGAAAAAGGAAGAATAAAATAGAAGGGAAACAGATACGAGGAAGGAGAGAGGAAGGTAAGAAATACGGAGGAAAATGTGGCACTGAGGAAAGAATTATGTGTAAAATTATTTTCCACGCTTTATAAACCAATAGAGAAGAATGGAAAAACCACTTTTTTAGGAACACATTTTCTTTGCAACTAAATACCCTTTTAAATTTTAATAAGAAAAGGAATGAAATGTGACAAGGATTATTATTAGAAATACCATGAAAACTCATATAGGGGGAAATGCAACCATTAAGTTAAACCCTTTAATTTGTTATGAAAAACTCTTAAATGTTTATGTAGGTAAGTATTGATGCTTAATTAGCCGAAAATTAGGCAACAAAAAGGTCTTCAAAACAAACCCTTTTGCAACCCTATCATGATATTATGTAACCTTTTGAAAGGTGTGGTGTGTCATGTGTGTAGTTCTCAAATAATTAGAGAGGTTCAATATCTCTATAATGAGGTTAGAAAACCTAAGAAATGTATCATCATCTCATACTTGATCCAAAGTCCTAGTACAATTTGGTGGTTTTCACTCAAATCTCAGGTTTCTAGATAAAATTTGTGTGTGTTCTTTATTACGTAAGGATTGGTAATTATTTTTTCCCTGAGTAAGAAGGAAGCAAGCATACAAATGAGTTTGATTTTCGGTGAAAATTTCACCGGAACTTTAGTGGAAGGTTTTATTTCTTGTGAGAAATTCGCCGAAAATTTAGAGTTTGGGTTTACTTTCACTATTGGTAAAAGTAGGTGGGGGTAATTACTACAATTATAAATTAGAGGGTTTAATTTAAAAATAGATAAAACCTAAGAGGGTGATTTATACTTTTACAATTGACCTTAGTTTAAACAAATTGGTAGTTTTTTTTTTGCTAGCGAATACTTGTATTATTGTATACAAACCGAATTCCCTCACTACCAAATCAAAAAAACAAATCTACATACTAGAATATTTTTTTGTTGCAAAATCTACAATCTAGAATATTGATAGAATATAAACTTTTTTACAAGCCTTCTAAGTTCTAGCTAGTTATACTTATACAGTGTTGATTGACAACATCCTAGGCTAGAATAATTACGTAAGATAAGGTCAATCGTTCTAAGATTATTAGAGAAAATATTTAATATATATTTATATCCTAAAATAAATTTATATTCTATCATATATGTCACGCTTGACATATTGCATAATTAGTAAAGCGATAGAAAAATATTCGGAGAAAAAAAAATTGATGCCTAGAATAATAACTGAAATTCCATATACAGCTCCCTATCCTTCAAATTTGTTTTAGTTACCGGACTTCTGATAGAATTCTGAACTGTAGACTATTTGGCCACAGCTGTAACTTGTACGTCGTGACTTTCAAGCACAAGTTGTATATATGTCGACAAATTCCTCGTTGCTACTACCTCCGCTTTTTTTTATTTGCTACATTTTTCTTAAATGGTTGTTTTTTTTTTATTTGCTACATTGTTTCAACTTTCCTTATTAGGAAACTTGGCCCACCAAAAAGTAATACTATTATATTTGTTTATCTCTTTTTCCACCAAAAAGTAATACATTACTATTATATTTATTTATCTCTTTTTCCACCAAAAAGTAATACTATTATATTTGTTTATCTCTTTTTCCATCCAAAAATACTACTTTTTCACCTTTTCCCAACCTCATTTAATGCTAAAGGGGTCAAAAAGTACACCAAAAAAGATGGAAAGAGACATCTCCTAAAAACTAGTGAAAACAAGAATGTAGCAAATAAAGAAAAGCAGAGGGAGTATAAGCTTATAACAACTCCGTACCTGTGCTTTTAGCTCATTAGCGACAGATCCCCCAAATATGGAATGAGATTGATATTGTTAAACATTCCTCATTTTTTCCTTAGCGTTTTATATATGAATATTTTTTACTTATTTCAGAGAACATGTTTTCTAAAAAAGAAGAGAATGAGGAGGATGAGACTCTATGCAATACGTTATCGTAAAACTACCCTTGTCTCTTTATTAGTAGACTGGAAAACAAATATCCAAATAGTATCATTCTACATATAAATTAACATTTTTTTCATCTGATTTTCTTTACCTGCAACGTTTCCCTTCTAAAGAGTTTGCATATTACTACCTCCGTTCATTTTTAATAGTTACACTTACACTTTTCACGCATGCCGATGCACTACTTTGAGCCTTTATATCTCCAATTTTGTATTTGTAAAAAATATAAAAAGTCGATATTCTAAAAGTACATATTGAGACGAATCAAACAAGACCCCACCACATGACTATATTTTCTCTTAATCATAAATCACAAATGATAGTCAAAGGTAAATTTGTGAATAGTGTCAAAAGTGACAGTGTAACTATTAAAAAGGAACTGAGGTCGTTTTGCAACATTGACATTTTTTACAACATATTATTTCTTTATCTTTCTTAGCACATATGTGTCTTTTATTATCCCTTTCTATCACTCTCCTATGCTAATATATTGTGTAATACCCCTCATGATTGCTTTAAAGGGAGTTAGCAGGCTACTCATTCCAACAAGATGCATCTTTTTTTTAGGGAGCTTATTAGTTACTCCACAGTTAAGCGTGCTTGGCTGGGAGTAGTCCAGAGATGGGTGACCTCCTGTGAAGTTTCTCGGGGTGTGCATGAGTGATGACAAAATGTGCCGGAAGAACTTGTGTTGGTTATTGAGGACAGTTGTTGGTCCTAGATCCGCATTGGTGACAATATACTTGGCTCCGGATGGGTCGGGTGTTACATATTGTATCATATTTTAATGTTGCAAGTAAAAAAAACCACATAAAGTAAAACATACTTAAATACATAAACTTGACCTATTTATCCTTACCTAGAGATAATTACCCTAACAGTATAAGTAGAAATATAATACTCTATTGTTGAGATTACATGTACATTATACTAGTAACCAAGAGCTTGATTGAGGTGGTAGGAAACTCACCTTGTGACTTTGAGGTCACAAGTTCAAACCCCACTACCTAATTGTGTTTGAGATTAGAGATTTCCTTATATTCTTTACTCTCAAACGTTAACCTGTATAGCTGGGCTGACTGACGTAATAGGTACTGGTCCAGTATGATCCTTCTTACCAAAGGGTTCTCCAATATACCAAGGGGTTCTCCAATATAATAAAAGATAAAGGTTGATGTGGGACCATAAATGAAGATGACAGAGGTGCAAAATTGATTAGAAAGAAATACAATTGATTTGCTGTCATCCCTTAATTTTTAGCGTACGTGCGCACTGTCCACCACTCCCACCCTCTCCATCCACAGCTCATCACTAATCAATCTCTTCCCTCCCCACGCTTCCCTCCTCTATTATTCCTTCTCCCACTCTCTCTCTCTCTCTCTCTCCTCCTAATCCACTCTCCACTTAATTCCAGCCTGTTTTTCTTCTCCTCTCTCCCCACTTCATAAAACCCTCCTTTATCTCCCTCTCTCTCTTCTCTTTCATACCTAAATGCAACTTTCAAAAAGACAAAAATAATAATCATAAACCAAAACCAAAACCAAATATTCCAATGGATCCTTGCCAGTTCCTGAGAATAGTGATTGGGAACTTGGCAATCAAATTCCCAAACTCAAACTCAAACTCAAACTCAAACTCTTCTTCTTCTTCTTCATGTTATTGTAAAATTAAACTATCAGGGTTTTTGGAGCAGGCCGCCACGGTCCTTATAGTCCCTATAGATCTAGCGCACCCTGACGCTCAGATCCACACCGTGTCGGCCTGCTTCAATCTGACTAAGTCAGATTTAGACAAATTAATCAAATCAAAGACCACTACATCTACTTCATCTATATCAAGAAATACTACTACGACAACCACGATTACTAGGTTAAATCTTAAGATGGACGTGTACACTACCAAATCTCCTGAAGGGTGCGGGTTTGGGTCTTCTGGGAAATTGTTAGGCACTGTTTCGATACCGTTGGAGTTAAGCCAACAAGTTCTTGAAGGAAAAACGAGTACTATGATGCAAAACGGGTGGGTTTTAGTTGGAGAGAGAAAAAAGAAAGGTTTGAATCCACAACTTTATTTGAGTGTAAAAGCTCAACCTGATCCTAGATTTGTTTTTGAGTTTGATGGTGAACCTGAGTGTAGTCCTCAAGTTTTTCAAGTTCAAGGGAATATTAGACAGCCTGTTTTTACTTGCAAGTTCAGTTTTAGGCAACCTGCTGACCATAATTTGAGATCAAGGTTTGTCATTTTTTTCCCTCTCTTTTTCTTCTTTTTAATTAGCATGAATTAATTTTCATATAACAATGTAATTTTTGATTTAATTGAAGTAATTCTTAATGTGGGTTAAAAATTGCTAATTTGAATTGTGTTTTCGATGAGAGAATATAGGGAATTAAGGATTTGTTTGTTATCGTCTTTTTCTTATAAAGTATTAATTTTCAAAATAAAGGTGATTAGCATATGTATAACGAATTTTGAATTCATGACATAGGCCCTGTTCTTTTGGACTGGGCTGAACTGAACTGAACTGCGCTGAATTAAAAGAGGAAACTACTGAACTGAACTGAAAATAAGTTCAAAAGAACAAAATCATAGACTTATATAAAATTATAAACTAGAAAATTGGCAGTAATATCGAACATATTTTCAAATTTGGTAGTTTGCTGGGTAGGTGATGATCTTAGAACGAAAGGGTTGTTGCTTTGTTGTTATTAGCCTTTTCTGTTAAATTTCAAGTAAGCTATTGAAAAGATTGCATTAAGTTCTTTAATATCCGAGTTTTATGGCATGTTTATAGATGGAAGTTTCACCGAAAATACGGTTGAATTTTTATTTGACACCTATCGCATTCAGTAACAGCTAGTATAGTTGGACCACCTTTTAAATTCTTGATTTAGATATGATAAAATTTAAAGTTTGAGTCTTTCAAAGTTTATATTATTCAGAATTCAATGTCAGTGAATTTGTATGCTGATTATGAAATTGGTCCTTTTCTTTAACAGCTCAGCAATGTCAGAGCCAAGCACTTCAAGAAGCTGGCTTAGCACACTCAAAGCTGACAAGGATCATCATCACCGTAACCGCCACCAAGTGAAAGAGCGAAAAGGGTGGTCAATCACAGTCCATGACCTTTCAGGGTCCCCTGTTGCTGCCGCCTCGATGGTGACCCCGTTCGTCCCTTCGCAAGGTTCGAATAAGGTTAGCAAGTCCAACCCGGGCGCATGGCTAATTTTGCGCCCGGGTGAAGGCACATGGAAGCCTTGGGGGCGACTCGAAGCCTGGAGGGAGCGAACTGGGCCCGGCTCGGATGGGCTCGGGCACAGGTTCGAGCTCCTTCCGGACGCAGGACCCATTGCAACCGCAATGGGTCCCACCGGGATCACCTTAGCGCAGGCCTCGATCCCAGCTCGGGCCGGAGGCAAGTTCAGCATCGACGTCACCGCCGGACCCTCCCCTGCGGGAAGCCCAAACAGCAGTTTCGACTTCGGATCATGGACCGGATCGGGTTCGACATCGTCATCCGGGTCAGAACTCGGGCCCGGGTCGGGCTGGTGGCCCGGCTTGTTGTACAAGGGGTTTGTGACCTCCTCAACGGTAGGAGGGGAAGGAAAAGGTAATAAGCCAGTGGTAGAGGTAGGGGCGCAACATGTGACATGCACGGAAGATGCTGCAGCTTTTGTGGCCTTAGCTGCAGCTATGGATCTAAGTATGGACGCATGTAGGCCCTTCTCTCAGAAGCTAAGAAAAGAGCTGAGGCAGCAGAGTGGGGAATTTGTCGTTTGATTTAATAAGCTTTGTTGTTTTCCTTGCGAATGAGGTTGATTCTGAGCAATTGCGGTGCTTTGTAATTTTTTGTTATGGAGGGTTTGTAGGTAACGGCTTTTTTTTCTGGATGTACAGCTGAAATATTTCCACAATTTTTTTAACATCTTATGGAATGAGCGTAAAAATTGCACAAAAAGGAAACTCTTTGTCCGTTCTTTCTTTTGTTTGGTATATCTCTTATGTCCTCTGTGCCAAAAATGCTGAAAATATCACATCCAACTTGCTAGAACATCCAATATACTTGAGCAAGTGGAAGTGACCAAGTAAAGTGAGAGATTCATTGCTCCTAAGATTAATGGTTCAATTTTCATCTTCTAATATAGATGATTCAGAAATTAATATTCTCAGTCATTAGTTCGTCACTGTGATAGAATCAAGGTTTCATGTTAGATTGGGTTGTTAAGTTGATAAACCTTCTTATTTTTCACAAAAGAGTTAAGTGAATACAAAAGCCAAGTTTTATATGTTACAGCTTAAAGAACCTAATCTTATTCATTCCTAGTTCCAATACGATTAGTATTGTGTTGGCTAAGCAGGGCCGTCTCGTAGAATTTAGGGCCCTGTGCTAAATTAAGGTGTAAGGACTGAAATTTTTTGGTGAATAGGAAGAGACGAAAGAGTCATTAATGTGTATTGTTTTTGGAGAATAAGAAGAGACGAATCAAAATACCAAATAGAAATTAACCTCTTTGAATTTGCATCCAACATTACACTCGATAATTGGAACGGAACAATCTGTACTTATATTTTTTTTTAAATTTTAGGTGGACAACTAATAGAATTGGGCCCTTATATTTTGGGGGCCCTGTGCAGTTGCTCACCCTGCACATGGCCTTAGCCGCCCATGTGGCTAAGTAGTTCAAAAGCTCTACAAAGACTGTGTTTATATGTAACTCTTGAATACCAACGCGTGTCAAGCACATCGGTACACTTTTTAGAATTGGTTATATCATTATATGACAATATCGCTATCTCTATTACATGATTACATCCATAGTTATACCTATGGATATTTCGATGTTACTTATATATCCCAAAATATCTCACGCAACTAACAGCTGATTAGGATACTCTTTATTTTCTTTTGTCCATTTCCTATATTAAGACATAATTCATAAACTATTAAAAAATACGATTTTCAAATACTTTCTAATTTTCCCCCTTTATACATTCCGAACCTGTTGATTTCATTTCCTCAACAAGTAACAAACATCTGCTTTGGTGAATATGAGTCAAATATCTGATGAGTTGCATACTCTTTTAACGTGGGAGAAAGCCTGCTAAGATTGTTCCAAAGGAGGAAAGAGATCTATCATCTACTGAAAATTGGAAAAGTATTAGGAATCTAATTGTTTTTTTTTATGGGAAAATGTCCAGGAATATATAATTTTTTTTATGGAAAAGGATCAAGGAATATATGATACAGAACATAGTTTTCTTAAACCAGCAAATGGATTTTAGTAATTATCTAATTTTTCCAGCAGAGATCCAGGTTGCTTCGCAGAGCAATGAATTCCAAGAAATGGCATCCAAAGCTAGATGACTAATACTAACGCTGGGATCTGAATTGTCGACATTGTGAATTATTGGTTTATAATACATTGACAGAGCAGAAAAAGAGAACCACGTGTACAGGTTGGTCCATTATTATATGATTGTAGTATAAGATTTAGAAACATAATAACCAAGTTTCACAGGGGAAATGACTTGGCCAATAGTTTTTTTGAGTCAGCCTGAGGTAGCCACAACCTATGCGCAAACCTCAACCAGAAGAAAGATAACATACTTCATCCGTTCTGTTTTAAATGAAACGTACGCGCTTATTTAATCATCAATATCTTAAGTTGTGCACACGTAAAAAATATAAAAAAGTTATAATTTGATAGTATGCATCGAGACGAATCTAACAAGATTACACTTGACTATCTTTTTCTGTATATAATGGCGATAAATTGGAGTCAAAATTGATCAATGAATAGTGTCATTTCACCCAGTGTTTCATTTTAAACAAAATGGATGAAGTATATTTCTTTTGTTTTTCCCAATAACATCAATTGTTTTTGGCACGGTGAAACAACCAAAAAAAACATTGGACTCGTTCGTTATCGTTTATTGTTTTTAGTTTTTCTGAAAACCAAAAACAAAAATATGGAACTATAAAATGTAGTTTCCAGTATTTTATTGTCAGTTTTCTAAATTAACATGTTTTGTATAAGCATGACTAATTTTAAGTTATCATTTGACTTTTATATTCATAAAACCATAATTTGGAAACTGACAGTGATGCCGAATGAACCCTTAGTTACCATTTATCAATAGTTGTTTTGGAAGTAAGGGTATATATGTCTTTTTATAACAGATCGACTATAGCTCCATTGGTGTCTTGTTCATCTTTCTCACAGAATCAAAATCGAACATTAGTAAGAGCAAGTTGTGAGATTTGGTCAAAGAAGGTTAATGCAATGGGCTAACTAAATTTCTCTTAAAATAAAAACAATAACAATGATCTAACTATAACCATCTTTCTTTTGAGCATAATGTGAATCTCTTAGACATGGCAATCTCCGATCCATCTTAATAACCTAACCTAAACGTGACACGAACTAAAGTTACCAAGAGAAACCAAATTCAACCCATTTGGTAGTTAAGTTTAAGTTGTAGACCATTGTGGTGGATATGTTTTGAGTGCTACGCGAAATCAAACGCGAATCACTGTACAAATACGTATGTATTATAAAAATTTTGACAATCAATTGTCAAAATTATGCCTCGGTAAGTGTGCAATGCAAATGTTGCAATTAGAAAAGAACGGAGGAAGTATTATGCTTTGCCTATGTTAAAAGAAAGAAAAACGCTTAGTATAAGGATTATGTAGTTGGTGAACGCCATCGATATGTCAGAAGTACACTGTACAAAACTAGGGAGTAGGTCAACATAACAATATTGTATGCGTGATTAACTCTATACTGTAATATCTAATTACGGAGAATTAGCTTGATTCCGACTTTCTTGGATATAGAAGAAAACTAACTATTAATTAATGTTGGTTCGACAATGGTAGGCAATGCTTGAGCAACTTTTAGCAAGTCACATAGGTATAGTGGTATAATGGAGAACAAACATGGCCTCATATAATAGAAATGTTTGCTAGAAACCCAAACTTTATGGTGGTTAGCTTCCTTTGAGTTTCTCATGGTACGACATCAGAGATATTTAATTGTTCCTCTTCTATGTAGGAAGGATCTTATACGATTATTGTGATTTGTGAATCGTCTAGCGTAGTAGTAAGCTTAATTCATGTGCATTTTACAAACAATACCGACCAATAAATGCCTTAGTTGTACTATACAAAAAGATATTCAGGCAATTGGTAGTTGTTTTACACACTTTAAATATAACACTTCCTTTCTCTATAATACATGACTTTAGCATCAAAGAGTTCCCTCGGCCAACCCTAGTGTTGAACCCCATATATGTTGTGCACATGTGAGTTGACGCACATTGGAGAAAGAGGAGAGAAAGTACCACAATATAAGCTATAGGAGCTACTCCTACTATTGCCAATTGGTTTTAGTATGGAACCTCCTCTGAGCTTGTATGTGGACCGAACTCTCCTCCTCCGTACTGGGTTGCCCAAACCCATTTTCAGTCATATCAAAATTTATCATGGTATCAGAGCCCAGGTTGTTGGGCCTTTCATATTGAGCATTTGTCATGCAACTGGATAAGTTCCTCTATTGGACGATCATTCCCAATGAGGATTGCCTTACCAGTATGCTATAATTCTAAGGACTCTCACATGTGAGGGGGAGTGTTGAACCCCATATATGTTGTGCACATGTGAGTTGTCCCACATTGGAGAAAGAGAAGAGAAAGTACCACATATAGTTAACCCGTTCTTACTTTCATCTTAAACAAGGAGTCTTGCCATAATCTCATCGTGTACATATCCCACAGCTATAGTATTATTCTAATTAAATCCAATAATTAAGTGCTAACCACTACTTAACTACTTTAAAAGTTATTGTTGAACACCTACGAGATGAGGCAAGCATTTCCCCATAATTGTCCCATAGGACACGTATAATTGCTTAAGTTGAATATTGTTCCACAATGCAAAGCTTATTTATGTTGGAAGGGAGCTTAACAAACTCGCGGATTGTCTTGCAAAAAAAGCGAGATGATTAGATGATTGTATGAACAATAATAGGGTCTTCCCCCAACCCCCCTAATTTTTGCTTAGCTACATACATCTTGGATTGTAATAACTCTTTATTTAGTGCTATTTAAGTGTTCCTATCTAAAAAAAAAAAAAAAAAAACAAGGTTGAATGATGCATGGGATTTATCAATGAAAATGAGTAAATGGTAGAGTTCTGAAATTACATGGGTGATTTTTGTCAAGTAAAAAAAGTTAAAGAGGAAGAGAGAAAAAGCTAGAGGGATTAGTACTTTATTATATAACATGCAAAGTTGATTATGCGAATTCTCGTATAAGACAGCTATAGCCTGTCAAATCTTTATATTTAAATAGAAAACAAATAAAAGTTACTGAAAACAAGTAAAAGTTTAAACATATTGTCAAAGGACCAGCTCAACTAAAAGTTTAAGATAGATGGTTGGAGCCCCAGAAATAGTTTCATACTCTATCACGCCCCCTCAGACGAGAGCCCATTGGGCTTGAAATGACGCTAAATAGTCCACTTAAACAGGAGAGGTGGATGAAATTTGAACCCGTGACCTTTATGTCACGCTGGCTCTAATACAATGTCAAAGGACCAACACAACCAAAAGTTCAAACTGATAGTTGGAGCCCCAAGAATAGTTTTATACTCTATCACATATAAATTAGTAATACAAGATAATTTAAAAGTAAAAATAATTACATTACTTAAAAGTTAAGCAAAATGCATAACATGTGTTAAAACTTATTAAATAAAGTTAAACCA
Source organism: Beta corolliflora (assembly GCA_947648045.1). NCBI lineage: Eukaryota > Viridiplantae > Streptophyta > Magnoliopsida > Caryophyllales > Amaranthaceae > Beta > Beta corolliflora. The sequence goes on from CANSZD010001244.1 coordinate 45,617, forward strand.
AGATGTCCTGAAACTTAAAGTCTTAAATGAATACTTCTTGTCGATGAAGGATAAAGCAGTCAAACTTTCATGAGCAAAATTGAATATCTTTTCATTTTTAATATATAGCAAAAGAAAGATAAAAGTTGATGCATCCCAACTATACAGCACTAATTTGGGAATTTCGTTTTTACACATTATTCTCTCTTAGCTTGTTGTTTGATCCAATAATCTAATGCTGGATGTTAGTTTGAAGCGCTGATGGGTTAAGCAAGTAAAGCAAAGGGCAGTCCTTACTCGGTACTCCTTAAGAAGTAGTAGAAGTATTAGGTGAGAGAGTGAAACGAACATGTACTAGTAAGTTTAATCCGTAATAGAAATTAATACTTTCTCCTTTCTAATAAGTGAAACAATCCTTTCAAAAAACTCTTACATAAAAGAAAGAAGTGTCTCACTCATTTCAAAACGGAGGAAGTAATAATAATCAGCTCTTAGACATAAAATTCGTTCAATTTTCTCTTACTAGATAATCATCGTAAACTTCATACAAGAATTTGCCTAAGTGTGATTTCACCAACTTTTTTTTTTTCCTTTGACGAGTTATTTTCCATTATCAAGAGAATATATGTACTGATAAGCAAAGTCATACTATTCTGTAAACAAGGAATAAGTAAGTTATGTGAAGTTAGATTTGGTAGCCTAACATTACACCTGTTCTCTTCGGCATAAAACAACCGAAGCGAACCGAACCGAGCGAATTGAACCGAACGAATTGAATTAAATTATAACTAATTAATAGTAATGATTATCATTTAGGAATCGAACGGAACCGATTGAACCGAAGCGGGCAATTGAACCGAAGCAAGCGAAAATAAGGTGGGAGAACATTAGTCTTTCCAACAAAAAAAGCACTTTAGTCTTAATGAAAAAAGAAAGGAGAAAATTATAAAGAAATTCAAGGTAACCTTACCATGTCAAATATTTTATCATTTCAAAAAAAAAAAAAAAGTTAAATATTATCTCCTGTTAGGTGTATCTTATTTGTTTTCTGTAGTTCATGACTTGTTGCTAATCACACCAAGTCAACGTTCTTAAGTAGATACAAGGCACCTATCTATTTCCCTTTTATAGAAATAACAACAATATTCTATAGGTCAAATATACAGATATATCATTTTGGCTAAAACATTGGCTCTTCATATGGCTGAAAAAGCAATTTCCAAATATGAATTTTTTTCTTACATTAAATATTTGAAAGCCACCAAGACAATAAGGTCCCATTCTTTTGGACTACGAAAACCGAATCGAACCGCATTGAATCGAAATGAATTTGAACATAAAGTAGAAGAATCGAACCGAAAATAAGTCCAAAAAAACAAGGCCATTTACCAATCGCATCCTTTGAGAGTCTCTCAATCCGTTGATTTCTCCTCTCAAATATATATATTTATAAACTAATAAGAGCTATATTTTGAATTAATTCTCTAAAATTATCTGAACTGAACCTATTTGAATTTATCTAACTTAATTAAACATTTCTAAACTTATTGGAACTTATTAAGTTCTATTTTATAACAGTGGTAAAACTTATTTGAACTTATATGAATTTAACTAAACTTATAAATCCTGAAACAAATTTAAAAGTGAAGAAAACGCACCTTGAGATAGACATAGGCATAAAATCTCATCATTAGATTAATAACCAAGAAAGAGCTAGAAAGTAACCCACAAAGGGTTATCCAACTCGAAAACTGAATCAAGAACAGAAAAATCAAGAGTGAAAATGACAAAAAGAACTAACTTCAGGTAATCATTAATAACCCCCCCCCCCCAAATCACTACAAAAATAAATCAATCTAGCAACAGTTAAAAATTGAAGCTATTTATAAGAAATTTGTTGCCAACGCTAGTTGACAACAAATTGTAAACAAAAAATAGTTATTGCTAAAAGGCTTGTAATTGCCATATGATTTTAGCAACAACTAGTATATGGCAACAAAATTGTTTTGAATATATTAGCAACAATCATATAACTCGCGTCGTTACTTGTTTCTAATGTCCATAAAACAAATTTTTGTTGTCATAGTTTGTTGTTAAATGGCAACAAACTGAAAATATGATGGCATCTAACAACAAATAATAAAACAACTTGTTTCCAATAACAACAAATCAAAAAAATGTTGCTTTCATTTATTGGAAAATTAGAGTAAATAATATCACTTTATAATAGGCAATAGAAAAGTAATTTATGTTTCTATTTATCAACAGTTCAAAAATTTGTTGTCAAAATTTATTTCTACAGTGCTCTAATTTTTGTAGTGAATAGAATTCCAAGAATGTACCACCAAACTCCGTATCAGGAACGAATAACAACAAACAATAAAATATAGACTTTTTACCTAATGAAGAAGCTATATAGCAAAACTTGGGCAATGCAAAGTTAAGAGCTGAGTTGATGAGTTGATGTGATTTTTGTTTTTGTTTTTATCTCACACCCAAACATTTTCTTTCTGGTTTTTGGGAGGATCTAATTGACTTAATCGGCCCACGCACAATCAATCATAGGGCACTTTCAGGGGACACCAACACTGCAACACATAGAGAACTATAGAGATAAGAAAGGTAAATGTATGATTCCTTTTTAATTGGTTGTTCACTTTGAGCTATATATGATTCCTTTTTAGTTGTTTGTTCACTTTGAGCTAGAAGTGACAATCGAGTTGTTCCTAAAAAAAAAAGTTGACAATCGAGTTAAGTGAAGCCCACCTAGACCAGCAGTAGATTTAGGTTGTTGGCTCAGACTCGATCTTGGTCTAAGCACAACTTAGATCGAGTTGATTTACCTAGGGCGGCCCGAGCTTTGATACACTACTGTATCAACCTGATTCAATCATACGTATACTATCTTACCCAATTCATACGGAGTCGAGTCTATTGTCACCAATGCGCATTTAGGGCCAATAACTGTCCTCAATAACCAACACAAGTTCTTCCAGCGCATTTTGTCCTCACTCATGCACACCTTGAGAAACTTCCTAGGAAGTCATCCATCTCTGAACTACTCCAAGCCAAACATGCTTAACTTTGGAGTAACTAAGGAAATGAGCTCCCTAAAAGAAAGATGCATCTTGTTAGAATGAGTAGCTTGTTAAACCCTTTAAAGCAATCATGATGGGTATTACATACACCCCACTTGAGAACAACAACGCACTTGTTGCGCTTGAGGACTCCACATATTCGGCCACAATGACCTTTGGGTCGCCCCAGTCTGATATAACCCTAGAATCCTCCCCCACTAGGTGACTAACCTTGGACTAATTATCCACGCGATCAATGATGTGTCGTATTTTTATATAGTTTTTAGGTGCATTTAGGTTGCATTATAGGAGCATTTAGATGCATTGTAGTTCATAATTGCATACTATTACTTAATCTACGAAATATTACTCCTTTTGTGTGTTTTTTGTGTTCTTTGATTAATTTCAGGAATTGGGAACATACTTGGAGTATTATTAGACAAGCTTGAGTACTTAGGAGCAATTGGGAGCAAGTTACATTGATAAGGATCACTTTTAGAAGTATTTAAGTGCAAATTGGAGCCTAATTGGAGTTGGAATTCATTGAAAGAATTATGGAAGTCGAGTCATGTTCACTCTTCTGTCCATAACTTTTGACTCGATTCTGATATTGGGTTGATTCCAGCGGCATTGGAAAGTAGGCTTGAAGATCTTTCCAACGATAGGTTGCACGGCCCAAGGCGAGTTGTATTTTGAGAGATATGGGCTTCGCAAGTTGGCCCAGTCTGCCAGAAACCTCTTACGCGCACGCGGTTTTGATCATTTCGGCCATTTAATGATTTATTTGGTTTCCTTATCTTGTAATTTGGTTTCCTACTAGTATTAGGAGTTATAACTATATATTAGAGGATTTCTAATTAGGTTAGAACATCTATTATCTATTACTCACTTTTCAATATCACGTTATTTTTGTTTCTCTAGTTTTCTCTCTAGTTTTGTGCTCTAGTTTGTTTCTATTGCTACTTTGGAGATTCAAGATTCAAGCTTTCATATTCATCTTCAATTCAATAAGTCTTATTCTCTTGTCTCTTCTCTTTATTATTATTTTAATTATGTTTTTCATTATGTTTATTGCTTTTATTGCCATGATTAGTGAGTAGTCTTTTTATCTAGGATTAAGTTGAGCCCTAGTATGGATTGATCATGTAAATTATTCTCCAATTCCCATGTTATTGAGTTATATGTTTAGGGTTTGATGAGATTGTTCTTATTGTCAATTTTACATCTTGATTTAGCCCTAGTTTTATATTATCAACGAAAGTTGGAGTTGAGGTTAGGAATATTTACTTGATGTTAAATTGTTATTTTATTAATTGAGTTCATCAACGAAAGTTGGGTCTTGATTTAGATAATATTGTCATTGATTTGAATTCTCCCATGAAAATAGGTGAGAACTAGAATTGGGAATTATTTGACATTGGTTCTTAATGCTGCTAATTATGTGTGTAAGCCATGAAAATAGGAGACATACGTGTTAGTTAGGCTTTTTGCTATCACGAAAGTGAGCTCTAGGTATTGAGGAATGACCGAGTATTTAGTTTCGGTTCGCAGCTGTGCTTTATTACTGAGTCATAAGGGAATGTCAATCTCGCCTAAGCTGTGATTGAATAACTGGGATGTGAGTTATATTTTGATCAATTCATATTAGTGGTGATACTTAATCTTAGTGTTTTAATTATCATATTTTGTTATTAGTTTATAGATTCTTCTGGATATTTGGAATATGTAGCTATTTCATAGTCTAGAGTCAACTAGTGTTTAATCTTGCACCTCCCTGAGTTCGACCCGTATGTGCTACGACACCGTTCACTTGCGGTATTAAAATAAAACCCTAACAATCAACAATAATGTGTATCCAGGGCCACAACTGTTCTCAATAACCAACACAAGTTATTCCGGCTCATTTTGTCCTCACTCATGCACACCCTGAGAACCAGCCAAGTACGCTTAATTGTGGAGTAGCTAAGGAGATAAACTTCCTAAAAGAAAGTGGATAGCTTATTAAATCCCTTTAAAACAATTATAAGGAGTATTACAATATACTTCCTCCGTTTCATATTAATTGCAACACTTTCCATTTAGGGGTGTTTCAAACAAAATGCAACACTTTCCTTTTTTGGTAAGTTTTGGACTGTAAAATTACTTAAATACCCTTACTTCATAAAATTAGTATTGATTACATACTCTAATCTAAAACAATTAAACTAATAAACCTACTTGATCTTTCTCCTAACTACTCCATAATATCTTCCAGCCACCACCCTTCTTCTCTTCTTCCACAACCCACAACCCACAAGGCCACAACCCATCTTCCACAATCAACAACCACGACCCCCAGCCACCACACCTTCATCTTCCTCCTCCTCTATCTCTCCTTCGCCGACCACCAGCCAACCCTCCTCCTCCTTCTCTCCCTCGCCGACCACCAGCCAACCAACAACCGTGGCTTCTTCCTACTCTCTGAAGAATCCCTCGCATTCGCGCATCTCTCTCCTCCCGACCTTTCTTGTCTGTCTTTATCTTTCTCTCTCTTCTCCACTTCGCATCTCTCTCTGAAGAACGGTAATGGTGGCCGTTGTTCATGGCTACGCGCAGAAGACGACGCGAAGAAGGTAGGCGACGCGAAAAAGGTAGGCGAAGCGAAAAAGGTAGGCGATGCGAAGGAAGCGCGAGATCCGAAATGAAAATCGCGAGATCCGAAATGAAGAATCGCGAGATCTTGCAATGGAGATCTTGCAAACGAAGAATCGCGAGATTTCAGATCTTGCAATGGAGATCTTGTTTCAGATTGCGAAGATAAATTCATAATCTTCATCATTCTCCTTCTTTGAGCATCTGTCGAAAACTTGCGAAGATCTCTTTCGATCTCCTTCTTCTTCATCGTCTTCATCTTCATCGATCTCCTTCTTCATTGTTGATTTTTTTTTGTGAATTTTGAAATGGAAGATGGTGGTGGCGGGGTGGTTATGGTGGTGCTCCCGATGGTGGTGGCGGGATGGTTGTGGTGGTGGTGTTGGCGGGGTGGTTCTAGTGGTGATTTTGGCGGGGTGGTGGTGGTGGCGGTGGCGGTGGTGTTGGTGTTGGTGTTGGTGGGGGTGTGGCGGGTGGCGTGGTAGGGTGGTAATGGTGGATGCTAGGTGTTGATATAATGTATTTATTGTATTATTAGTTAGTCTAATCACATACCCCTTCCTTGAGCTGGCAAAATATTACCCAACCCGCCAACCCGACCCGAACCCAACCCATTAATAATGGGTTGGGTCGAAATTTTCAACCCGTTTAATTAAATGGGTCGACCTGACCCAACCCGTTTGGGTTGGGTCAGGTTGAAAATCTCAACCTGATTTTAACCCGTTTAACCCATTTATGGAAACAACCTAAAAACCCTAACTAATTTCACAGCTAAAAAAAATTGGGCTACCCCATATAGAAAGTTAAAAAGTAAAAATTTTAACTCATTACAATTTATGTTGAACAATTAATTATGGAGTTGTAATGGTGTTGATTTTGTATAAAAGTTGGGTTGATTTTGAACAATATCTAGCATATGGTTATGTAATGGCTTAATGCTAAGTTGCTGCCTACTGTTGCTTTGTAACATACTGTTTGTTGTTTTATTTTTTTTCTAGAAAAAACACGAAAAAAGTTTAAATGGATCGACCTGAAGGTTGACCCGTTTATCATAAAGTTGGGTTGGGTTGTAATTCCCAACCCGTTTAAGTTAACAGGTCGGGTTGGGTCAAGGGATTCTCAACCCGCTAACCCAACCTAATCTTGACCCAACCCGACCCATTGCCAGCCCTACCCCTTCCCATCTAATTGTTACTATTGAAAAATTGCCTAGGAGTCCGCAATCTGGAAAGTGTTGCAAATTTGCAATTATTGTGAAACGAAGGAAGTATGTCTTTTTTTCAATCTCTATATTGGTTCAAACATTCAATACCTCAATATATGGCATCATTGAATGTTTACAGGCCACAGGCAAATTGTATTTTACATTTGTCTCAATCAGAAAAGGTTTTATAAACTGAAAATGGAGTTTGGCTTTAAGAACCCTTAAAAGGCTTGTCCTTTCTAGTATGGGCTTAAAGTATGGAGCTTTCGGCCTGTCACCCATTGGCGCAGCCCATAAAATCACATCCTTAATGTTCCAAAGTGGACTTTGTCATTTTCGTTTTTTGGTTGAACAAAGGTCCTAACTCCTAACCTTGATCGTAAGTTGGCAAAAAATCAACATCTTCTCCAGGGCAAATCACTGGTTAGATATTGCCATATCTATCAAGGCCCAATATCTAAATACTCCAGAACAGAAGTATATTCAGTACTAGCTTTTAACCCGTGCAAAAATGCACGGGAGGTTTATATAGATATGATTTGGACCCGTACATAATGCATGGGTCGCATTTTGTCTATTAAGTCGTATTTTATTCAGGATTTATTGAATTCATAATTATTACTCCTATAATCCATGCATTTAAAGTTGAAAGATTTTAAAATGAATAATTATATTTCATGGTATTTGTTACAATATTTTAAAGTTTGAAAAATCTTATAATTGTGATATACATTGATAAATACGTAAATAATGAAACAAAAAACACATCAAAATCCACGGGAAGTTTTTGTTTTATAAAATCTAAGATTTTAGGACGGTCTCGTAAAATCATGGTTTGAATATGAGCTCGTGATTTAAAGTTTTTTATAATCATATCGTGTATTAAGAATACATTTAAAATCGGTTTTACACCCGTGCAACTTGCACGGGAAAGTTTTTTTGTTTAATAAATTTAAGATTTTATGCTATCTCCCCTAAAATCGTGGTGGAAGTATTTAACCCGTTATTCTATAAAAGTGATAATATAAAAGTTAACAATATAAAAAATAAAGCATACATATAAGTTTGAAAAAGTGAATTTTAATTTGCTATTCTTATATACAGGTTTTCTAAAGCATGAATGGTCAGGTATAGGAAATCAATGGTTGATTCCATGATTATTTACTTATATAAAGAAAAACAAATGTGTTCAATACTTTTGAATTGGCAATATGAAATACTTTTTACATATTACTATCAATTTTAATGACTATAGCCAATGCTTTTAGACTTTAAGAACTCGTGAGAACAATTATATCTAAATTTTAAAATTAATAACTTGTGATTTAAATTTTATAATCTTGTGTTGATAATAATTAATAGGTATGTTGTATAGTTACAATTTTAGGGAGAAGTGTTTGTTATTGTAATGCTTATTTGTGTTCGATCAATATTATATGATTGAGAATCATTAAAACTGTCTTATTACCCGTACATTGTACAGTTAAAAATATTAACAAATTTCAACAAAATTTCCAAAAAAATTCCGAAGTTCTTTTTTAATTTGACAACTGTAAAAATTACAGCTAAAAATAAAAATATTAGTTGGTGATATAAATTTGGCAAAAATAAATTTGTGATCTTATATTGAGAATAATTGAAAATTGGCTTGCAACCCATGCGTTGCACTGTGACTTATGAAACCCATGTTATTTCCTAGTTATATTGTACAATGTCAACAATCCTGAAGTATTTACTAACAATGTAGTATGAAAAAAAATTTAGTGGTTGTTTGGTATACATTGGAATTTAATTCCCATGGGAAGTTCCATTTCCTAGGAAGTTATTTTCTTTTTGTAATTCCTAGGAATTTGACTAATGTGTTTGGTTGACATCAAGGAATTTGTAATTCCCATGAATTGATGTAGAAATTTTGAATGACCAGGGGGTAGGTGAATAAATTCCCACAAAATTCCCTGGAATTTTCATTTCCCGCATTTTCCCCACATCATGTCAAGCAAACAACTACCCAATATAGAAAATCATGGGAATTTCTATTCTCTACATTATTTCTTGTATACCAAACAACCACTAATAGTGTTATATCGTACAACATGTATTATGCTAATAAATATTAATTAAAGATGTAATATAATTTTGGAAATAGATATTTTAAATTTATTTTTTTTCTCTCTTCTCTTCACGTGGCTAAAAGAATTTTGTCTTTAGATAAATATATAGATTACTCATACTTTTAAAATAATGTTTGCTTGAAATGGTGACATTTCATTGTTTCAATACTTGAAAAAAATGAGTTAATATAAACTTTCCTTAAAAATAGTGTAGATATCATAATTTCAGTCTGGGTCATCATACAAATTTGGTGTGATCAAATTATTTTGTAATACAAAATTGGTTTGGTCATAATACAATGTAGATTTCATAGTTTCAGTCTTGGACATCAGACAATTTTACTTTGGTAAAATATCTCAACTAATGATAAGTTTTTGTAGCCATTTATTTTTGTTCTAAAGACGTAATAAGAAAAAGAGACGGAAAATCATCAATTTGAGCATGACACTTATCATATACTGCCATAATTATATTCATAGATTAACAAAATCATATAATGGTGAAACACCCAGATGACAAAATAGGAGAACAATATTAGAAAAATAATGAAGAATGCCGATACCACCACAACCACACGGAGAATTAGTGACTGCAAATAAAGGCATTCATCTTTCACAAATCTATAGTGCATCGTCATGCTAGCATCATCAATTAATTCTAAACATTGAAAATTCGAACATAGCTATCCAAAACCATTCTTATGTTTGAAAGATAAAAGAATGCATGCATCATCAATTTTTCTCTCTCTCCTCATCTGGGTTCTTTGAATCTGAACTGGATTTCATATCTTCCGCCATTGTTGTGGAAAAAACAGGAGATTCTTGAATCAAGGTCTCAGGAATTTAGTGTGTCATTGTGGAGTGTTGACAAATAATTATGGGTTTAGGAAGAAGAAACTAAAGGCTCAAATTTATTTAAAAACAGATATTATACTAACAAATGAATGAAATGACGGTGGAGTTGTAGGAAATAATCTTGGAGTTTGAGAGGAATTTGGAAACCTTGAATGCATAGAATTTATTGCATTTGAAATTTTGAACGACAGACATAATTTAAGCAAATGTTTATAACTTACCAAATTAATGCAATTATATGATTGATTAATTTTCTACATAAAATCAATTTGTCCTTGATTCCCGGAAATTAAGCATCATGCCACACACATACTTTCAAAATGGAAGCGACACATCAACAATTTTGGAGCTTAATTCTACATGTGTCATATAATTTGTGAGGAACATTTAGGAGACGACATTTGGCAGAAGTAATATAAGCTTGACATTTAGGCAAAATGAACTTAGCTTTATATATATATATTCCTAATTTCTCTAGCGCATCTACAATTTTTTTTTGATGGGTTTGATCTAAACAGTTCATTATTGATTATTGATCCATCTTTCTACCCTGCCCATACACAAAATAAAAGAAAATCTCATATAACACTAGTCTATCGGTAACTTGCTTTTTGATTTAACAAGCTAATCCCGAATTTCTAACTTATGATTATTGTGTAAATGTCATCTAATTTAGTTGGTAAAGTTTTGTGAGATTGATACCCAAGACACCTGAGATATGATCAGATCGAATCCAGTTGACATCAAATGCGCTTAGTTACTCTCTAGCACAAAAAAAAACTTATAATTGAGGCTGAATTATGTCCAACATTATACCCAAGACCTTTCAGAAGAAAAGTGGAAGATAATACCAGAAGCTTAGTTCTACAAACAATTTGTTACTTTATACTAATCAATATACTTTTAGCTTCATAGCTAACCATATCAACGTTGTAAAAATTTCAAATGCAATACTGTATTCTCTAAGAAACTTTTGGAAATGACCTACGTAGTACATATATAACTACATATATCCATTTAGAAGTTGACAACCAATCAAACAGGCTTTTCTTTGCTTCCTCTAAAAGATATGTCTTGCTTAAACCAAAAACAACTGCTATTCTATTCCTTTTTTTCCCCTCATGCAATACCTATATGTACCAATCTTTTACTATTAATTATCAAAACCTAAGATTTTTCTCAAACAACCATGGCACACTACCATAGTGTTTTCTTCACAATAATATTTATCATTAGCGCTATTTTAGTTCCAATTTCTCTTGCTTCTGTTACTTCAACAGGAAACTTCAACAATGATTTCTTCGTCTCATGGGCTCCTACACATGTAAACACATCGGTTGATGGAAAAATGAGAAGTTTAAAACTTGATCAAGAATCAGGTCCATCATTATCATTATTTATGCTAGCTAATTAATTATTATCTTCATTTTCCATTATTTGCATGTTGAGTAATTATTAACAGCTAATTAACGATTAATTATGCTAAAAATCTATTTTGTCAGGTTCTGGTTTCGATTCAAACAATATGTTCTTGTTCGGGCAGATAGACATGCAGATTAAGCTAATACCAGGTTCTTCTGCAGGCAGTGTTGTGGCCTATTACGTAAGAATTAGTTTAAGGATAATTCACACAAATAATTCTAACTATCATGGGCGAAACCAGACTTGGTTAAGGAGGAGGGCCAAGTATATACTTCCCTTTTTTTATTATTACATTGTGAAGGCCATTTTACTGGAATTCATGATTTTCTTTTATTTGGGCCTCTTATATATTATAAGTACGGCTGGGCTAGCTAGTAGGGGCCATGGCCCTCTTAGGCCCCTTAACAGCCTCGCCCCTGCTAAATATGGGCGACTTTCTTAAATATATCTCAACTACGGATTATTACATAATCATGGGTGTATCTTTTCCAAATGATCCGATAACCTCAAAATATAAGTTCCATAGGTCAAATTAAATGGCAACATTTTACCATTTTGGGGTCTAGAGAGAGAAACAGCTTTTTTTTTATAAAACAAACAAAAACAAGAGGTAAATCAAGATTTTGGTCACTTGGGATCATTTTAGTAAGGCATCCCCATAGTAAGACCTGTATAGAATTACTATGAAAAGATTATAGTCATAGTCGAGATTATTCTTGTACAATCTCCCTTATATTTATAATTTAATTTATTCCTTAATCTTTCTCATCATTTTACTATTCTAGCCTTGTTTGGAAAATTAATTAATATTTTGTTTGAAATTTGCAGCTTGCATCTGATTCACCAAATCGTGATGAGATAGACTTGGAGTTCCTAGGGAATGTTTCAGGGCAACCTTATATTCTTCAAACAAATATATATTCTGATGGCTTCGGCGATACGGAAGAGAGAATTTATCTCTGGTTTGATCCGTCAGCAGACTTTCATACGTATTCTATTCTTTGGAACGTCTATCAAATAGTGTAAGGCACTATATCCTTTTGCTTTATACTCCTCTCTCCACAAAGAAACGTAATATATACTTGCCTTTTTGGTAATAAAATTTCACAATTTTTGAACTCTTTTTTTCATTAACGATCTATAAAATAAAACATTATCCATGTAGGATGTTGAATTTGAATCAAAATGTATTTTCAAAATTTCAACATCTTTTTCCTAATATGATTGATGATCGGAGGTATGCGTTAACAGATGAGGTATAAAAAAGGATCTCAATTTACTTAAGAAGAAAGTTTAGTATTATAATAGAGTAGTACTCTTGGCATCGTTCATAGAAGTCTCAAGTTAGCATGTACAACACATGCACATTAGTGAAAAGATGCATTTTGTGATACATATACGTTGATTCATGTGGTTATGCAAAAGGCACACACTTTAGTACGTACTGCATAATTATTTTGCATAAAAGAATAGTCATATAAAAGCTATATCAAATCAAGCAATCTTATATATATGCACGAATGTATGTATGCAGGATCATGGTGGACTGGGTGCCTATTAGGGTTTTTAGAAACCATAAAGACAAGGGAATATCATTTCCGATTTCGCAACCAATGAGCATCAAAGCAAGCTTATGGAATGGCGAAGCTTGGGCAACAAGGGGAGGAAAGGATAAGATCAATTGGTCGAAGGCACCCTTTATTGCTTCTTTTCAAAACTACAAGATTGATGCATGTGTTTGGAGAGGAAATCCCAATATTTGCAAGGAAGTTAGCTCTACTAATTGGTGGAACAAAGAGAAATTTAACACGTTAAATTGGAATCAAGGAAGGTTTTATAGATGGGTGAGGAAATATCACCTTATTTATGACTATTGCCAAGATAATCAAAGGTTCAAAGGCAATCTTCCTAAGGAGTGTTCCCTTCCCAAATATTGAGTTACAAGAATTGCAGAGAGTTTATTCTATACTTTGTGGTCATAGTCTCGTTCCTCATAGTTTTCATAATAATATCACTACTTAATAATTATAGCCTCATTATAGCATGCATGTTCCATTTATACCAAAGTTGAATCTTTCAACCCATTGTAGTAGAAGTATATGTATGTTATAATAGATGAATCGATATATAGACATATAGTTGCTACTTTTAGGCACAATTTTAAGCATACCAGGTTTTAAAAACCTACCTATTGTAATCTCTTATAGTATATATACTCTATTACTCCATATATTATATCTTATAATCTTTTTCATTTGGCTAAAACAATGTTGGTTTAGGCGGTAATCTTAAAATGCTTGAAAATCCAAAGTCCATTATTATATTGTTCAGATTATCACATTATCCTAATTTTTATCCCAAAATTTAGCTGTTTATTCTGAGCTAATAATTGATGTTAATACTAACATTATTTTGCTATATAAAAATATAATTTCATATGTAAAATTACACAAAAATGATGTCCATCATTTATCATTTACTGATGGACCTAGTTTAGTGATGTACTAGTCTAGATAATTGATCATTGACGAGGAGGACGACAATAGTAATAATATCTCATGAATGCCAAGTATTATTTTCTTTAAAGGAAACTATGATACAAATCATATTTTCTCTGTTCTAAATTAGTTAAGAAAATGCATTGAGTTAAGACACAAGTTCTAAGGAGTGCATCAATGCATGTGCATGTACGTGAAGAGGATAGGGAGTGAGAGTACTTAAAAGAAGGACCCATAAAATGAGAAGAGAGATAGAGAAAACTTATAACCAAATAATGTAATATTGTAACTAATTTTAAACTTAATAAAAAAGAAGAAGTGTTAGCAAGTAATTTGTAACAAATGGATTAGTTTATATTACAACCAAAAGTAGTTGAACAGCATAATTTTCGCTTGAAGTGTTAATATGATCTCTATCAGCATAATATTGAATGTACAGCTTGGTCATGATCATGTACACGCAGAATTGAATGTAACAGTTTTAACAGTCTCAATTATACAAGTACTATATAGTACTATACATATGAATGAATCAATATTTTGACTCTTTCCTTGAGGCATATTTCATTAGTCATTTGCTTTATTATTACCTGCATTATGTAATCTGTCACTATGTCATTAGTTAACTAGTTACTTTCAGGAATAGCAGCACAAATATTTGCCTAAGAAAGTATCTTCTCTAATTGGACTTAATGATGTGTACTATTTCATCCACTTATTATTGGACAGAGGGTATTGGGTACAGAGTTGGCAACTCCTAACCCGACCCAAAGTTACTGAGAGAAAACTGAACCTGAACAACCCAAACGCAACCAGATTTGAACCAATAATCTTACTTTATGGTAATTTTAAGTTTTACGCTAATTCTGATACTTTTTCAGTACAACCTAAAAATTGATTGAAGATCAAACCTGAACCTGACCAGTTGACCCAAAATCGTGGGAGTCGCGTCAAATAACTGACTATATCATACAAAATTGACTATCAAAAGGTGATTATAGCATACAAAAAAGACTATATCAAATAAAAAGTGGCTATATCAAAGACTATATCATACAATACTAAATCCCCTAGTATATGAAATAGTGAAAAAGTGCTTTCGTTGTTGTGAAATACGAAGCCTTCGTATCTTAATGCATGTATTTAATTGATTCGGAGCTATGTTCACAATAAATCATAAGTGCACCGGGTCCAATCAAGTATTTTATAAATCATATTAATAATTCAAATAATTAAATTATATGAAAAACTATATCTACCCTATCTAAAATTTGAAAGTACAAGTATATTTGCTCATGGTTCAGAGCATATTTTTTCAGAAGCCGGCCACTATATCATAACTTTCCTTTCGATCATTTTAAATATTTAGACAATGACATTGCAAAGAAATGTTAATAGCTTTCCTCCTATAAAATCCTACCATCTCTTGCACAATTTCCCAAGATCAACTTCACATAACTATCTCTTTTGATCCGTTCAAAAACACCAATAAGAATGAATTTGCTCAAAGCTAAACCTACAACATTCTTATGCTTCATCATTGTAACCCTATCTTTTCTACAAACATGCCTTGCACAAAATTTTCCACAAGATTACCTTGATGCCCATAACGCTGCTAGGGCGGCAGTGGGCGTCGAAAACATGGTTTGGAACGACACATTGGCGGCCTATGCCCAACTCTACGCCAACAGCCAGGTACACAACTGCGACCTCGAAATCGAACCATCCCATGGGCCTTACGGAGAGAACCTCGCCGTAAGTAGCAGTGCTTTCTTCACTGGCGTAGATGCAGTAGAATTATGGTTGAGTGAGAAAGTTAACTATGATTATAGTTCTAATACTTGTGCAACTGGTACAAAATGTCTGACCTATACTCAGGTGGTTTGGCGTGCCTCACTTCATGTTGGATGTGCTAGGGTTCAATGCTTTAATGGATGGATTTTCGTTATTTGCAGCTATAGTCCACCAGGCAATATAATTGGCCAGAGGCCTTTCTAAGCCTAATATGAATTATATGATCTACGTGAACTTCCTAAAAATAAATTAAAGAGGGTGGTGGTTGTTTTGGTATGGTGTTTGTTGTATATTTTTCTCTCTTCTGTTTGGCAATGTTGTTGTTTTGTGTTTTGTTGAATGAACCTAAATATGGTATGTAAAGTTCATCGAATAAAAACTTGATAAGTTTGCATATTTCTATGAATTTTTTGTTGGGAAAGACCTATTAAAATAGCTATTTTGTTAGGAAAAACCTAATAAAAACTTTTTTGTTAAAAAAGACCTATTATAATACTTCTCTTTGTTACTTATGGTCTGTTCTGTTCAACTTATTTTGTCTTATCTTATATTATATTATCTTATCTTATCTTATAAGATCTTATAAAATCTTATTTGATCTTATCTTATCTTATCTTATCTGATCTGATCTTATCTTATCTTATAAGATCTTATCTGATCTTATAAAATCTTATATAAGTTAAAATAAGTTGAACAGAACGGACCCTTAATACCACCTTAATATTTTCCGTCCAAAAAGTCAATTTTTCCGACATTGACTTGCTTCCCTTCCCTTTCTCAATAAATAGGACCAACTTATTTTTTTCCTACCATAATCACTTAAAATGGGAAGCAAGAGGGAAGGGTTTTGTAGGGTTAAGGGATTAGGATATAAAAAAATATGTTGGTCTCATTTAATGAGAAAAGGAGGGGAAGAAAAGTCAACGCCAAAAAATTGACTTTTTGACCCGAAAATATTGAGGTGGTCTTATGTAACAAAGGGAAGTATTATAATAGGTCTTTTCGAACAAAAAAAAGTTTTTATTAAGTCTTTTTGACAAATGTATGAGTTTCCTCTTTTCTTTTGGCAATGTTGCTCAAACCTTACTATTATGGTTTTAATTTTTGGTAGCCAATCAAGGTAAAAGGAAGCATTATATATCTTTATATGGAGTACTATTACTGTTATTTAGGTATTATTGTTTGGCGAGTTTAGCATATATTAAGTAGGGGTTAATTTTGCTTTTTTCACCTTTAAGTACCTTATATGTTTTTTTTCACCTTAAGGACCTAAGTCCACTATTCTATTGAGTTAACCTCACCGTTAACCCAAGTTGACTTTTTAAACCAACAAAACTAAAAACCTTCTTTTACAATTTTGCAATTAAAAAAAGAAGAAAAAAACAGATTCACAATTAAACAGCTGGAAACATAAGCTATAAGATCCTCAATTCCTTTAATTTTTTTTCTAAGCAACAAATACTTCAATTGTTCAAAATGTTATAATAAAAATTCCTTATTTTCTTCAATATTAACTCAACAATAATTTTTCAAAATTTTCAAAGTTCATACAGCAAAAAATATCTTCCTTGTCCCACAAAAAACATCAAAATAAGAAAACAAAATATACCTGGATCCCTTTTTGTTATTGTAGTTGGCAAGCAATACAACTAACATTAAGAGCTATTCACGATTCATTTATGAGGTTTTGGTATATGTCAAAAGTATAAGCAAATAAATTTTTGTGATTTCTATGATTGGGTTGGTTGTGTGCATAAAGTGAGCCGAGGTTTTATTATATATATGAAATGAACATCATAAACTATGCCTCACCACCCACATACCTTAATTTTAGATTATTTATCCACTTTCTGCGTGGTGAAGTGAAGTATAATGTAAGGTGGAATATCCATTTTCATATTTAAAATTAATAATTTGTAGCTGAAGTTAAAACTATGATGATTCACTAAGGGCAAGTTTGAGTTAAGAAAATTCTTGAAGACAAAAATAGAGGAAGGGGAATATGTTGGAAAATTAATATGCCGCAATTAAGCCTATTTTATTATATCATTATTTCATTTGACAATATATATATTGCTATGGGTTCATCAGATGAATTCATAGTGACCTGAAAAATGGGATAAGGTTCTATATAGTGATAAAAGACATGAGTGGTCCTAAAAATTGAAAAAAGTTAAACGTAAATCCTTGATTGTTTGCTTTACTAGATCATTTTGTAGCCTATGTTTCCAACTGGTAAATTATGAAATTACTTATTCTTTTTTTAATTGCAAACAAAAATCTTTGTTGTAATAGCAAGTGTTTATAATCTTTGTTGGTTTGAAAAGTCAACTTGGTCGGGTTAATAGTGAGGTTAGCTCAATTGAATAGTGGACTTAGGTTCTTAAAGATAAAAAGAAACATATGAGGTTCTTAAAGGTAAAAAATGCAAATCACTAATATGCCTAACTCCTAAAACGTAAATCCCTAATTGTGTGCTTTATTCGAGCATTTCATAGCCCAGGTTTCCAACGGGTAAATTCCGAAATTCTTTTATTCTTTTTTTAATTGCAAAAACAATTGTAAAAGCAATTTTTTTTAGCTTTGTTGGTTTGAAAAGTCAACTTGGATTAATGGTTAGGTTAGCTTAATGGAATAGTGGACTTAAGTACTAGCTTAAAGGTGAAAAAAGACAGATGAGGTCTTTAAAGGTAAAAAAATGCAAAACAATAATTTTTATACTTAACTCATTATTTGCCAATTGGTATCTAGAGTAAATGAATAAATAGTAAATAGGAGTATCATATAATTAATTTGCTTTTCATAGATTCTGAAAGCTCGTTACATACAAGCTCTGAATTTCATTGATGGCGTCATTGTGTCTTCTACGGTTAAAGTCCGGAATTTATGGTGACCCTTTGAAGTTTCAATATTATGAATACTAAAAACATTATCACTTGTGATCTTGTTAAAATTGTTTTAATATAAATATTATGAATTATCATATTTTTATGATTTTACTGATACATATTTTAAGATATTAAAGGTCAAATGTGTGCATCAAAATTGTGAAAGAACAATTATAATAATTAAAAGGAAACAAATTAAAGAGAGTGTAAAATATAATGGATGGGTAAAAGAGTTCAAACCTAATGAAGTTCTTTTTTCCTCCCAATAATACGTTTTCAAATGAGGAAAATATTAAAATGCCTCGAAAGATAGATGAGATCATTGTTGTTGCCCATCTCTCCAAAGACCAAAAGCACGAGAAGAAAACTTGCCACCAAGAGTCCTATGAGGGTTGAATCGAAGAGGCTAATCACTTTAAGATCAATCTTAATTGTAATAATTTTTTTTAACTCTATTAAGGGCTTAAGGCAAATCTTGTTAAGTCTTCAAATGATACAGATCTAAGGTAAGTAAGAGGAAAAATAATTGAGAATGGCGGGTAGTAAAAGAATGCATGCATTATGTCTATAGTTCTATGTATAAATTAAATTAAAAAGAATTACATAAAAAAAAGAGAGGAGAAATTACTTTATATGTTTAAGTTAATCTCTCAGTTAAATGAAAGTCGTTATACACTTGAATGTGTCTTCATCAAAATCTCCGCGGACAGAATAATTTATATGAAACATATCTAATATCTTGTATTATGTCTATGTCAAACCTAGACTTCTTGGCTTCTTGCCATTGCCAGCCTTGCTAAGAAAAAAAATATCGTAAATTTTGGTCCGTACCATTTAGATGTAATATGTATCACAAGATCAAGGCTTGGCAGAATAGGTTTTTGTGTGTTTTATTGTAGTACCAAGAAAAGGCGTTATATCCAAGCCTAAAACCTAGAAGCAGCTAAGCTTAATAATTAGTAGGAGACCTTCTAGGCTAAAACAATAAGGAAAGGAGGAAAATAAATACATAAACTTTCATAAATACTTCACGAGATTTACAATTTACAGCATAAATACCTTTTAATATATTAATATAGATTTTAAATATTCTATGGTTAAGAAAGAAAGATTCTTGTTTACTTACTTTTACTGATTAATTTTGTTACTCCTCTTTGGGCCAGTTCTCCTAGCTTATTTTCAGTTCAGTTCAGTTCCTAAATTATTATCATTACTATGAATTAGTTATAATTTAATCCAGTTCAGTTCAGTTGTTTTATGCCGAAAAAAACAGGCCCTTTGAGAATTAAAAGAAACAAAATGTTACTCCTTTTTGATAAGGACTATTTGTGCCCTTCTTTGGGTCTTTACATTGATTTTTTATAGGGGCATTTTTAAATTACTAATATATCTAGTGAAACTTTTAATTGGAAATCTATGTACAACTTTCAAAGATTATATAGTGCTATAATAACAAAATAAGACATTTTGTCTAATTATTGGGCCTTATTTATGTCTTAGGATATATTAATATGATTTATTTCCAAACGCAATAATATATTTTAAAAAAAATTTGTCATATCGTTATTATATCGTAATATTCCTACTGCCTTCGTGGCTCATATGGATAAAAAAAAAATTATATCGTAATATTCCTAATAAGTAGTAAATCTAAAAATTCCTATGGAAATCTATGTAAAGAGGAGCATAAATAAATCCTGTCAAAAAGGGGTAAACATGGCCAATCAGTAAAATATGTAAAAACAATTCATTTTATTGTCTAAACCGTAGAAAGTTAATATGTTAGTTGTTATTACATCAAAATGGAATTATTAGAGGCAGGAAAAGGAAAATGCTAGTATTTAACATTATGTATTCTGTAATATAATATTGTCACATGGTTGATTGTATTAAGAGTCAATTATAGTCAAAATTGATTGTATTTTCTTTGTTCTTTTTTAGTTGTAAGAGTTTGGCTTTTATATAATTTACATATATATGCCACTTTTACGTAAGGATAAAAAAATTATACGTATTAAATTTTGTTAGATTTGTCTCGATATATATTTTCAATATTTAAAAGTTCTGTAATTTTTTATTGCTAATAATTAAAGATTATACTTAATAGTCAAAATATTATACCAATCGTGAAAATCCTATTGTTAACTCTTAGTCAAAATATAAAGGATACACAAGTCAGTATTTGATGACGTCAAATGATGAAGCAAGTGTGGTGAGTGCTGAGTGCTGATGCTAAGTAAGTGACGCACATTGCCCTCATTTTTAATTCATTGGTTTTACCTCAATACCTCTTGCAAGTTGCAATCGTGTGGTTGGATTTTTTTAGGGAGGTAAGATAAATACCCCATTGAATTGATATCTTTTGTAGGTATAATTAGTCAGATTCGCAGTTTTAGATTTCTTGGAGTGAGGGCAATGGGTGGTAAGGAAAACCTCACCCCCAAAGAGTACAATTTTTATCATACACCCGAACGTACCATGAGCATGGTACACCCAAGACTATTTTTTTTGTTCATTTGGGGCTCTCACTATGCTCATTTGGAGGTTCCAAATGAGCAAAAAATAGCCTTGGGTGTACCATGTACATGGTACATCCGGGTGTACGATGAATATACTCCCCAAAGAGCCTCTAGTGGGGTTTGATCATCCTATTACCTTGAAGTCATGAGAGCCAAACCTTTACCACTCTGCTAATCCTTGCTTGGTATTCCAGTTTGGGATTTGGTTCGTAATTTCTATTGCTATTAATGTTTTTCCTGACTTGAGGCTAGATTTAATAAATCAAACGTTTATGTCCTCTGCTTTTTAATACTTGTACCCAATTGACATGTATGTTCATCAATACACAAGTTTGAGCATTAATATTTCTAATAATATATAAATATAAGTTGTAAAAAAAGTTGATTATATGAGAATATACATATTAAAGGGAATCTAACAAGATTACATATACTTATGTATACATATGCAAGAGGGACAAAGTATAGAAGGTGAATTGTGTCAAATTAAAATCAGTATAATACAACTATTAAAAAACAGAGGATGTTTTGATACCCCTAATTAAGTAGATATATAATTGATAGAAATTTTATTTAATTTCATTTGATATCAAACGTATGACATGTAATCATATACTACTATAATCATTAGTCCAGTTACTCCAGTACTCTAGACTCCAGTTATGACTTACAAAAATTCTACAACGTAACAGATATTGACTATGCTTATCAACGCTATAATAACATGAATACACGTGCTATACCATTGATCTTAATTGTGCAATTATAACCGTTGGAGATTAATTAAAATCTTATAGTTAAATTGAGTACATTTTAGAATTAACATAAATGTACCCAGAAAATTCAAAATTAAATTTATGTAGCTTCAGTGCTTCACTAGACATGGAATAAAACAAACTTCATATCTCTTGTTTAGCTGATCAAAATTTAGCCAGATAGATATTTCTAAAAGAAATAATAAATTACTTTAAGTATATTAAAGCTAGTATGCAAAAAGTTATGCCTAAAAGTAGCAATTTCATATTGATTCATTCTAAGTTTCTAACGAGGTTGAGGTGGTGGAGTAGTGACATCGCTTCCCACCTCATATCCCTATTGGGATCAAACTTCATAA
Source organism: Beta corolliflora (assembly GCA_947648045.1). Taxonomy (NCBI): domain Eukaryota; kingdom Viridiplantae; phylum Streptophyta; class Magnoliopsida; order Caryophyllales; family Amaranthaceae; genus Beta; species Beta corolliflora. Next base: position 67,709 of record CANSZD010001244.1, read on the forward strand.
GGCTCATTTGAGGATTTCCCCTTAACCCCCCTCAAGTGAGTCCCCTTCATCTTACCTTAAAAAAATAAAATAAAAATATTGATTCATTCTGATTTTTCTCACTCAATTACAAAACCTTCTTTGATTCCAATTCAATTTGTTAAATTTCTCACCAATTAGTAGTAGAGCTAACTGCCTTGCATAAACCTAGGTTTTCCTCTCTCCAAAAACATGCATCAATCTTGTAGTTTTGAAAGGATGCAATGTCGTCGACCAATCGATCTTAGCTAAAATTAACGGTCAAAGTTAGTGTTTATGACGATTTTGTACCAAGTACGCAAAAGGTATTGGGGAGCCAACAACAAGAACAATATACTTAAACAAATATGAAATAATTAATGATCAACAAGAATGTAAGTAAAAGAATAGAAAGAAAAACAATTGTTGACGCGGAAAACCCAAAGAACGGGAAAAACCGCGGAGGATTCTCTTGATCACCAATCCACTATGATGTTGACAACGTCAATATTTGTTCCACAATATAAGAGTGATATGAACGCCTATGAGAGTATTAATGGAGATTAAAGATGGAGAGAGAAAGTGTTGTGATGTGAGTTACAGTGTGTAGAGTAGAGGGATAGCTGAGAGAGAGTCCTTAATAAAAAATACATCAATTGCTTATATAGATATCTAACCCTAAAATAATCCCCCTTGGATCCGTTGCCTCCTGGCTCCTCCCCACCAAAATAGGTAGTGGCTTTGTTATCTCTAACTTCCTCCTGATTTTCCTCCAGCAGTTATACTTAATATTAATCCCAATCCCATGATTCTTGCTAACTGATACTTATTTCCTTCTCTGCCAATATGAGATTTCTAAGGCCCAACAATTGCCCCTAATTGATGACACTTGCTCAATCGCTTGGGGAAGTGGCAACAATTATATGCCCCAAGACTTCTCCAATTTTTGTATATTTGAACACGCCTCCTCCCCTTATATGGCTTCAGGCACGTTGTTTGTTCATCTCGGACGCCGACATTGTCACCAGAGAACACCATGTCGTCTGCCACCGTCGCTGCTACTGTGATAACTACTATCGTCGTCATCCTTGATGACGCCAAAATCGTCAAGGAGACGTCATTGAAGGAGGCAATGGATGCTATAACTTGCTGAAATAAAAACCAAAGTGTTAGCGTTGCATGAAGTGTTCACCGACGTCGCCAGCCTTTACAATTGGAAAACCAAAGCGAGGCTGATGAAGCAATACATGGAAGGTCAGACGACATCATGGACTCCAGAAGACGACGTCCATAAATTCCTTGCTGTTTTTGGAACTCTCGACGACCTGCATCCTGACGGCGTCGCTGCCGCTGCCGAGATGGCGACAACTGCTGAATCTGCCGCTGCTGTAGAGGACAAAGATGCCATGGAGACAAACTAGTTTTCAGTGTTACTTTTTGTGTATAAAAGTCGTTGTATATCTTTGCTGTGTGTTATGCAAATAATGTATGTTTGTAAGTATGTATGTACGTATGTATATAACTTTTCCATCGTGACTAAAGGTTTAGTTTTGAAACTAAACGCTGTCATCCAGGATATGTCGTCAAGTGTAAGGCCCTTATGTTTGTATGAATGTGTGTACGTATGTGTGTAGGTACCTTTGATGTTTGAAACCACTTGCAGTATTAATTGCAACGAAGGGCTAAATTGCCTCTTCTAATTAATTGCGCGTGGTGTTTTGTATGTTGTTGTGATGACTTCTTAAGGTGTGTGTCCCTTTGTGTATAGAAGTCATTTTGCGTTCACCTGAACACCGTCAAACCTTGATGCCCCAGCTTAAAATTGTCGCCGTCTTAATAAAGGTCGACGTCAACTACGATGTCGTCGTCGACGCTGATGTTGGCGTCAGATGAATGTGAAGATTGTGGTGTTCGGTTGTCTCAGTGTTGGCTGTCGATGAATCCTCGTCCCATATGCCTGTCTTCATATAACAAAGGTGAGATGGTCGTTGGCGAGGCCAACGGTCCTCCGACGCTCAAATCAGTATAATATAAAAAGAAAAATGCTTAAAATACGAAGGAAATCGAATATGTTGATAACAAAATGAAATGGAATAACTCAATTTAACTTGTTGGTTACTTACCTGTAGTGGCGTCCCTTTTGTTGTCAACATAATGCGATTAAAAGTGATAAGAGTTTTAGATGGACGACGTTCCAACTTCAGGGAACGTGCTTACCCTGCTTGAGATATGAAATAATTGACGACGTCCGACTGACCGTCGCCGTCGCAGAGATTTTGTTGACGTCGGCATCACTTTTTGGACGACGTCCAACTAGGATCGTTTTTCCAGTCGTTGGCTTGATGAGTCTGACGGACGCTATGAACTTGTTGTGGACGATCATAAGGCTTTGGACGCCACGAACTTTCTTTGTTTGGCGTCGATTTCCTGCTGTCGACGTCATAGAATTCCTTTATTGACTGCATGTCTTCCTCCAACCAGGATGCGGGCCAAGGCTTTAGCTTGAGCATCCTCGAACGTTGGACAGGGATACTTGGTAAGTTCTTTGTACAAATCTGAGTCTTCATCCAGTCCCCGTCGGAAAGCTTCAATTGCCGTCTTAACATCGCAATTTGGAATCGACACCTTTTCCCTGTTAAACCTTGTGAACAAATTCTTTCAAGGATTCATCAGATTTCTGCATGATTCTATGTAAGTCACTAGCCTGTTTTTCCATCTTACGACTGCTAGCAAACTGTAAATTTAAAATATTAATCAATTGAGCAAAGGAAGAGATAGTGCCGTTGCCAAGGTGGATGAACCACTGCAGGGCCGATCCAGTCAACGTCGATCCGAATCCTTTGCACATGCATGCCTCGCGCATGCTACGAGGAATTGAGGTGGTGATCATCCGTTGTTTGTATTGAGCGACGTGGTCATTTGGATCTGTAGTGCCGTCGTACATCATCATGGTTGGGATGGAGAACCGCTTTGGAACCTCGACCATGGCAATGAAATCAACAAAAGGTGAGTCCGCATAACTGTTCGGCGTCGCTTTCTTCATAGGGCGTGGGACGCCGGGGATCCTGGCGATCATGTCTTCGAGCCGCTGAAGACGCTGCTGGATGGGATCGTCGGCGACGGAACGCGTTTGACCCTTGGCCCGGTCTCCAATGATGTCGGCGTCAGGCTCGACGTCGGCATTAGGCTCGATGTCGGCGTCTAGCTCGACGTCGGCGTCAGCATCTCCATCTGAATCATCGCCGTGGGTAGGAATGTTGTGGCCCACAGGAGTTTCGAATAAGCCTCCGTCCAGGCCAGGCATTTTGGAGATATCGCCTATGCTGCGGCGCTTAGAGCCTTTGGACTTTTGAGCAGATTTCAAGCTTTGATTCTCCATGCATGATGCGACATAGCTATTCTGCAATTCCGCCATCGCAGCCTTGACGCGGTTGAGTTCGTCTATGACTTCTTGAGTGGTTACTCAATCTCCTGCCATTGCAAACACAGAAAAAAGAGAGGGCACAAACGAAATAGTAGACAAAAAGAAAGTGATGAACGATGTATAGAGATCTTGCTGAAGGCCCCACGGTGGGCGCCAAATTGTTTATGCCGATTTTGTACCAAGTACGCAAAAGGTATTGGGGAGCCAACAACAAGAACAATATACTTAAACAAATATGAAATAATTAATGATCAACAAGAATGTAAATAAAAGAATAGAAAGACAAACAATTGTTGACGCGGAAAACCCAAAGAACGGGAAAAACCGCTGGTGATTCTCTTGATCACCAATTCACTATGATGTTGACAACGTCAATATTTGTTCCACAATATAAGAGTGATATGAACGCCTATGAGAGTATTAATGGAGATTAAAGATGGAGAGAGAAAGTGTTGTGATGTGAGTTACAGTGTGTAGAGTAGAGGGATAGCTGAGAGAGAGTCCTTAATAAAAAATACATCAATTGCTTATATAGATATTTAACCCTAAAATAATCCCCCTTGGATCCGTTGCCTCCTGGCTCCTCCCCACCAAAATAGGTAGTGGCTTTGTTATCTCTAACTTCCTCCTGATTTTCCTCCAGCAGTTATACTTAATATTAATCCCAATCCCATGATTCTTGCTAACTGATACTTATTTCCTTCTCTGCCAATATGAGATTTCTAAGGCCCAACAGTTAGTATATAAATACTGCAAAGGTTTGGGATTGCCACCAATGGAATCCGGAGGTGAACTGTAACAAAGAGGTAATTAGTTATTTACTTGAGAAATTTTGTGTGGTCATGAAATTCTAGGACTTTTCTTCAAAAGATGCCTTAGATATTTCTTTGCAAGGGCGATTAATGGAGGTGGTATATTCGATCAGTACATAAGTTTGGCAGGCATCTGGAAGAGAATGCAAACTTCCAAGATGACCAAGACTTCATAAACGATCCAAACCCATTAGTCAAGATAACTACGTAGTACTGTATGGGAAAATAAAGACCCTATGTTTTTTTTTACTTGTTCTACTTTGACTTTTTACATTTGTCGAACATTAATGTATTTTTTTTTAATGAGGAAAAAAAACCTAGATCATCCCCTCCGATAGGACCAACCTAAAACATCATTTTGGATGATAGAGAAAATGGAGATCAGTAAGTTCAAACCAGTGATGAAGTGAACAACACGAATGACTTCGGTGAGTCAGGAAGTCCGCTGCAAAGTTCGCCTCCCTGAAACAATGGGAAAATCATGAGACATTCCCAAGGTTAAAAAAATCGACACCTGCATCATAAATTAAATTTTCAATCTCCCACGGGACTTTCCACACCTTTCTAAGGGAATTAATAACAACTAAGTTTATATTAGTACCTTTAGTTTATATATTAGTAAAAAACATATATTAATAAAAAAAAATATGGTCGAAATGTAATATATGGAGTGAAAAAAAATGTTACTGTCTAATCCATTATCATTACAATTTACAACCATTCCTTTGCTTGTTCTCCTGATGCCATCCAAACTTACAAGATGAGCAGTCCACCTGTAGGACCCACCATTACAGAGAGATTTCAAACACTTAACCCCTATAAAACCCCCCATATCTCATGCATAATTCCTTCACAACTAACTTATCAACTCTTAATTAGATAAGCAGCAACAACCCCCCTCCCCCCGCAAAAAAAATGAATCTACCTAAAAACCTTGCTCCATTTTTATGTTTCTTTATCGCAACCCTAGCCCTTTTTCATATTTGCCATGCACAAAATTCACGACAAGACTATGTCGATGCCCACAATGCTGCTAGGGCTGCCGTGGGTGTTGCAAACATACAATGGGATGACCAAACGGCAGCCTTCGCCCAACAATATGCTAACCAAAGGAAGGCCGATTGCGCCCTTCAACATTCGTCCGATCGCGGCGAACGCTACGGAGAAAATATTGCCGTCAGTACCGGCTCTTCCATGAGTGGCACGGATGCAGTGAAGTTGTGGGTTGATGAGAAGGCTAATTATAACCATGATTCCAATACTTGTACTCCTGGTAAGATGTGTGGACATTATACTCAAGTAGTTTGGCGTAATTCAGTTCGTCTTGGATGTGCTAGGGTTCAATGTAACAATGGAGGGGTTTTCGTGACTTGTAACTATGGTCCACCAGGGAATTATATTGGCGAAAAACCTTATTAAACCTGTTTTAAAAAATGGTGACTCGAGTTACTTGGAAGTCTGGGACATATATTCATATAGCTCCTTTCAAACTTTTCGTTAAGTTTGTTAAATAAATTGTATGAGCTTTTGGTAATTTTCATTTATATAGGTACGTGGAATATAATGAATCTCATATCCTATACCTTGTTATGCTTGTTGACAGAAAAATGAAAGTGTACTCAAGTTTTATAATTATATGAAATTGAAGTCATGTGCAACAGTGTATCACCCTTGCATATTGATTGATCGCATTATGATCATCTCCTCAACTTAGCACCGAATTTTTAAATATCCTCAAAGAAATTCTAACTAGCATTATATATTCAATGTGAAAGTACCAATGATTTTCTTATATTGATGTCTGATGACACAAAATATTCAATGAGACGGGTGTAGAGTAATTTATTATACAATAAGGGTAACTTTTTTCCCCAAATGAGTCACTTATATATATATAAAAGAGACTCCTTTAAGGTTAAAAAAGTTACTTGTCTTATAGGAGTAACTTTTTACCCTAAATGGATCACCTTTACTTGTACAGAAGTGACTCATTTAAGGTAAAAAAGTTTAACTTTTATTTAAAACTGACCCGTTTTAACTTAAAACTGACCCATTTAAGCTAGAATTGAACTAATCTAACAATAAATTTAGTACACACCCGGTGCACATACTAATTGCATTCATAATTTGATGATGTGCTTCGATAAGTCCTTTTCTTTTAAGGTCCCAAGTTTACGTTGATTTTTACTTTAATCAATGCCACTCCTAATATATCGGTAGTAGATTATCAATGAAAATAAACCACATCTAACAAACTAAATAAAAAGCTCCCTTATTTTTACTTATTTCATATCAGATCAGATAAGTTCAGATTTATGCTTATATTTAAAAACTTATTATTATTGTTATTATTATCATGATTATTATGATGATTATTATGATTATTAGTACTACCAATGCTATTATTATTATTGTTATTATTATTATTATTATTATTATTATTATTATTGTTATTATTATTATTATTATTATTATTATTATTATTATTATTACTATTACTATTATTATTATTATTATTATTATTGTTATTATTATTATTGAAATTGTTATTATTATTATTATTATTATTATTATTATTATTATTATTATTATTATTATTATTATTATTATTATTATTATTGTTATTATTATTATTATTATTATTATTATTATTCTTATTATTGTTATTATTATTACTACTACTTTATACGATTACGATTACTATTAATATTACTATCTACTAGTACATTTGTTCAAAAGGATTATTATTATTGTCGTTGTTGTACTTATTAATTATTAATATTGGTAAGTATTATTAATGTCGTTGCTATTATTATAAATGTCATTGATATCACTATTTGAAGCTATTTGTGTTCAAGAAGAATAATGTTCTTTTGCCATTTGTACGTGTTCTTTTTTATATTTGTTCTAATTAACAATTTTGATATGCGATGTTCTTTTTTATGTTGTACATGTAACGAACATGAAAACAATATGATGTTTATTTTTTTTAACAATTTTGGCAGAATAATATAAAGTAGGCAAAATAGGTCTCAACACCCCAAAGTATAGCGCGGGTGCACCCAACACCCCGAACTAAGACTAGTAGCCAAAACACCACCAACTATGGACCTGGGTGCAATGAGTACCATAAATGACGCCGGAGCCCCAATTTCTCGCCGGCGACGGGGAATCTTATTATTTTATTAATTTCTACCCATTTTCCCCCCTTTTTCTCAGATTTTCTTTTTTTCACCCTATCTTTTTTTGGCACCCAACACGTGATATCTTCTTCTTCCCCAACATAACCCTTTCTCCATTTCTTCATTACTCATCCACCCACCACCCCCACCACCATCATCACAACCTCTCTGTCCACTTTTCCAGCCAGCATCTTCTCTGATCTCTCTCTCAGTCTCTCCCTTCCTTCCTCCTCCTCCCACCACACCCCCACTGCCCCACTCCCCTCTTCGTTCATCATCGTCCTCCTATCTCTCCTCACTCTTTCCCTCTTGCTCTACACTTGCTCCTCCTCCTCAACCACTGTCGGCATAACAACAACCTCCTCTTTGTCTCCTCCTTCCTCTCACCCTAATCATTCTTCCCACTAGATACTTTGTCAATTTTTATCTCCTTATCAAGAGCCCTGAATTTTCTGTGCAATATTCCCCTTCTCTGCAATTTCTTCATTCCCCAATTTTTTGTTTATTTATGCTCAAGTTGCTGCTGTACTTTTAGAATCATTCTCAATTGACAGAAAATGGGGTAGTGGAGGAGATGGCGAAGGTGGGGTGGATGAGCAGTAAAGAAAGGGAGAAAAGAGTGTGGAGGTGGTGGAAGAGACGGGCGAAGATGGGGTAGTGGAGGAGATGGCGAAGATGGGTGGCAGAGGTGGAGTTTATGAGCAATAAAGAAAGGGAGAAAAGAGTGTGGAAAAGAAGATGAAGTCACGTGTTCAGTGCAAAAAAAAAGGTGAAAAAATCAAAATTTGAGAAAAGGGGGGAAAATGGGTCGAAATTAATAAAATAAGAAGATTCCCCCACCGCCGGCGAGAAATTGGGGCTCCGGCGTCATTTATGGTACGCGTTGCACCCAGGCCCGTAGTTGGTGGTGTTTTGGCTACTAGTCTTAGTTCGGGGTGCTGGGTGCACCTGCGCTATACTTTGGGGTGTTGAAGCCAATTTTGCCTATAAAGTATATGTTACTAGTTTATATAAAACATGAGTAGCATGGGATAATCTAATGGTATTGGCATCACTTTCAAAATTTTCCCTATAAGGGATTTCAACTTATCTTTAAAAATAAAGTTTATATAAAACACGACAACGATATAAGAAGAATATTAGAATGCCTCGAATGTGTGGGATCAAAGTTTGTTTGCATTGGCCATCCCTCCAAAGACCACAAACCATGTAACGCACGAGAAGAAAATTTTGCCACCAAGAGTCATATGAGGGTTGAATCAAAGAGGCTAATCACTTTAAGATTAAGGTTAATTTTAGTCATTTTTTTAAAACTCTATTAAGGCAATTTTTGTCAAGTCTTAAATGATAAAGATCTAAGGTAAATAGGAGAAGAATGATCGAGAATGACCGGTAGTCAAAAGATGCAATAATGCATTAAAAAATAATTACGTAAAAAAAGGAGAAAGTATATGTATAAATATCTCCATTGAAATGAAGTCATTCTACACTTAGAATGTGTCCAACAAAATCTCCGTGGACAGAAAAACATATCTTGTATTACATCTATGTGACTACGTCAAACCTACATTTCTTGCCATCGCTAGCTAATTAAGAAAAAAAATTGTAGTTGCTGGTCCTTAATATGTATGATCAGATTAAGACTTGGCAGCAGGGGATGAACGTTAGGTCTACAATTTGGACTTAGATCTAGTTCAAACCAATATGTATATAACTTTTAATTGGAAAACTAAGTACAACTTTCAAAGATTATACTCATTAAGCTAGTGAGTATTGTGGGCGATGGCTCGTTTTAGTTACTTTTCATAATTTTTTGTCTAATGAGAAAAAATTTACGTCATGATGTGATATAGTAATTGATGATATTTAAAAACTAACCCCTTCAAAGTTTGGGGATGAAAGTAATAGCTTAACTATCTACAAGGAATTGGGGCAAGAGAATATCATGCAAATTGGAAATCAATATTGTTGTTGTAAGAGTCAATTATCATCAATGTTGATTATATATCCTTTGTTCTTTTTCAGTTGTAAAAATTTAGCTTTTGCATAACTCATTATGCCACTTTCACATAAGGAAAAATATAGTCATATTAAATTTTATTAGATTCATCTCATTATCTTGGTATATATTTTCAAGATTTGAAACTTTTCTAATTTTTATTGCTAGTAATTAAAGAATATAACACTCAATATATATTACATGGACAATCGTAAAAATCAGATTACTACAACTAAACGGATACACATACAAGTCAGTGATTGACTAAGAGTTAGCGTACGATGACCATCGTGTATATTGAAGAGGTCAAATGATGAAGCAAATGGGGTAAATGATGAGTGCTGATCAGTGGCGGATCCAGGAATTGAGCCACGTGGGTTCGGAGTAAACATAAGTCCCAAATTACATTTTACTATCTACAGTTACATTTTTTTGTGAAAAGGAAAACTTTCAATAATTGTATCTAGCAGAATTTTCATTCTTGATTACATTGTAATAACAAAAATTTAAAAATAAATATTCGTACTAACAAAAGATTATCACTATCTTTTTTTTTATATAAGAAAAAGATTATCACTATCTTATAAAACAAATATTGTTATAAAACGAATTACGGGTTGGGTATCAATTATTAAGATAGTTTCCATTAAATCAAACAATCAATTAAGTGTTGAAAGTAATTATATATCTAATTATCTATGATATGAAATGATGAAAAAAAATATAAGAAATATTAGCAACTAGCACAAAATATGAAATCTAAAATAACTAACTAACAACAAATAAACACTAATATGCTCTTTGTATTGTAGTTTGGGTGATAATGAACTTTGTCATTATTTTTGTTGAGAAGTGATGTATAAAATTCTTCCATGTCAATCAAAAATTATTATTTGCACATTAGTTAGTTTTTAAAATGAACATATAAAAATTTAAAATATATATACATTAATCCTTCTCCTTTTAACACACTTTTCATTGCATATCGTATAAATATATGAGCCGTGAATCAAGTAATTAACATAATTGTAATGACTAGTTTCACTTAGTGCATGATTAATTGATTGCTTAAGCAAGGAAAATGGGAAGAGAATGGAAAATAACCTAGATTCATTACCTTTTGATGTATTAACACTTGGGATGCTTTCCCCAACTTATTTTGATTTAGTTCAGTTGAGTTCCTAAATTATTATCCTTACTATTAATTAGTTATAATTTAATTCAGTTCAGTTCAGTTGTTTTATGCCGAAGAGAACGGGCCCTTGGTGGTAGAGTGAGATTTATAGATATAATTATATAAAGGAGACTTAATTACTAAAGGGAGGATTAAAAAACGGAAATGGAAGACCAAAAAATGAAACACAAGCTGTAACAAAAGATAAGGAAAGAAGAAAAAAAACAAAAAACAACACCGAAAATAAAACCCCCGCAAGGAGTTGAACCTGCGACCTTGGATGCAATATGTTAAACAAGCACGCGCACTTTTACCGCTGAGGCACAACGCTATACTGTGAGATATAATGGTGCATTTATTACATAACCGTGCTTTTTTCCCTTTATTTTTCAGTTTTTCTCCGGATCCGCGTGGGTTCAGTTGACCCATTGAACCATGTTGGATGCTGCTTCGATCTTTATATTAAGGGGTTGTTTAGTGATCGGTACAACATTATTTGTATGTAGTGGCTTTTTAAGTTGGTCATTTTTAAGTCCCATTTTTTATAAAATGTTTGGCAAAATTAATTGTGGTACTGTTGGTTGTTTATTAGAGAGTTTGTGGGCCAACAAGCCAAAAGCCAATCAAAAAGCTGCTCCAGACGACTTTTTCATTTTTTAAAAAAAGGGAACTTTTAACCCAATAGCCAGCCAATAACCAAACACTTTTTTTTTGGTACATTTGACCAAATTGAAAAGCCAAAAGCCAAAAGCCAATGAAAAAGCCATTTACCAAACAGGGCCTTAAGTGACGCACATTGCCTTCTCTTTTACTTCATTGGTTTCGAGCTTGGTTTGGCATCTCCTTAATAGAGTCCAATTCGGACTTTAACAAAGGTATTTTATTAATTGTATAGGGTAAAGATATCAAACTAAAATTTTACTTGCTACCAAGTAAGAGTCACTTTTGTATTGGTACCCAATTCAACTTTACTGTGATTTGATAATAATTTACATGTACTTTGGTACCTCCAACTTATGAAATTACTTTGGTACCTTTGTTGGAGTCCATTTGGAACAATGAGTTACCAAACCTTTCTCGATCCTCAATACCTCTTGCAAGTTGCAATCGTGTGGTTGGAGTCCATTTGAAACAATGAGTTACCAAACCTTCTCAATCCTCAATACCTCTTGCAAGTTGCAATCGTGTGGTTGGAGTCCATTTGGAACAATGAGTTACCAAACCTTTCTCGATCCTCAATACCTCTTGCAAGTTGCAATCGTGTGGTTGGATTCCTGTTTGGGATTGACTTCGTAATTTTTTATTGCTAGTAATGTTTTTTTTTTGATTTGGCGATAGATTTTTAAATCAATTAGATCCTCATACGATTGTATGATCTGAATGGCGCGCACGACATAAAATGCGACATTTTAATTATAAAAAGAAAGAGAAAAAACCTTTGACTTAAAATAAAAGGAACTTTTGTGTATTTGAAATTGGTATAAAAGTGAGAGATTATTTTTGTTTCTAAAATTGTATTATAATGTACATCTGGTCTTAACTTTTGAACAGTATCGTAGGTGAAAAAACATATATGTTGCAATTATTATAGTGTTACATTGTATATGTTATTTGATTTTGAACACCGATAAACGTAAATGTCAACATGTTGAATTCTTTTTTTGTAAGGAACAATGTAATTTTACAATGTAAATGTAAAAGTCAAAATTAAAATTAAAACAATTCAACATTGTTTCATACGATTTTTTTAAAATAGGTAAAAAGAATTCCTTTGGGCTTCCTTCGCATAGGGCCCCCACCCAGAGGCTCATTACAAGCCATACACTCCCCAACTCCCTTCCCCCTCTTAAATCCCACACAAATGTTTAGGTTAGGATTCGAACCATAGACTTTGTTAGGGAAGATGGAAAAGTTCACCACTTGAGCCAATCTCAATTCCTTATTTCATTCGATATGAAATCTTGTTTTCTAAACCGTATATCGCGTTCTACCCTTTTATGTAGGGACACATGGTTCAATGATTATGTAGACTCTATGCAACAAAAGTAAATTAGACCCTTGATTAATACTTCAAAGTAAAATAAAACAAAATAATGAAGAGATATATTATTCCCTCTTTTTCAAAGATATACTCAATTACAATTCAGGAAAATTATTAAACTTTGACCATATTTTGCAATATATATATACATATGGCAATGCAAATAAATACATGTGAGATATTGTTACATTTGTTTCAATGTGTCTTACTAAATTATAATTATTTTATAATTTTTAATATTACATGATTGAAGATATTAATGGTCAAAATTATTTGCACAATTCTCAAATGACATTATAATCACACATTAACAATATACAATTAAAAATATTAGAAAAATAGGAGTCTAACACCAATACTGAAGATTATGTAGTATACTACTAGTATAAAAAGTAGTATTTGGGGTATTTTGTTTGGTCGCCTGTATTGCACATGCTCAACATCGCATATTCTTCTATGTTTTACAATAATATTTTTTTTGGGTAAGTAAGTTAAGTATATTGATATCAACATTACAACCTAAGTCCCCATAAAGGACAAGCTCTGGAACAACCAGAGAGCAAACCCAGCAGGGTCATTAGCTAATACAAGCTATTCCACCAGTTTAAATCTACATCTCTAATCTTTGTACGAACCCTTTTTTCATTCCTACTTTTTACATTATCTTTTATGTCTAAAACAACCTTTTGTACAATATGTATTTGTGAATTCCACAATGCATTATTCCTCTCTTGCCATATCTTGTATACTGTTGCCATTATACTTGCTTTGAGGATTTGCTTCTTGAACTTGCCACCCTTGGATCTCCTCTTTATCCATGCTAGGAAGTGAACAAGATTATTGGAAGTTGTCTGAATACCCAGCCATCTCTTGATTTCTCTTAGTACTTGTTTGCTTAAGCTACAAGTAAAAAATAGATGCTCATTATCTTCCTTCCCATCATCACATAAAAGGCACTGATCTGTCGGACAAATTCCTAGAGCATGTAATATGTCTCTTGTCTGTAGCCTATTCTTCATAGCTAGCCGTTGAAACCCATTGAAAGCCACTTGTGAGTGTCCCACATTGGAGAAAGAGGAGAGATTGTTCCACTTTATAAGGTAGAGGGAGTTACTCCTACTATCACCAATTGGTTTTAGAATGGAACCTCCTTTGGGCTTATAAAGTGGACCAAATCTCTCCTCCTCCTTGTTCGGGTTACCCAGACCCGTTTCGTATTGTTTCTAAATTTAACACTAGCTAGCCAATAAAGCTGTGTTTGGGCACATTATGAGAGTTCCAAATATCCTTACACCAATCCTGCTTTTGACTTGGGTTATGCAGCTTCTTATACACATCTGCAGTGTGATATTGAGGTGTAGAAAGCCAAGAGGTGCCACACATGTTGGAAATGGCATTCCCGACTTTGCATATAAATTTAATAGCCCAGGTTGCTGTTCTTGGAACATCAAAATGCTCCCAAATCTGGTTCTTAACATACATCACATGAACCCATATAACCCATAGGTTGTCAGCCTTCATAGCTATATTCCAAGCTTGATTCCCAACCATAACCATGTTCTAGTGAGTCAATGACCTGAATCCCAAACCTCCATTACATTTAGGCATGCAAACATTAGTCCAACTAACATATACCCAGGCTTAGAGGAATTGCACAATCCAGTCCATAGATAAGATATGCAGATTGCATTAACTCTCTTCAACACTTTATGAGGTAACAAAAAAATCTGGACCCAGTAAACACATATACTCATGAGAACATAAATCACTAGCTGTCTTCTAGCAGCAAAAGAAATATTTCTAGTGCTCCATATTCTAATCCTGCACACCATTTTGTCAATAAGCTGTTCACAGTCAGCTGTAGAAAGTTTTTCAGTACTTATTGGAACTCCTGTTCTCCCCAGCTTATTTTCAGCTTAGTTCGGTGCTGATTCGGTCGGTTCGGTTCGGTTCGGTTCGATTCAATTCGGTTCGATTCGGTTCGGTTCGGTTCGAAATTATTATCATTACTATTAATTAGTTATAATTTAATTTAGTTCAGTTCAGTTCAATTCAATTCAATTCAATTCAGTTCAATTCAGTTCAGTTCAGTTCAGTTCAATTCAGTTCAGTTCAATTCAGTTCAGTTCATTTGTTTTATGGCGAAGAGAACACACCCTTACCCTCTGCATTTCTGTTTTACAATAATCTTGCAAACTTATTAGGGCGCATTCTTAGGTAAAAACAACCGAAGCAACTCAATTATATTATAACTAATAGTAATGAATAAATTTAGAAATAAGCCGGGCGAATCGAAACGAAGCGAATCAACTGAATTAGGTGGAGAAAGAGAAAATACTTAACTATATAAACTTTGCAACTTATTTTTTTGTATGTATGGACAAGAATAGTGTTTCAGACTAGATTCAATTGGAGGCTATAAATACCACGTCGAAACATGATTTTATCAATTAATTGAAAACTTGACGTCGTTACACCTTTACAAACAACTTAGTAGTTTGTCTTTGGCGACAGGAGTGCTTATCTTGACTAATTGCTTTGGATCGTTTATGAATTATGAAGTCATGGTCATTTTGGAAATTGCATTTTCTTTCAATGCCAGCCAAACTTATCGTTTAAATCTACGTACTACCTCCAAATAAGCGTCCTTGCTAATACTTTTCAAGAGCCGGCCGCCTGCCGACCGCCAAGGCGCCAATGAAAATACTTACCTCATGATGCTCATATTAGCCATCCCATGTAATTAATTAATTTACCATTTTAAGCTTGACCTAATAAAAAGGTAAAAAAAATATTCCAATCTTAAGTTTGGAGATTCGGTTTATGATAAAGGCACTTTAGAAGAGGGTATTTTTTTTACCCTTTTTCAACTCGCAAAATGTCTAATCTGCTAACTCGAGTAGGATTGATTTACAAAAGACTCCGGTCTGATAAGACCTTTTATTTTACCTTTTTTGGAGGGGGGAGTAACTAATTAGGTCTCCTTTTTCTAGTTGCAAAAATTATGTTAATATATCGAAATTGCACAAAATAGAAGATCACAATTTACAACGTATCATGTAATTTCTTCATTTACAATGTCTTGAATGGATGATAATCAATTCTAATTCTTTAACCATTCACCTCAGAAAATATTTCGAATTTAGCCAAACATAACAATTTTTTTTTTATTTCCAGACATCATACATTATATTAGTGATTATTTTCTCCGAACAAAGGTAAGAAAAATTAGGGCATGTTCTCCCCAGCTTATTTTCAGTTCAGTTCAATTCAGTTCAATTCAGTTCAATTCGGTTCAGTTCAGTTCAGTTCAGTTCAGTTCAATTCAGTTCAGTTCCTAAATTATTATCATTACTATTAGTTATAATTTAATTCAGTTCAGTTCCTAAATTATTATCATTACTATTAGTTATAATTTAATTCGGTTCGATTCGATTCGGTTCAATTCGATTCGGTTCAATTCGGTTCGATTCGGTTCGGTTCAATTCGGTTCGATTCAATTTAGTTCGGTTCGGTTCGGTTCGGTTGCAATCGGTTCGGTTCGATTCGGTTCGGTTGCAATCGGTTCGGTTCGATTCGGTTCGATTCGGTTCGGTTGTTTAATACCGAAGAGAACATACTCTTATTGTAGGAAATATGAGAACTTTTTTAAGGACGGAAGCAGTACGTCAAATGAAAATATTATAAATTAGCACATACGTGATGGTTATGGTCATTTATGGATACTATTAGATTATTGTTAATACTCCCTCCGTCCCATAATATAGTGCTCACATTCCTTTTTTGGTGTCCCATAATATTGTGCCTATTTTCTTCTTTATCAATTTATTTGGACTAAATTATTCTTAATTTCTACACAAACTTTCCAAAATACCCCTACTTTTCTCTTAAAACATGTGACCCCATTTATTGCTTTACACCATTTCAAGGAACACTTATTGCCTTTTGATTTTGTTTAAAGGAAAAAGAAAATAAAGAACTAGTTTCAATACAAAATTATCAAAAAAATACTTCATTAAATACATTTTTTTTTTAAATTCCTACCACTTATTTAATTTTCCTTAACTCCCGTGAAAAATGAGAAGTGAGCACTATATTATGGGACGGAGGGAGTACTAATTTTTTTTTTGAGGGGATGAGGGAGTACTAATTAGTAATTAGCATTTGCGTGATTTTAAGAATGACTGATTCTTTCATCAACATTGACTGATTCTTTCATCAACAATGAAGAAATTTCTATCAAATCTTTATTAATGCTTGGAAACTAACTCTAATCTAATAGTTGCTCATTAATGCAGCAAGATAATACACTCATCAATTGTCGCGTTTAACACGAAATCTACGCTCATTTCTTAATTTACAAAATATATGCATATACCAATTCTCTTATGGTATATTTGGTAGAAAGTAATAGGGTGATAACTGTGATGAGTTTATATGTAATTATGTTAAGGAAGTTCCACCTAGGCTCCTCCTCTCTCCTTTCTCCTCTCTCCTCTTCCTTCTCAAAGAACCCTAATCCTTCTCTTCTAGTTTGGGGCAACCATCATCATTTCGATGATGGTAAACCCCCAATTCTTATTTTTTCTTCTAGTTTTCATTGTTTTTGTTATTAATAATCTTCCATTCTCTCTCTTTCTGAGAGTTTTCTACCCAATTTGTGGGTTCTTTCTCTCCCTTCATGGGAGTTTGGAGTTTAGTTTTATTCTCTTCCCACGTGGAAGTTTAAAAAATTGGTATGAGAAATTGTTCTTATTGTTTGAAGTTCAAGACCATCAACATCGAAGTATTGGAAATTCGGATGCGGTCAACCTGGTTAAATCAAGAATTTTCTTCCCCAAACTATGTTAGAATGATAGACTTCCCCATCAATAGCTGCATGATTAAGCAAATACAAGGGGCTGCGCTGTATTGGTCGATCTGGTTCATTGTAGTTTTTTCGAAGACGAATTTGATTTGATCTTGTCTGATTATATCTTGTTTTTCTTTAATACTTATTGTAGATTTCGTTTGACCTTCAATTAATGAAATTTCTCTTTCAAAAAAAAAAAATGTTAAGGAAGTTCCAGGTCTACATTCAAGGTTATGCAACTCTATCTCCTGATACAAAACTTCGAAAAGGACCGTCCTAAAGAAAGACCACGTACCTAACCACACAAATTATTATAATATCATATGGTCTAATTTTAACATAAAATTAGACAAATTCAAGTAAAATTAGACAAATCTAAGCCTACATTCTTCTAACAAGCTCATTCTATCTCACTCCAACCCAATAATATTCCAAGACATCTCGCACCAACCTAGTTGTCCCTTCTATTCTTCTTCCTTCGTTTTTCCTTATTTGAATCTTGAACTATAGTAGATAATTTTGATAAATAATCTGACAGTTTTACTGAATGGATTAAACTAGTAACTAGATGGACTAAAGAATGTGATTACTGATTGGATTAAACTGGTCACGAAATAGATTAAATTAAATTAAATTTGTCATTGTATTTTGAAGGATGGCCGGTCAACTCTTCTTAATATTGGGCTTAGATCGTTGTCTAATGTTAAATTATAAGTAGACAGTCTCCTACAAGACCAATTGACCTAACATTAGTTGACAATGTTTTATCATTATCTAACATTCACTAGTAGAATAATCGTGTTTTGCTGCGGTTTTTAAGTGGCCTATTGTAGCCCAAACCCGCAACAATAGGAAGCTGTCAAACCAATTTTTTTTTTGCTTTTAGCGTAAACCTAACTACTTCCACTGAATTGTTGTAGCTCCAATAGCCAAATGAATATCTCATCACAATTTTAAAGAAAGAAACATAGTAACATAAAACTAAATTCAAATCAAGTAATCAAGTTATTGCATCAACAATACAACATGTTTATACAAACAAGGGGGAAAAAATCCCACATCTAAAAATGAAAACCAAAAATTAAACAAAAATTTCAGATCTGAAAATGAAAAAACTTTGTAATTTCATCTCTTAAAATGAAACACGCATGTTATGAATTAATTAGATATGAGCTATGATATATTGCAAAAAAAAAAAAATCGGTCTAAAATAAAAACAACTCGAGCCAAACTAAAAAACAGATCTAAGCTATGATAACTCGACCGCGCCGACTGCCAACTTTTCCCCGCCGAGCAACGTCACAGACTATATCTAGAAGCACGACTCGACAATCAACGTCACGGCGGCAGTTTCCGGCGTCGGAGGAGAGAGAAAAAGGTGCGGAAAAGGTGAAGGAATCGAGAGAGGTAAAACACGTAAGACCAAAAGAAGACTCGACCAGATGGACGTGTACCTAGTGGGAAACAAAGGAGCCAATGAAAAGGGGTTTTAGACCGCCGCCATAACCACCGTGTGTCGTGGATGTCGGCGGTGGCCGAGAGAAATATATCGAGATCTCGATTCTTTGAAGAACGGCGATAGAGATGAGGTGCGAACGAAATGAGAGATGAGGAGGTGCGAACGAAATGAGAGATGAGTGAGTTTGGGAGGATGAGAGATTGAGAGGCGTGAGAGACAGAGTGAGAGGAGAGAGATGGTGAAAATGAAAACGGTGCCTAATATTGAGGGTGAGAGAGATGGGGTTATAACCCTAGCATCCTTTAATACTTACCAAGGACCAATTGCTGCGGTTCTTACAAAAAATCGTAGCAATAGATAAATAAAAATAATATTTTAATCTATTGTTGCGGTTCTGGGTGGGAACCGCAGCAATAGCTCTGGTCAAACTAGTCAATACAAATTTAAAAAATTACCGTTGATATCTATTGCTGCGGTTTCCACCCAGAACCGTAACAATAGGTTGATTTTCGAATTTTCCTTTTCTTTTAACGTGATTTATTGCTGCGTATGGGTAAAACCGCAGCAGTTCAGCCGCAGCAATAAGCAATTATTCTACTAGTGATTTCTATATTATTAGTTATTATATTTCCAACAAATGATACTCGTTATGTTCCCATTTAATTTCTCCCTATTAAGTAAATTTATGATATTAATTAACATATCTTTAGTATTTATTTACACCTTATTGTTATTATTACTAAGCTCACATGTTTTAGTAAATCTTAAGTCAATCATTTTTTTCATTCTCACTTAAAGAATAAATAGACCAAATTTTTGCTATAAGTAAATGTATATATAATTCTTAGTTGATGTATTTGTCATTGATTCCAGCAAAATAAAGTTACCTAATTTTTGCATTTAAGAAAATACATTATTGTTTAGTTAATGCTTTTTTCATTTAAAGTTTATAATAAACGGAACACTGACTCGGATTTATAGTGACACCAACATTTTACATTCTTACATGTATAACATAGTTTTCACTTTTCACGAGACCTATTGATCTTTAAATACTACCTCCGTTCCTAAATATTAGTTACACTTACACTTTTTACGCATGCCGATGTACTACTTTGAGCCTTTATATCTCTAATTTTGTATTTGTAAAAAATATAAAAAGTCGATATTCTAAAAGTATATATACCGAGACGAATTAAACAAGACCCCACATGACTATATTTTCTCTTAAACATAAATCACAAATGACAGTCAAAGGAAAATTTGTGAATAGTATCAAAAGTGAAAGTGTAACTATTAAAAAGGAACGGAGGTAGTATGTGTTAATGAAAATTTAAGAAAGAAATGTCTCTTTGTTTTTTTTACTTGTTCTACCTGGACTTTTTGTACTATGTTTGTTGAACATCGACCTACTGTTGTTATCTTAAATTTTTATTTTATTCATAAAGTTTATAATAGTACATCAAATAAAACTTTATAATAATCTGCTTTATCATAATATTTTATTTTATGTATTAGTAAAAGAATATAATCAACATGAATATATAAATTCTGAAAAAAGAAAGTGGAGCAAGTAAACCAATGAAGGCAAAGGCAATATGAAAGTACATATATACTTTTTCTCTTAGGATTAAGGCTATGTTTGGGAGCATGTTGAAATAAATTTGGCGATAAGGTAGGTGAAAGGAAATGAAACGGATAAGGTAGTTGAAAATTTCAGCACCTTAAATTGAGATGCTATATTTGATAGCAACTCAATTTCAGTCAATTTTTGAGCTTAAATTTTATTTAAGCTCTTACCCCAAACACGACTATTTATTTTAGGTGACTTAAACTTTTAGCACCTACTAATTTAAGGTGACTTAAATGTGTTGCCAAACAAAGCCTAAGAGTACATATATACTTTTTCTCTTAGGATTAAGAGTACTTCATAACTCATTACCACAATAAACCCCCAAACACGCCGTTTGATTACATAATCACTCCCCAAACCCACAAGTTGTAAGTCTTCTAGTCGTTTGCTTGTTTTCCTGATATTGTCCAAACTTACACGATCACGAAGAAAAGTCTGCCTCTAAAAGCCACCATTGCAAAAAAAATTCTAAGCGCTTCCTCCCCTATAAAACCCCCCATATATCATGCATTATTTTTCACAAATAACTTATCAACTCTTGATTAGATAGGCAACACAAGCCCCCCAAAAAAATGAATCTTAACAAAAACCTTGCTCCATTTCTATGTTTCTTTTTCGCAACCCTAGCCCTTTTTCATATGTGCCATGCACAAAATTCACCACAAGACTATGTTAATGCCCACAATGCTGCTAGGGCTGCCGTGGGTGTTGGAAACATACAATGGGATGACCAAGCGGCAGCCTTCGCCCAACAATATGCTAACCAAAGGAAGGCCGATTGCGCCCTTCAACATTCAACCAATCGCGGCGGACGCTACGGAGAGAATATTGCCGTCAGTAGCGGCTCTTCCATGACTGGCACGGCTGCAGTGAAGTTGTGGGTTGATGAGAAGGCTTTTTATAACTATAATACAAATACTTGTGCTTCCGGTAAGGTTTGTGGACATTATACTCAAGTGGTTTGGCGTAATTCAGTTCGTCTCGGATGTGCTAGGGTTCAATGTAACAATGGAGGGGTTTTTGTGACTTGCAACTATGGTCCACCAGGAAATTATATTGGCCAAAAACCTTATTAAACATGTTTTAGAAAAAATGGTGTCTCAAGTTACTTGGAAGCCTGAGACATATATTTATATAGCTCCTTTCAAACTTTTCATAAGGTTTTTTAAATAAATTGTATGAGCATTTGGTGATTTTCATTTATAGAGGTACGTGGAATGAATCTCATATCCTATACCTTGTTATGCTTGTTGACAGATATAAAATAAATAAAGTGTACTCAAGTTTTATAGTTTTTTATATGAATTGAAGTCATGTGCAATAGTGTATCATCCTTGCATATTGATTACTCGTATTATGATCATCTCCTCAACTTGGCACTAAATTTTTATATATCCACAAATAAATCCATTCTGTATATTCCATATTTTTAGCATTATATATTCAAGGGTTTTTTGTCAGAAAGTACCTAATAAAATACAAGTTTTGTAGGGAAGGACCTAATAAAAATTTTTTTGTCTAAAAAGACCTATTAAAATACTTTCGATTATTAATAGGAACCAGTTAATG
This sequence comes from Beta corolliflora, assembly GCA_947648045.1. Taxonomy (NCBI): domain Eukaryota; kingdom Viridiplantae; phylum Streptophyta; class Magnoliopsida; order Caryophyllales; family Amaranthaceae; genus Beta; species Beta corolliflora. Next base: position 89,851 of record CANSZD010001244.1, read on the forward strand.
AATTTCAGGCCAAAATTACCATATTCCGGCGTTGACTTTTTGCAATCGGGAAACCGCAACTACATTTGACAGGAATTTTATTGCTTGAATATGATTTCACGGACATTATCCTTCAATTTCTGAAAAAAAGTATAGGTTTTTTTGGCCTGAAATTTATAAACTGGTTCCTATTAACAATCGGAAGTAATTTAATAGGAGTTTTTAGACAAATTTTTTTTATTAGGTCATTCCCTACAAAACTTATATTTTATTAGGTACTTTCTGATAAAAAACCCTATATTCAATCTGAAAATATCAATGATTTTCATATATAGGTAACATAAGATATTCAATGAAACGAGTGTACAGTAATTTATTATACAATAGGGGTAATTTTTTGCCCTAAATGAGTGACCCATTTTTTTAAAAAGTGACTCATTTTGGCTAAAAGTGAACTGATATGACGATAAATTTATTGTATATCCGGTGCAAACAATACTAATTGTATTCATAATTTGACGATGTACTTCACTCTTTTTCTTTTAAGGAAGTCCAAGGTTACATTGATTATTACTTTAAGCAATGCCACCCAAAATCTAGTAGATCATTAATGAAAAAAACCAAATCTAAAAAACCAAATAAAAATCTCCCATGACAAAATATAATGAATGATCTAATATATACTTCGGCACATTTTCTAATCGTACAACTTTTCACGATTTTATCTGTGGCTTCATAAATTATTCTTCTATTTCCTCAACAGGCTGCAGACGAATGATTGATCACCATTGTTTTATACTATGTTCCTTTGTTAATATTTAGTTGTATTTTGAAGGGGTCAGATAATACTGATCCTTATAGGATGGTTTTAGGATTTGGGGCAACAATTTTGTGGTGTGAATGATGAATCCTGTAGAGCGTTTTGAAAATTCTGGTACTTACATATTTGGGTTGAATATTGGAGGTGACAAGAGAAGCAAGAATTTTTTAATTCTTATTTGATGAGTATATATATTTCACAATCAACAACAACTAGTAAAGTAGCTGTCCATCGGCTCACAGGTTATTCATCCAATTTCTAATTGTTGATTTGAAGACATGAGCTGTGAATTTATACAAATTTGAATTGTGATTTTATGCATTTTTGAATTATGTGAATTTATAGATTTGTGAATTACGAATTTGTAATTAAAAATTTGTCATATTTGAGCTATTTTCTGATTTGCGATTTTCTAATTTGTTAATATTTGAATAACAGGCAAATTGTGATGTGAATTTGTGACTTGTAAGGTTTCCTTTTCAGTATTGTAAAGTTGATTACTGAAGTCTTTTTAATTGTGTTATGTGTATATAGTAGTATATTTTAGAATCATGAAGAGAAAAAGAGAGAGAATTATTCCAAAAGCTTTTTCTTCAAAAGGGACACCCAAAGAAAATGGTGAGAATTGTAATCCTAATGAACAAAATTTCAATGCATTAAGTAGTATCATCTCACAATCTAGAGAATCATATAGCCTTTTCATTTTTCTTCACATACACTATCGCATTAACCGCGACAGACGTATCAATAATCTACGGTTCAAACTTTAAACAATAAGATGCTCTTATTAACTCACTTTTACCGACTAACAATGTTACTCATTTTTGGCAGGGTTTTTGGTGGTAATGGCCTTGTTTGGCAGTTAGTGGATAGTTGTTAGTGGTTAGCTGATAGCTGATAGTCGATGGTATTAGCTGATTTGACGAGTTGTTTGTATTAGCTGTTTGTATAAAGGTGTTTGGTAAGTAGCTGATAGTTGATTGCTACATAATTGTGTAAAATGACCAATAAAGACATTATGTGCATAATATGTTGTTGTACCATCTATTATTTATTAATGTAATTTTCAATAACTTTAGGACATAAATGTAATTGATACACTCACTCCCAAACCTCTAATGTCAAAAAGCTCCTCATCCCAACTTTTCCAAAAAGAGCTTTTTGGGCTTAAGAAGCAAATTTAAACCTCTCTTTACCAAACACTCAAATTAGAGGATTGAATAGTCAAATCCTCTAATATGAGTTCAAAACTCTAATTTTCCCCCAAACCTCTCTTTATCAAACAAGGCCAAACGGTTTTTCAAAATTGATTATGTATAGTGTATATGCCATATGGTGAAACTTTTTGGGAAAATTAAGTACAACTTTCAAAGATATTATAGTGCGATTTATAATAACGAAATACGACCCTTTGGCTAAGTATTAGGCATATATCATTAATTCATTATTGACTCTTTATTAAAGATTGGAAATTTCATACAGGTACTGTACGTGGTCTATTATGCTTGTAAGCTTTACAATCTTGCACACTTAATACTTGCGAGAAAATACTTACATACACTTTGTAATCCATTTTTGATATATGGAGATTATATTATTTATATGGCCAATGTGTGGACCTTGTTCATTTCAACTGAATCATACTGAATTGAACGTATTTTTACTGAACATAACTTAATTTACCGAACTGAGCTTACTTTTACTGAATTGAACTTATTTTTACCGATTCTCAAATAATTTCTTTTATATAATTTTTATTTATCTAAACTTACTTTTGTTAATCTGAACTTATTTTTGGTGAATTGAACTTATTTAATTTTACTGAATATGGTATGTTCTCTTCACCTTATTTTTCCTAAACATATATGAACTATTAAAACTTATTAGAACTTATCTGAACTTTTTAGAATTTTTCAAAGTTTTTTGTTTAAGGTGTTAGAAATTATTAGAACTTGTTTAAACCTATTTAACCCGAAACTTTTTTTAAGGTGAATAGAATGCATACTTAAACTAGACTCAATTATGTATATGCTTTTGCCAAAAAAAAAAAAAATTATGTATATGCCACAATTAATACCATGCATGAAACTATATGACTTTACATATTAAGCCAGTTGAAAATTTAACACGAACACCACCTTTTTTCGGTTGAAGGGGGGCAACCAACAGCACTTTGTGATTTGTCATACGTGGTAGTAATTATTTCTATGAAATAATCACACAAAACGTGGCCACAAGAATTAAGTACTTATCTTGACTAACGTATTTCTTTGGATCGTTTATGAAGTCTTGGTCATCTTGGAAGTTTGCATTATATTCTAGATGCGTACCAAACTTATGCTCTGAAATATACTACTTCTAACAATAATAGCCCTAAACAAAATTCTAGACGGTTTAATTCCCAGTGATAACTCTTATCTTAAGCATGCATAAATTTTCCAAGGAGTATTAAAACATTCAGATAGATGATAAACTCTCGTAGTCGTTTGCTTATTTTCCTAATGCTTACTGGCCAAACTTACTCTATGAATAGTCTACCTCTAAAGCCACCCTTGAATAGAATTTTCAAGCACTTTCCCCATATAAATACCCCATACCTCCTGCAGTATTCTTCACAAATAATTCATCAACTCTTGGATAGATAAGTAACAAACATCCTAGCCTAAAAAAATGAATTTGCCCAAAAATCTTGCTTCATTTTTATGTTTCTTTTTTGCAACCCTAGCCCTTGCCCAAATGTGCAATGCACAAAATTCCCCACAAGACTATGTTAATGCCCACAATGATGCTAGGGCTGCCGTGGGTGTTGGAAACATACAATGGGATGACCAAGTGGCGGCCTTCGCCCAACAATATGCTGACCAAAGGAAGGGTGATTGTGTTCTCCAACATTCCGGTGGCGGCGGCCGTTACGGAGAGAATCTCGCTGGAGGTAGTGGTCCTGGTCTTGTCTTGACAGGCACATCTGCAGTACAGATGTGGGTTGATGAGAAGGCTGATTATGACTATAATTCCAATACTTGTGCTTCTGGCAAAGTGTGTGGACATTATACTCAGGTGGTTTGGCGTGATTCAGTTCGTCTTGGATGTGCTAGGGTTCAATGTGACAATGGAGGAATTTTTGTCACTTGCAACTATGATCCACCAGGCAACTGGGTTGGCCAAAAACCTTATTAAACATGCCCTTTTCACACTTTTCATCGAGTTTCTTAAATAAATTGTATGATTAAGCTCACTAAAGTATTTGGTAATATTCACTTATATAGACGGATTATAACGTGGAATAAATCTTATATTCCTATACATGCATGTTATGCTGGTTGGGACTTATAAATTCAACCGTAGACAATATCACCAACACATGACTTTACAAACTAATAAATCTAGCTAAAAAGTTGATATTAATTACTCCGGAATTTGTCAATTAATTGTGATAGTTGCTACTTCTCAGGATAATTATACAAACCTCGGCCACAAGTACTTATCTTGACTAAAGGGTAAGATACATCTTTTATCATTCAAATCATGATCGTGTATCAAGTAGGAAGTCTTGTTCATGACGTTTGCATTTCATACTGTTAAAGTGTGAATCAATCAGGAGAAAACGGTTTACCCTTCTTATTGAACACCAAAGAATATATATACAACCTAAAAAACTCCTTTCCTAAACACCTTAGGATTCTAACCAATACAAGATAGAATTTGCCTACTATACAAGAGACCTAAATAGGAAAGACTTCCTAATACTCCCCCTCAAGTTGGAGCATGCAAGTCGCGAATGCCCAACTTGCGCAACAGAAAACCAAATTGTTGTCTGCCAAGAGCTTTAGTAAGAATGTCAGCTAACTGATGACCAGTAGGCACATAAGCAGTAGAAAGATGGCCTGCAAGCAACTCATCCCGAACAAAATGACAATCAGTTTCTATATGCTTAGTGCGATCATGAAAAACAGGGTTCTTTGCAATATGAAGAGCAGACTGACTATCACAAAACATGCGCATAGGCTGAGGATGCCGAACACCAAGAGAAAATAACAAAGATTTCAACCATTTCAGTTCACAAGTAGTAACCGCCATAGAGCGATACTCAGCCTCAGAAGAAGAACGAGAAACAGTAGGTTGCTTCTTAGTCTTCCAAGAGACAAGGGAGCAACCAAGAAACACCAAATAACCAGTCAAGGAACGACGTGTGGTAGGACAAGCAGCCCAATCACTATCACAGAAAGCCGTCAAGCACAAATCATTCATAGACCTCAACAAAACTCCTTGTCCGGGACTGCCTTTTAAGTAGCGTAAGACACGAAGTGCCGCATCCCAGTGCGGAACCTGTGGATCACTCAAAAATTGGGCCAAAATATGCACCGAATAACTAAGCTCAGGTCGTGTCACAGAAAGATAAACAAGACGACCAACAAGTCTACGGTAACGATCCGGATCCGGCATAGGCGCATCGTTAACAAGAGCAAGACGGTGATTTTGCTCCATAGGCGTGTCTATAGGCTTACAGCCCAACATGCCAGCTTCATTCAAGATATCAAGAGCATAGTTGCGCTGAGAAAGAAAAATACCATCTGGACTCCGAGCAACTTCAATACCCAAAAAATATTTCAAAACACCCAAATCTTTCATATGGAAACAAGAACTCAAATAGGTTTTGAAACGAGAGATAACACGAGATGAAGAGCCAGCAATAATCAAATCATCAACATATACTAACACATGAAGAGAAACAGCTCCCTGAACATAACTGAACAATGAATAGTCAGCATAAGATTGAGTAAAACCATAAGCTTTCAAAGCTGCAGATAACTTGGCAAACCATTGCCGGGGAGCCTGTTTCAAACCATATAAAGATTTGCGTAATCTGCAAACCTTCCCGGGAACAGAACAAGAATAACCAGGAGGGAGTTTCATAAAAACTTCTTCAGTCAAATCACCATGTAAGAAAGCATTATGAACATCCATCTGATGAAGTTCCCAATTACGAGCAGCAGAAATAGCAAGCAGAACACGAACGGTGCCCATCTTAGCCACAGGGGCAAAAGTCTCATTATAATCAATGCCGGCAACTTGGCGATTGCCATGAACGACCAAACGTCCCTTGAAACGTTCAATCTCACCTGTAGATGTATATTTAATTTTATACACCCAACCACTACTAATAGCACGCTTACCAGGTGGCAAATCTTCCAAGGTCCAAGTACCATTACGTTCCAAGGCTGCTATTTCATCCTTCATAGCCTGACGCCACTCGGGATGCTGAACGGCTTCCCGGAAAGACTGTGGCTCCTTCCCTTTAGTAACAGCGGTCAAAAAACACCGATGTTTAACAGAAAAAGTATTATAATCAACATAACAAGCTATATCAAAAGGTTTACCTGAAGAACGAGAAGGAGTCGGAAGAGCAGCAGTAGGGGCAGGATCTATGTTTTGAAGAATAAGAGTATTGGTGACGAAATCCCGTAGCTTGACTGAAGGAACCTTGGTACGTTTACCACGACCCAAATCATGCAAATCATTCCCCCTTAAACGAAGAGGGGTGGAAGTATCGCAAAGTATTTCACCAACACGAACCGAAGTGGGGGAAGACATGGACCCATCCAAAACCACGCCATCCCTACCACGCACAGGAGTACCAACAGCACGCTGTCCAGCAGCCACGGACTGCCCAGCAGCCACGGACTGCCCAGCAGCCATGTCACACGCAGGACGAACAGAAGGCGTGTGTAAACCGTCGACAGCAGGCACATGCAGCTCGCCAGCACCCTCCATACCATCATCAAAAATATAACCATCATCATCCCAAACAGATGGTTGAGTCAAATAAGCATCCCATTGATGAAGATCATGAGTGGACAGGGAATCAAAATAAGGAAAAGAATCCTCAACAAATTGAACATCTCGACTAACAAAAAATGCACGGGTATCGAGATCAAACAAGCGCCACCCTTTTTTACCAAAAGGATACCCAACAAAAATGCACCGTCGAGATTTGGAGTCAAACTTATCCTTAACACGAGGCCGATTAGCGGAATAACACAAACACCCAAACACACGAATACTATCATAAGATGGGGAAACACCATAAAGACATTCATAGGGGGTTTTGTTTTGCAACACAGAAGTGGGAGTGAGATTAATAAGATGTGCAGCAGCCTTAACACACTCCCCCCAAAACAATTTTGGCAAACGAGCCTGAAACCGTAGAGCACGCGCCACATTAAGAAGGTGACGATGCTTACGTTCTACACGACCATTCTGCTGTGCAGTATCCACACAACTAGTTTGATGTAACATGCCTTGCTGAGCAAAAAATTGTTTTAAACTCAGAAACTCCTGACCATTATCACTACGCAACACTTTAATGATTAAATTAAATTGTGTTTTAACCATGGCACAAAAATCCTGAATAAGTTGGGAAGCTTCGGATTTATAAGTCATCAAATACACCCAAGTAGCTCTAGAATGATCATCAACAATAGTAAGAAAATAACGAGAACCACAATGAGCAGAAATTTTATTGGGACCCCAAATATCACAATGAATCATGTCAAAAATACGAGCTGCTTTATTATTACTCAAAGGAAAAGAATTTCGGGGTTGTTTACCCATGAAACAAATTTGACAATCCAAATCACACTTAGTCCTAGAAACACCAACGACACCAGGTAAAGAAGACAAAACTTTAAGAGACGGGTGACCTAAACGACGATGCCATAGCAAACTCACATCATCAATCTTGGTCACTTTATTTGCTTGAAGAAGACTTCCACGAACAGGCTTGAAAACATAGACCCCGCTAGACTGCACTCCCGCTCCAATCAGGTTCTTCAAAGTGAGGTCCTGTATAGTACATAGCTTATTAGTGAAGAAAATAATAAATTTTTGTTGAGCTAATAATTGAGAGACAGACAATAAGCTACAAGTTAGAGTAGGAACATAAAGGACATGATCCAAAACCAAGCCGTCACATAATGTAATGGAACCTTCTTTTGTAGCAAGCGTACTCTTGCCATTAGGCAAACCAACCTCCGAGGAGATAGAACGAAGATTAGTAAATAAATGAAGATTACCAGACATATGATTAGAAGCACCAGAATCAATAAGCCAATCATCTGGACCATACATACCAGCAAGCTTTTCGGTGGAGGAAGAAGAGGAAATTGACACCCCTTTGAGAGCAGACATCAATTGTTGCCACTTGTGCATCGCATAAGAGTGGGAGCACTACTACGATCATGATCTCGCAACAACGGATCGAAATAGAACCACGACCACCACCAGCATTGCCGCAAAAACCCGAACCACCACGGGAGCCACGACCACCACGTGAGCTACGGCCACGACCACCACCACGAGAAGGAAAACCGTGCAACTGATAGCACCGATCCTTCAGATGACCAACCTTCCCACAGTGACTACAAAGCCGAGTATCATCCCCGGCAATAGGAGAAGCACGAGCAACGAGAAGCGGAGCCCCCGCCCGCAAACCCAACAAAGATCGGGCGAGGGTAATCCTGACTCTCAGACACAAGCTGTTTACGCTCATCAGAAACAATTTTGGCATAAGCAACGTTAAGAGAAGGTAACGGGTCCTGCATCAAAAGTCCCGAAACAAGAGTACCAAACTTTTTTGGTTCCAAGCCTAAACAAAACTGATGAAGATGTTCAGTTTCTTGAAGGCGTAAATACTCGGAAGCAGCCGAACAAGTGCAAACAGGGAGCTTACAATAACTCATCAATTCATCCTGTAATTGACGTAACTCACCAAAAAACGCAGCAACAGAACGTCCATGTTGACGACAATCACGGATCTTATTTTTTAATTCAAGTATTCTAGGACCATTACCAAGTGAATAACGATCACGCAAATCATCCCATAAAGATTTAACATCATCAGGAAAACGCATAGTAGAACGAACAGAAGCATCAAGAGTATTAAAAATCCAAGCAACTAGCATAGAGTTAACAATACCCCACTGAGGGAAATCAGGTGATTTAGAATCAGGAACCGGAATCGTACCATCAATGAAACCAAGTTTATTTTTTGCACGTAAATTGTTACGAAGTGAACGTGACCATGCCTCATAATTATCGCCAGTCAAAAGAATTGGACTGATAACAGCCCCTGTACCCTCGCTAGGGTGGAGGTAATATTCAGAGAAGGGTTCATACCGGGGAGTTTTAGGCGAGGAGGATGCGTCGCCCATAGCAGCGGCACAACGAAACAGCAGCGGAAGAAGCAAGAAAACAACAGCAGAAGGTGCAGCAACGAACCCAGCAAAGAAACAGAACCACGAGCAAGAACACGCCCAGGAGAAAAAAATCTCTAATTTTTAGATAGCTCTGATACCATGTTAAAGTGTGAATCAATCAAGAGAAAACGGTTTACCCTTCTTATTGAACACCAAAGAATATATATACAACCTAAAAAACTCCTTTCCTAAACACCTTAGGATTCTAACCAATACAAGATAGAATTTGCCTACTATACAAGAGACCTAAATAGGAAAGACTTCCTAATAGACTTCCTAATACATACAGATGCCTGCCAAAGTCGTGCTTCGAATATACTAGCTACCTGCCTACCTCCAAAACTCGGCCTTACTGAATTATTTCAAGAGTGTTCCCCCATGAATTTTTTTTACCTAATGCTCATATGAACCATCCCAATTAATTAATTAGCTCTTTGTTACATTAGTAGTGACCCGATATATCTAGTAAATTCATATGAATCCAGATTCCAAATATAAATTTTACACTATATTGATTTGAATTGAGGACTGTTGAAAATGTTTCAAAATTAGTGTGAATGAATTATAATGGATAGTTATATACTTTTAGGAAATTTTAGTTAGCTCAAGCCTATTTATATATTAATAATAATTTTTTTTATCATTTGCATTTAATACAAAAAGTGTGTGTTTTCTGTCCTTATATGTTATATCTATGTTCTTCATCATTTACCCTACAGACTATAACGAATAGTAAGTTCTTCCGTTAGTGTCATGTTTGGATGATATAGGTATTCTACTATAATTCTCTAACCACTTGCCTCGAAAAATATACTATTAATTTAGCAAATAGCGTCTTATTACCGGAAGCAGGTTAGAAAAACTAGATAGTAGGAAAAAAGCCAATTTATTTATGACGAATTGAAGAAGTACTTAAATTGAAAAGATCAGCATACGATGACAATGGATGATAGACTATTGTGATTAACTTCTTGAAGAGATATCCTACTAATTACGGTCTAAATGATTTTGAGAGTGACTGATTGTTTCAGAAGCCATGCATATACTTTTCAAACCCGTTTCTAGTTTCATTGGTGCCTGGTGGGACGAAACTTATTATCAAATCTTCATTAATTCTTGGAAACTCACTGTATACTCTATTTTGCAGTCTTTTTTTTTGATAGAAATATTTCGCAGTCTTAAATACAGATTAATTACTTGTAACAAGATATCTACTTTCATCTCTAATGTTACACGAAATCTATGTTGAATATAAAAGATGAGGGTATATAAATAAGAAGTTATCAAACATACTGTTATTATTCCACACAAAAATAAGAGTAAACACACCCATTTAAATAAACTAAACAATAACTAATAGCTCCTAAAACAATAACTAGTGCTAACAACCGCGGGATATCCCCCCTAGCTAGCACACATTCTTGACCACATTCAAGATAATTGAATACAAACTAATAGCTAAAAATTAGGAAGCATAATAATCCACTAACAACACTAATAAACAACCCACTACTTTGAAGGACTCCAACAATCTACGCTCATTATCTAATTTACAAGATATATGCATTAGGACTATTGCTCTTATGATATTTCTGTCATGCAGTAATCAGTGGTATGATTCTGATGAGTTTATATGTAAACATGTAAGAGAAGTTACAAATCAATGTTCATGGAAACATTCTATGGAACCAAAATTAAAATTCTTCATCTGGCTTCTTTGGAGAGACCGCATTCCCCACATGAGTCTTCTCAATATTCGAAACATAGTGCCTCACCCAAACTGCCCTAGATGCTATAATTGTATAGAGAACTCCACCCACGTTATTCGGGATTGTATTCATTCGAAGGGGGTGTGGGATGGGAATATACCGCAGAGTTCCACTATACTCTCCTTTTCTGCGTGGTTAAAACTCAATCTGGGATGTGAGGATTTGTTTCGAGGAGTGAGATGGGCTGATATCTTCCCATATCTCTGCCATGAGATATGGAAAGACCGAATTAATGTAAGCCTGAATAACAAAAATCCGTCCCATCCAAATATCTTAATCCAGCGCGCCTGGATCCTTGCCACTTTCCAGATCAATGCAATGGGCCGGGCCCAAGTAACTAGGCAGGGTGTGAGTTCAGGCATTAAGGAGACGAGGGAGAGCGTAGATATTGCGGTCCATGTGGATGCTTCGTTTGTGAGCATCAACGAAGTTACTGGGCTTGGGGGGGTTATTCGTAATAGGAAGGGTGAATGGGTGTTGGGCTTTAGCTACCGTACTTATGCTTGTGATAACAGTCTAGCTGAATTAAGGGCCATAAAACCGGGTTTACAAATTGTCAAAGCGGAAAACATCCATAAGGCTACTATTTTTTCGGATTGCTTAAGAGTAATTAACCTCCTTGACACTCACGATGGTTATGCTGACAATTATATGAGTGATCTATGTGAATGCAGAAAGCTGTGGAAGGACCTTCCGGGAGTGCAGATTAAGCATTGCAAGCGGATCTTCAATAGGGTTGCGGATGAAATGGCAAAGAAGTGCCGTATTAGCATGGACAATATGAATGTAACTAGGCTTTTCCCCAACCCCCTAGTTATAGTATGAACTTCTACATTGCGGATTGTAAAACCTTTATTTAAGTAATTACGAAACTATGGTACGTATTTTCAAAAAAAAAAAATGTTCATGGAAATACAATTGTATGATGCCAAACGATGTGCAATTTTCATTGAGAGGAAATCCACATTAAGACAAAGGGTGACAATTAACACCTGAAATTGAAAAAATGTCTTACTTTTCCATGGGTACATTAAATAAATAATACTGTATTGATTTTTGGATCCTTTAGCAACCTCATATTACAAGTCATAAAAACCTACACGTGACACCGCAAAATAAATTTTTTATATCCCATTTGTACTAATGAAAATTTATGAACAATAAATAATACACATGGGTGAATAAGTATTAGCGTAGAGATAACTATGAGACTCTTACGATAGTTTTTTTATTTTTTATTTTTGTGATAAGCTCATTATAAATTTAGATTTAACTCATTTCAATAAGAACCATATCCATTAATTGCCGCTAAGCGCCTACCAAATACTCCCCGTTTCAAAATTAAGGCACGCACAATATTCGACGTCCAACTTTGGCCGTTAATTACTCTCAATTTATGTTGATAGAAAAATAAAAAAATAATGTTATTATAGTATTTTTCAAGAAGAACCCAAAGGTATAATTTTTTGAATTTTTATTTGTCATATTATAAGAAAATATTTGTGGTCAAAGCAAATTTTTATAAAGCTTAAAAGCCTTATATTTTGAAACGGAGGGATTACACCATTAGAAATAATCATAAGTTGGAACTCTTAAAGTCGTTTGCTTATTTTCCTGATCCTGATCAAAATTTTACACTATGAATAAACCAGCTACGTACCTCTAAACGCCACCCTTTGCAGAGAAATTCAAAGTCCTTAATTATTTCCTCCTTATAAATACCCCCATACTCAATACTCATGCATTATACATTTATACTTCACAAATATAACCTATCAACTTATCTTGATTAATTAGAAAAGCAACAACAGCCCCAAAAAATGAATCTTACCAAAAAACTTCCTCCATTTGTATGTTTCTTTTTCGCAACCCTAGCCCTTTTTCATATGTGCCATGCACAAAATTCACCACAAGACTATGTTAATGCCCACAATGCTGCTAGGGCTACCGTGGGTGTCGGAAACATACAATGGGATAACCAAGTGGCAGCCTTCGCCCAACAATATGCTAATCAAAGGAAGGCCGATTGCACCCTTCGACATTCCGGTGGTGGTGGGCGCTACGGAGAGAATCTCGCTAACAGTACCGGCCCTTCCTTGACTGGCACGGATGCAGTGAAGTTGTGGGTTGATGAGAAGGCTGACTATAACTATTATTCCAATACTTGTGCCTCTGGTAAGGTTTGTGGACATTATACTCAAGTGGTTTGGCGTAATTCAGTTCGTCTCGGATGTGCTAGGGTTCAATGTGACAATGGAGGGGTTTTTGTCACTTGCAACTATAATCCACCAGGCAATGATATTGGCCAAAAACCTTATTAAGCGCGTCTAATTATTAAGATGGTGACTATAATTGGATATATAAACTTTTCATCGAGTTTGTATTATAAATTGTATGGTTCAGCTCACTAGAACATGTGGTAACATTCAGTTATCTCGGTACGTTAAATAAATTTTATAATCACAATTGTCATATATATTATATAAATTAAGGTCATGTTTAATAGTGCAAATTATATTGTATTTGCATTGTTTAATCTCATTATGATCAAGTATTACTTTTATCAAGTATAGCAATTTGATGTAAAAACTTTGAATGATTTTCTTACTTCTATTATTTGAAAATCTGACTTTTAATTGCTCCATATTAATTGCTAAATTTTTTTTTTTTTGGTAAGTAAGTAAATGTATTGAACAAATCAAACAAAAAAACAACCTAATCCTCAAAAGAGAGGAGGAGAACTATACATGGCTCAAAAGCCAAAATTACAAATTTGTAAACCAATCTACATCTTTCCTACTCCATTTTGCAGATTTACAATAGTTGGCTCTATGTATAACTATACATTTAGTATTTTCCACTATATGATCTATTCTATTTACTTTCATTTCCCAAAAAGCTTCATTCCTGGAACGCCATATTTGATAAACCACTGCTGCCAAAGCCAAATACATCACCTGCTTCTGCACTTTAGTGACACCAGATCGTCTGTTGAGCCACAAAGAGCATTGAATAAGGTTTCTGCCTCTCCAATCAATGCCTAACCACTCAAAAATCTTTTCTAATAATTGCTTACTGAAGTAGCAATAAAAAAAAGATGATTATGTGTCTTTACAAAGCTGCCACATAGACAGCATTTATCATCTATGCTTACATGATACTGAAACAATTTATCTTTTGTTTTCAGTCTTTCTTATATGCTTAACCAGGTTATAAACCTGTGTTTTGGCACACTCATTTTGTTCCATATGGCTTTTGTCCAAGGAACCCTTGGCATATCACCAATTAAGTGATTGTAAGCCTTCTTGATTGAGTATTGAGCCTGATTAGACCAGCTACTCATCCCCATTTGGTTCAGATCATTTTTAACCTGACATAAATGTTTTATCACCCAACTGGCTCCAGTAGGAGCATGGAAAGACCACCAATCACCTTGTTTAATGTATATGGAGTGCACCCATTTAACCCAAAGCTCATTTTTCTGATTGCCAATATGCCAAATTAACTTCCCTAAGGCTGCTTTATTCCAACTACTCAGATTCCTGAATCCAAGGCCCCCATTTGTCTTAGGAGTGCAGACAGAATCCCAATTCACATAACCTTTTTTTCCACTGTTTGCACTTCCATCCCATAGAAAATTCCTACAAACTATATTAATTTTGTGAATGATGGCCTGTGGAAGGATGAAAGTTTGTGCCCAATAGCTATGAATACTAAGGAGCACTGAATTGATTAACTGTGCACGCCCTGCAAAGGATAAGTTCCTTGTACTCCATGATCTAATTCTAGAAACCATCTTATCAACCAGCATCTCACAGTCAGCCTCCTTCAATTTTGTTGAGCTAATAGGCACTCCTAAATAACGAAAATGTAAACTTTCAGCTTTAAAACCTGAAATCTAAGTGATCCTATTTACATCCTGTTCTTCCATGGCAGTTGAGTAGATTGCAGACTTGCTATTATTTGCTTGAAGACCACTTAATTCAGCAAAGAGCTTGATGGCTTGCAACAACAAGTAAGCAGACTTGACCTCTCCTTTACAGAAGAGAATTAAATCATCTGCAAAACACAGATGATTTACATTCAAACTAGCACACCCAATAAAATGCTTGAACTCATCTAGCTCAGCAATGTATGTGAGGATTCTAGTGAGGTAATGCATGCATAAAACAAAGAGCAATGGAGACATTGGGTCCCCTTGTCTCACACCTCTCTTTGCTTCAAAAAAACCTTCAGTTGCTCCATTAATCAGCAGAGTAAACTTAGGTGTGGTAATGCATTCCATAACACAATTTATGAAATGATTTGGGAAATTGAGGACTGTTAACAACTGCTGAATTAAATCCCACTCAATGGAATCATATGCCTTCCTGAGGTCAACTTTCATCAGAATACCTTTCACCCTATTATTCCTTCTTCCAAAACGTTTCACCAAGTCTTGGCATAACAGAATATTACTTATTATGCTCCTACCGGAGATAAATGCACCTTGATTCTGAGACACTAACTCAGGAAGAATTCTGCTCAATCTGATGCATATTAATTTGGTGATAATCTTGTACAACACTGAACAGCAAGCAATAGGTCTATAATCACCAACTGCTGCAGGACTAGTGATCTTAGGAATTAAAGTTATTGCAGTCACATGTATTTCTTTCAAAAGTTTTCCACTCTGAAAGAAATCTTGAATGGCCACGACAATATCCCTTCCTATTATACTCCAGCTTTTCTTGAAAAAACAGCTTGAAAATCCATCCAAACCAGGTGACTTATCATCTGGTATAGAGAATAAAGCATCTTTAATCTCTTCAGTAGTAAAATTCAAATTCAGCAAAAGATGATGTTCTTCATTAAGAATCTTGCCCTTGGCTATGATTATTGATTCAACCTTTTGTGTATCTTTCCTGCTTCCTAACAACTTATGATAGAACTCTAGGAAAGCCCCCACAACCTCAGATGGATTATCAACCCATGTGCCATCTTCCTTTCTTATGGTATTTATTCTGTTCTGGATCCTTCTCAACTTTATGCTCTGATGAAAGACCTTTGTGTTGTCATCACCTTCTGTAAGCCACCTAATCTTGGCTTTTTGACTGAGGAAACTTGTGTAGTTTTTGTGAGCTACTCTGTAAGCTATTCTAGCTTCAGTTTCCTGTGCTCTAAGGCTCAAATCCCCAGGAAATCATGTAAATTCTTTTGAGCTTCTAGCAACTTATGATGAGTTTTAGTGTAAGTCTCTGAAACAATCCCAAACTGAGAGGAATTGAATTGCTTTAGCTCTTTCTTCAATCCTTTGTGTCTACTGACCACTTGAAACATCTTGCTTCCACTAATGTTCTGCTGCCAAGTCTGCTGAACCAGCTCCATAAACTGACTATGCTGACACCACATATTAAAAAATCGAAATGGCTTCTTCCTGTTATCATCTGGATATGACTTAAGAATCAAAGGACAATGGTCATAATCTCCCTCAGGGAGAATAATAACCTCTGTCATTGGCCAATTTTCCATCCACTCAGCAGTCCCTAGAACCCTATCAAGTTTGCAAAAAACTCTATCCACCCCTTCATGCTTGTTATTCCAAGTAAAGAACTGCCCTGAAGACTTAACTTCCATCATCTTGCAACTATGCATACATCTCTGCATATCATCAAGCTCTCTAGCTCTAACTGGTTGACCCAATCTCTCATCAATGTTCATTATTGCATTAAAATCTCCTAAAATAATCCATGGATCATTTTGAAGATTAAGCCCAACTAAATCACTCCACATAGCCATTCTGCCTTGTTTATCATTAAAACCATAGGCAAAAGTGCAGTAAATTTTTTTTCCACCATTTACTACCTCCACTTCAGTGTGAATTATTTGACTAGAGCTATATAATACATTGACATTCATGGCTGTTGGGTGCCAACCAAGAATGATTCTCCCATTTCCATGCCATGCATTGTTTGTTGTTAAACACCATCCTGGGCAAACATTAAGGTAAAACTCCCCTAGAGCAGGAGCTTTCACCTTAGTTTCAAGAAGACTAAACAGCCTGATTTTATGAGAAATTATAAAATTTCTCACCTCATTTTGCTTTTTCCTGTTGTTTAGTCCTCTCACATTCCATGAAAGGATATTATCCATTCATGGTAGGAGGCTCCCCCTCCTCACCATGAATCACACTGTTCTGCATCTCCTGTGTTACCATTGTCACACCTTCTGCTTCCTCTTCTACTTGCAGTACATCAAAGGAATTGCCCACAATTACTGGATTCTTTGAATGTTCCTGCACACTTACATGCACATGAGCCTTCTGGAATCCTTCTTTATCTTTTTGCACCATTTTCTTGGGAATCCACTTCTTCTGAGCCTCTACCTGCTGTTGTTTCTTACATTCATTTGCAATATGTCCAATATTATTATGACACTTTGAACACTGCAAAGGCTTCCATTCATAAACTATAGCTTGTACCATCTGTGCACCTTTCTCATTTTCAAATTCAATCCACTCTGGAAACTTTTGTGTCATAGTAACTTCTATCAAGATTCTTGCATACTGCAGTCTATCCTTAGTATTGGTAGCTTGATCCAATTTCATCGGTTTTCCAATACCAGCTACTAACTTGAATAAACATCTTTCCCCCCAGTATTTCAGATCAAGTGCAGGCAATTGAAACCATATGGGAACAGTCTTCAATTCCTCCTTCTTGAAATCCATCTCAGCATGCCATTTTTTAACAATCAAAGGCTTATTATCAAAGAATTTGAATCCATCATTAAAGATATTATCTCTATCATTCACATTATGGCATCTAACCAAGAAAATACCCTTACTAACTGCTACAATTTTATCAATTCCATAAGTTTTCCAAATTGTTCGCAAAAACCCATCCATCACAGGAAAAGGAGGGTTTGCACCCACAACATAACACACAACAGAAGATTCCCAGTATTTGATTTCATCTTGCACATCTTCTAGTTCAATTTTTATTGCATTCGTAGTAGGTGAAATTGGTCTTGCAACTTCCTCAAATTCATACAACAATTGACGAGATTGATGATTACCTGTTGCAATTTCATCCAATCGACTCTGCGTCTTCTTCATTATTGTTAACCATTCTGAAAGTTGCGCTTTCTCCTTGTGTTGATTCTGTAATTGTTCCAATGAAGTTCTTGGAGAAATGGGTTCTTCACAATCGAGGGCTTGAATTTGCAACAATTCGATTCCATGAAGTTCTGCTACAGATTTGTGTTTTTGACCAGTAATAGGACTAGAAGGGCCCTTCTTCGTCACTTTTGAGATACTCTTACTCTGTGATTTCTTCGCATTCCTTTTGGATCTTCCTGCCATGGCAACGACATATGTTAAGGGAGGTCCTTAACGTGCACCGAGAGAAAAAAACAAGGCGCGAAAAAAAAACTTTTTATTCTATATTATATATTAATTGCTAAATTATTGGATAGCACTATGACTATTATTCTATCTATAAAAACTATTTAGTTTTGAAGAAGAGATGAGAAAGTTACTGCCTTATAAACTAGTTAGCTTGGGAGAAGCTAAGGATTTTATATAGGGATTGGGGCTATACTGGCCGAGGTTATCTCACAAACAACAATAGTACAATATGCATGCGAGTATGAAATATGAAAAAATTAATGAAGAAATTAAACAACAATAGATGATCACACAATAACTGAATAAGAAGATTTCATGTGGAAACCAATTGAGAAGGTGAGAACTAGGATAAACCTAAACGATGAACTAGGGCTTATAAACATTTTGTCTTTTAGTGCCTTTCACGTTTTATTAAGAACTCTCAATCGAACCAGCTGATCACCATAAAACTCGAATTTGATCACAGAAGAGTCTCATATCCAAGTCCTACGTACCCTTGTTTAGCCCCAATCACTCACATGATCCTGACTCTTCATTGCTTTCAAATTTTTTGGTTAGTTCCTCCCATGACATATAATTATGGGAAATTTCTTCAAGTACCCCTGAAGTTTGACGTGATTTTCATATTGCCCATCACATTTGGAGAATTTCTCAAATACCCCTGAACTTTGACTTTGTTCTCAAAATACCTTTATTGTTAATGGAGCCCTAACGCCGTTATGTTTTTCTCTCTCCTCCAGCCATCCTCCATTGATGACTATCTAAAGTTCCAAGCTTTCTCTCTCCTCTCATCTCCATTATGCCTTTCTCTCTCCTCCTCTCTTATTTTCTCACTCTAGAAGTGCACTTATGTGAAGTCCTACCAACTTTTCGTTTTAGTCCTTTCTGTAAATTTCTACTCGCTTTACTTTATTTCTAAATTGGCTAAAGAAATATTATTAGTTAATTGGCCTATGACCCACTTTTAATTACTATTTATATTTATTTAATGCAAGTGAACCCAAAAAGTGGACTCAATGTTCTCTCTCCCTATATATTTATATTTGCTTAATACAAGTGGACCTTCCTATTGCCTACAATAACTAAGTAGAACTTTAAAAAACGAAGGGAATAGAACCCTCTTATATATGGTTAGAACCACCTAAAATAAGCAAAAACTTCATAAAATGAGCAAAGAAAAGTAAAAGATGAACAAAAGCATAGAATGAGTAGAAAGCATAAAATGAGTAGAAAACATCAAATAAGCAAAAATGTAAAATGAGCAAAAATATAAAATGAGAAAAACTTAGAATAAGCACAAAAAAGTTAAATGAGAAAAATGTAAAATAAGCAAAACGTAAAATGAGCAAAAACGTTGCGAAATGAGCTTAATAATGTTAAATGAGCAAAAACATAAAATTAGCAATATATAAAATGAGCAAAAACGTTGTGAAATGATCAAAATCTTCGTAAAATGAAGAAAAATGAGTGGAGACAGGACGATATAACAAGATTACTAAACACGAGCCTATATAACAAGATTACTTTTTTTCTGGAGACATCACTCCAAGTTTGTCACATCTTAACGTGCTTCATCAACCCACAAAGTGGTGTTGTGGTCTTGTGGACTCCTTGTGGGCTGTGGCTACTAATTAAGCTGCCTTAGTACTTCGTTGAAAGGTCTAACAATTTACATATGCTTAACTAACAAAACTGCCAAACATTTCCACATTTCTTTTCTTTTTGGTGGTAATAATTGCTGACTAGCCTACTCTGTTGAATTTGGCTCCTGGGATCAGTCCTACGTGTGTCTATAAATCGTGCAAGTTGGGGAAACTTTTTGATAGAATATAAATATAGTTAGGATATATTTTGTTCCTAGAGATATACTTTGTATAGGTTTCCTAATCATAATAGGACTATCCTAGGATGTAACATTATAAATATTGATCAATGGTAATCACTCCGGGAGAGGAGTTTTCCCAAATCTAACATGGTATTAGAATTTTTTTCTTTTTCACTTTCTTTTGTTCCTAGGCCACGCCTACTAGCTTCCGCCGCCCACTTTGGTTGTGCTGCCTTCCACCACCGATTTTTTTTCCTTTGTTTATCACCATGACAGACGCCGATCAACCCTCACAAAAATCGTCCTCCACCGATTACCACCCAGCGCTCTCTGTCAATAACATTAGAAATTCAATACCTTTAATCATTGATCGTGAAAAAGTGCACTACTCCAATTGGGTTGAATTGTTTGAGTGCCATGCTCACGCCTATAACGTTTTAGATCACATCGATCCTAAAACTACTCGCCCAACTGACGTCACTCATGCTATGTGGGACTGCCTTGATTCTGTCATCAAACAATGGATTTATGGTACGATTTCTACTGATCTCTTACAAACTGTTCTTCATCGTGGTGATAAAGCTCAACAGGTCTGGGATAAATTAAAAGGAATTTTTCAAGATAATAAAGCAACTATGGCCGTCTATCTTGAAAATCAATTCAACAACCTTCATCTTTCACAATTTTCTGATATCTCCTCCTACTGTCAGAAATTAAAAACTTTAAAAGATCAGTTGGCTAATGTTGATCATGCGGTTTCCGAGCAAAAATTGGTTTTGCGCCTTGTTAATGGACTTCTTAATACTGATTTTGATGTCGTCGCAACCATGATTCAACAAACTGAACCCCTCCCTACTTTTGAAACGGCAAGATCCCGTCTTCTTTTGGAAGAAACCCGTCGTTCTAGTGATCAAACGCCACAAAATTCTAGCTTTGTTGCACAGAGCACCGCCGGCATACAACCGGCACCGTACCATCAGTGCCGTCGTAGCAGACTCAACCGCTGTCCGGGAGCCACCGTGGTGGATCTGGTGGCGGTGGTCGAGACCGTGGTCGTGGCAGGGGGAGGGGTCGTGGCTCGGCTTCCCTGCAGTCGCAACATACTCAACAGCAACAGTAGCCTAACGCTGCTCCTGGACACTGGGCTGGCCCAGTTCACGCCTGGCCCAACGCGCAGTAGTGGAGTCCTTCCACTTGGGCCCAGGCGCCATTCCCTTATCCTCAGCAGGCTGGGCCTGCGTCTGTCTACTACTGCGCGCCCACACAGCCCTCCTATGGGCCCCAGCAGCCACCGCGCCCAATTCCACAAGCCCAGCAGGCCTATCCGGCCACTTATTCTGAGTATGGCCCACTGCTCACTCCCACTGAATTGGCTAACTCTTTTGCCACAATGACTTTGCCACAAGACAACTCATGGTACATGGATTCCGGTGCCACAGCCCATATGACAAATAATTTAGGTACTCTTATGCCCCTTTTTAATTTAAGCACCAATAATCATATTTTAGTTGGTAATGGTCATCGCATTCCTGTTATTGGTTATGGTCAGTCCACCTTACCCTCCCCCCATCCACCCTTAACCCTCCGTGATGTCCTATTTGCTCCACAAATCATCAAAAATCTTATCTCTGTCCGAAAATTTACCACTGATAATCATGCCTCCATAGAATTTGACCCTTATGGTTTTTCTGTGAAGGACCTTCGCACGGGGACTATAATAGCGAGATCCAATAATTCGGGGGAGCTATATCCTGTCAGCACCACTTCACCTACCACTTGTCTTGCTACCGCCCTCACGGCATCATCCTCCTCTACATGGCATAGTCGTCTCGGGCATCCTGGCTCCCAAGTTTTAAGCTTTCTTAGGTCTAGAGATTTAATTTCATGTAATAAGGAACCTACTTCTGATTTCTGCAATTCTTGCCAAGTAGGCAAACACCTTCGTTTACCATTTCATACATCTAATAGTACAACAATTTCTGCTTTTGATATTATTCATGCTGATTTATGGACCTCTCCTATTCGTAGTTCTCAAGGTCATAAATATTATTTAGTGCTATTAGATGATTTTACCCATTATGTGTGGACTATTCCTCTCAAATTCAAATCTGAAGTTTATCAAACTTTCATTTATTTTCGCCATTATGTTCACACACTCAATTTGAACGTCCTAGTAAAGATTTCCAATGTGACCATGGCCGAGAATTTGACAATACACCATTTAAGTTATTTTGTGTTCAACATGGGATAATTTTCCGCTTTTCTTGTCCACATACTTCATCTCAAAATGGGAAAGCTGAACGCATGATCAAAACATTAAATAATATGTCTCGCACTCTTTTATGTCATGCGTCTATTCCTCCTCCTTATTGGGTAGAATCTCTTGACACGGCTACATATCTTGTCAATCTCTTACCTACTAAAGCCCTTCCTAATATTACTCTTGCTGAACGCTTGTTTGGGAAAGCCCCTTCGTATGATCATATATATTCGGGTCTTTGGTTGTCTGTGTTTTCCAAATTTATCTTCTACTGCTCCCATAAGTTGGCACCTCGATCCACTCCATGTGTTTTTTTGGGCTACCCATCCCATCATAGAGGTTACCGCTGTCTTGATCTTACCACTCATAAAATCATCATCTCCCGACATGTCACCTTTGATGAACACAATTTTCCCTTTGCCAATCCTGCGGAGTTCAGCCACTCAGATTACACCTTTTTAGATGACACCGAGCCCAGCCCCCTATTACATCCACAATGGCCTCGCCAGCCTTCATCTAGGCCTGGCCCAGTTCGGCACCCCCCTGCCCGTGAGGAATTATCGCTTATACACCCCCTCCCTCCCCTGTTGGACCAACTACATCTCCAGCCCAACACCAGACACCCCCACGCGTGTCTCCCCCTGCGACGGTCCCAGAACCCCGCACTCCCCGTGTGCGCACCCAGGCTTCCTCATTGGCCCAGCCACGTTACACCCCTCCTCCCTTGCGTGGCCTTCCTCACCTCAGGCCCACACGCCCAGCCCCCCAATCCTCTCACCCCATGCACACACGTTTAAAATCCGGCATATCCAAGCCCAATCCCAAATACAATTTACACTCTATGGCCACTTCTTCCCTTATCTCCCGCTCTCCTATTCCAAAAACACACAAAATTGCCCTGACTGACCCAAATTGGAATGCGGCGATGCATGATGAATATAGTGCTTTAATTAATACTGGGACATGGGAATTAGTACCTAGTCCTATGGGGGTGAATATTGTAAATTGCATGTGGATTTATACTCACAAAGAAAATGATAAAGGTGACCTTCAAAGGCACAAAACTCGTCTTGTTTGTGATGGCAGGTCTCAGGAGGTTGGTGTGGATTGTGATGAAACTTTTAGTCCAGTTGTTCGTCCTGCTACTATTCGTACAGTGTTGGGGTTAGCTATGGCTAGAAACTGGTCTATTCATCTGCTGGATGTTAAAAATGCCTTTTTACATGGTGATTTACAGGAAACAGTGTATATGCATCAACCCCCCGGTTTTGTTGATAAGCGTTTCCCTCATTATGTTTATCGCCTGCGCAAGGCTCTCTACGGCCTCAAACAAGCTCCTAGTGCTTGGTATCAGCGTTTTGCGCATTTTCTTCTTCAGATGGGATTTGTTGTTGCTCAGAGTGACAACTCTTTATTCACTTTTCGTCAAGGTACCGATATGGCTTATCTTCTTCTATATGTCGATGATATTATTTTATGCACATCTTCTGATGCCTTGCGAGACCGTATTATTACCCACTTGAAATCTGAATTTCCTATGTCTGATCTGGGGACACTCAGCTATTTTTTGGGTATTTCCGTTACTCGTACACCTTCCTACATGCTTCTTTCTCAGAAAAAGTATGCACAGGAAATATTGGAGCGTGCAGGTATGGGTACATGTAAACCTGCAGCGACTCCTGTTGACACTAACTCTAAGCTTAGTGCAGATTCGGGTCCTCCTGTGGCAGATCCGACTCATTGTCGAAGTTTAGCAGGTGCTTTGCAGTACCTCACTTTCACTCGTCCTGATATTGCATATGCAGTTCAGCAGGTATGCCTTTTTATGCATGATCCCCGGGAGACTCATTATAATGCATTAAAGCGCATCCTGCGTTATATCCTACTACTCAGTTGCGCTTGATCACTTATACTAATGCTGATTGGGGCGGGTGTCCTGACACTCGTCGTTCTACTTATGGTTATTGTTGTTTTCTCGGTGATAACCTGATTTCTTGGCAGTTTAAGCGTCAGCCTACTCTTTCTAGATCCAGTGCTGAGGCAGAATATCGAGGTGTCGCAAATGTTGTCGCGGAAGCCTATTGGTTACGTAATCTTCTTTTGGAATTACATTGTCCTCTCCGACAGGCTACTATTGTTTATTGTGATAATGTCAGTGCTATTTATTTATCTCGCAACCCAGTCCATCACCAATGCACCAATCATGTTGAGATGGATATTCATTTTGTTCGGGAAAAGGTTGTGTTGGGTCACGTACGTGTGTTGCATGTTCCTACTAGATATCAGTTTGCCGACATTTTCACTAAAGGTCTTCCGCGGCAGTTATTCTTGGAGTTTAAGTCCAGTCTCAGCGTTCGCCCTCTTCCCGCTCCGACTGTGGGGGTGTGATAGAATATAAATATAGTTAGGATATATTTTGTTCCTAGAGATATACTTTGTATAGGTTTCCTAATCATAATAGGACTATCCTAGGATGTAACATTATAAATATTGATCAATGGTAATCACTCCGGGAGAGGAGTTTTCCCAAATCTAACACTTTTTTACCGATCAGTCAACTTTTCACCTCATTTCCTATTACTTATCATTTTATAGAATTTAGTTTGAATTTTTTCCATGAATAAGGTCAAAAGGAATATTAATTTCTCCTATGCGCTGAACTTGAAATTAATTCCATGGATACCGTCCACGTAGGACAGCACGTGATAATTTTTTTTTTCATTTTCGACAAAGCAAACCACTACTCTTTAAGTTAAGTCGCTACTGGCGGTAGCGGTTTACGAGGTAAAACCGCTACTTGGTGTAGTGGTTCATTACAGAACAACACCAACGCAAGAGAAAAAAGAAAAAGGGTGCCATGATAGCACTGTGCGTCCCGCGCACAAGGCTTGCGCGGTGCGCAGCAAGCCTGCGCCAAATAGAATCTTGTTGTATTATATTTTTTTCAATAAAATCTTGAAATTAAATTCTTAACCTATGTCTTGTGGTATAGGTTAAAAAAATCCTTTTATTTTTTGCAAACTTTTAAGTGCTCATATATTTAATTTGTCGTAAACTTTAAAGAATTTGATTAAGAATGTTGGTCTGTTATGCATTCATAGATGGAGGGACCGAGGGAAAAGAATGCTAACAAAGAGCTACGTCAAGAAGCTAATTGATGAGCGACAGGCATGCGTAATTAACCTTAGCTTGTGCCGTGACAAATGGATGAGTAAAAAACATGTAAGGGAAAATATAAGGTTCAATATGTAATAAGAATGATATTATATCCTCTTAAAAGCCAAGTCAATGGGGCCTCACATGCCCATAAGGAGCAAATTTTGCTTGAACATACTAAAATGCATGTAAATCCAACCCAAACGCCTTCCTAATTTGGAAGATGACTTTTTTGTGCATGAATAAAGAAGGAATAAATACTAATAGAAAAGAAAGGGAAAACTAATAGAAGAAGATATGCTTGGGAATTATTTTCATATATAACTTAAAATCGTAGCATATATATTTTAAAAATAATAATTAAGCATCCAATTGACTATATAACTTACAATGTAGATTCATATATCAAAACTTAGCTTAAATCAGCAGTGAAAGCAACTAATAGAATAATTAAAGTAGTGTGCTTGATTTATGATTCCTAACTTTTTAAATTTATTTTTTATGGTGCAAATAGGCTCATTGGAAGAGTTTGATACAATTAAAGGTAAGCAAGCTGTTCCAAGCAAGTGTGACCATAGCATCTTATCTACGTCCTATCTCATGCAGTCATGCATAATGCTCCTCCTTATAAAAGTCCCTATATCTCCTTGATTCCTTCACCACATATCAACTTTTGATTAGATAAGTAACACCCAAAAATATGAATTTCTCAACAAACATTGCATCATTTACATGCTTCATCATCGTAACCCTAGCTCTTACCGAAATGTGCCATGCACAAAATTTACCACAAGACTATGTTAACGCCCACAATACCTCTAGGGCGGCGGCGGGTGTTGGAAACATACAATGGGATGACACATTGGCGGCCTACGCGCAACAATATGCTAACCAAAGGAAGGTCGACTGCGCCCTTTAACATTCTGGTGGGCCGTATGGAGAGAACTTGGGTAGCGGCGCTTCTATGACTGGCACCGCAGCGGTGCAAGTGTGGGTGAATGAGAAAGCTTATTATGACTATTATTCTAACACTTGTGCTACTGGTAAAGTGTGTGGGCATTATACTCAAGTGGTTTGGAGTAATTCAGTTCGTCTTGGATGTGCTAGGGTTCAATGTAACAATGGTTGGTATTTTATCACTTGCAACTATGACATACGAGGCAATATTGTCGGCCAAAAACCTTACTGAATTTTCCATCAACCTTGATGATTATATGATTTAGCTCATTAAAGCCTTTGTAATACTCTATGTGGAATGAATAACCCTATATTCCTAAATATATACTTGTATGTATGTAAGGCTTTATTGAGTAATACCAACTAAATAAAGCCAACTAGATTTCCGGATACTACTATAAATGAATATCTTGAAGGCCATTATTGCTTGTATTTTACTTTTTAAAAAAATGAAAAGTTATAAATTAACGTCGATCTATTGTGAGTTATTTGTCAGCCTTTTTTTTGTTATTTTTATTACTATGACTATTAACCTTCTTTTTTTATATATAATTTATGGTTATTGACCCCTTTTACCATTTTTTTATGAGATTCGGTTTTCAAATGTTGTTTTAACATTCAAAATTCAAAGTCCAAGCAAATTAGAAATTAATGTCTTTAATTTGTACCTTTTGATTCTGACTATTTTTAATTGGCAAAATTGGCCTCAACACCCTGAACTATAGCTCGGGTGCACCTTACACCACCAACTACGATTAGTAGCCTAAACACCACCAACTATGGGGTGGGGTGCATTCCGTACCATAAACGAGGCCAGAAGCCTAAAATGTTGTCGAAGACGGTAGGTTTTTATGGTACAGACTACACCCTACCCCGTAGTTGGTGGTATAGAATGCACCCCACCCCATAGTTGGTGGTGTTTAGGCTACTAGTCATAGTTGGTGGTGTTGGGTGCACCCGAGCTATAGTTCAGGATATTGAGGCCAATTTTTGCCTTTTAAATTTACATTATTTGAGAATACAACTCTTAAAATCTGTAATCAATTGTATTCGTATGAAAAGTTGATAAAAATATATAGTGAATCAAGATAATAAGATCTTGTATGAAGTATTATGTTCAGACCCCACTTAGATGACACTTCATCCATTTCATAATATTTACGATACTTTGACTTCTACTCTTATTATTGCAAAAACTTTGACAAGTAGTTTATTTAATTATGTTTTATTAAAAATTATACAAACTCATAACATAGAAAATATTGAGACTTAAGACAATACCATATGTTTGTAAAAAATTTAATAAAATTATTGCAAATATTTTGAAATGGAGAAGTAATACTCGTGAACATGAACATGGCTTGAATCATTAAGATGTCATAGTTTTGAAAACAAACATATACATTGTCGGTTAGCTTGTCAATAAACATATCATACTTGAAAGAAATCCATGATTAGTTACGTAACCTAGTAGTTGTTGCGAATAACAGTAAATAAACTTACAGTAACGAGGATGTAAAAAGATCGCTGCGACGTAGGAGAACCACTGTCCTAAAAGACGATTTTGCGCTACCCCGATGCAAGTAGAACAACCGCGATCGTCCTCAAGGATTAGCACAACACTATAGATTGTGTGCACTCACAAGCCACGGTTTGGAGATCAGAACTTTGCTCAAATTCAGAGAGGAAAAGTTTAGAGAGTCTTTTAGGTTGTGTGTATTTGGACTGAAGGAAAGCAGCCCTTAAATAGGCTTAACAAGCAATAAGAAAAACGAAAAGGCTGATTATAAGGAATGAAATCAATTTGGCTCCGGAAATCTTGCTAGCAACGGTGTTAATATACGCTAATAACGGCAAGACGAGATTCTTGCACTTTGCATCAAAATAAAAGAAGGTGATCTAAAACGTACCGCAGACCCACAGCTCATGCCCGCACCGCACTAGCCAACGAGCCTGGCTGGCGCGCTCGGTACATACATCCTGCTAGCACTCTATCAAACAATAGGTGCTAAAGATCAACTCTCATAAATAAACAAGGTGGAGCATAGCTATTTTTTCAATGTGGGACATGAGCTTTTCACTTTGTTTTTCCACTTCTTACTTTGAGGTTTTTCTTTGAGTAATGTTGTTGAACTTCCAACAGTAGTATGTTTAGATGTATGTGACGCTAATGGTTTGGCTTATCTAGGGTAAATGTTGTAATACAGTAGTATGGTTTGGCTTATTTAGTTGGGGAGAATGTAATAATAATATATCTCCTTTGTTTTATTAATTGATGCATTTCCTTTAGGCACATTCGTCGATGCACTAAATTGAACCTTA
The DNA here is from genome assembly GCA_947648045.1 of Beta corolliflora. Lineage (NCBI taxonomy): Eukaryota > Viridiplantae > Streptophyta > Magnoliopsida > Caryophyllales > Amaranthaceae > Beta > Beta corolliflora. The sequence continues at coordinate 118,578 of CANSZD010001244.1, forward strand.
ATATATCTAATTATCAATAAAAGCCATATTTGTTTCCAATTTTCCAAACAAAAACAAAACGAAGTACCAGAAAAGCGAGGTTATTTTTGGTAAGTAAAATACACTCATGCATGAATGATTAAGAAACATATATTCGCGGATAATTTATAATTTCAAAATAACATCATGACAAATTACTGATCTATCAATGTCATTCTTGTCAATGGAGCTCTTAATTACGAGAAATGTATTTGTTCCTTCCTCAAATTTAAGCTCCAATCAAGTAGACAAAAACGATTACATACAAAGTCATTAAGTAATATAATTAGAAACACTTAATCATAAATTAAATAGACTCAAACTATAGGATGAGTAACTTATTAATAGAAAGACATAGTTGCAATCTCTAATAAGGACGTTCTCCAATGTAATTGCCAGGAGGATCATAATTACATGTGATAAACGCTCCACCGTTTTTGCAAAGGACTCTTGCACAACCCAAACGCACCGATTCTCTCCACACTACTTGAGTGTAATGCAAGCAATCCCCATTTGTGCAAGAGTTTGAATGATAATCATACATTGATTTCTCATTAATCCACAATTTCACCGCATCAACACCACTCAATGCGCCATAAGATGCATAACCTTCGGCTATGTTCTCGCCGTAGTTTGTATTTGAGTGCACCAATTGGCAGTCGGCCGCCCTTTGGTTGGCATATTGCTGAGCGTACGCAGCTACGGTGTCGCTCCATGCTAAGGGTCCAACCCCGACCGCTGCTCGAGCTGCGTTGTGTACAGCGATGTAGTCCTTAGGGCTGTTCTGTGCTTGGCAGTCAACATGAAGTAGGGTTGTTAGTAGTAGGGCAAATGCAAATTTAGGAAGTGAGGTTTTCATATTGTACATGGTTTTTTCTTTTTTTGGTTAATGGATCGGAGAAAGGGAGACTAGTTTACTAGTCAAGTGTTGGTTTGAGGTATGATCAAGAATGTTGGTTTTGGTTTGTATTTATAGATGGAGGAAAGGGAATACCAATAAATAAGCAAGATTAAGAGGTTAATTTATGATTTAGAAGTACACCTGGCAACTTCAAAAGTTACAAATTCTTCTTTCATGCCCGAGCGTTGCAAAATTAGCAGGTGATGTGATGCGGCTGGCTAAAGATTGTATACATGTGTAGGGTTAGTAAAAACTTAGAAGGGACAATAAAAATAATGAGATTATGTATATTGCCACGATATCATTTAAGCATGTAATATGCCATACGGTTGACGAATTGATTTGAACTAAAAAAAATCATATCAACTTGTAATTTTAAGGTTTTGAAAGAAAAATTGACGCCTTGAAAAAGTACTAAAGTACTATTGTTAGGTTCGACCCAAAATTGAACCAAAATACAGTCCGATCAACTCAACTTAAAACTTAACCTACCAATAATGTAATTGGTATGTTTTTTAATTATATCTATATATAATCGTCCTTATCTTCTGCTGTGACAAATGACAATGGAAGAAACGAAAGCAAAGAAATTTTGATTATGTAAGAGTGATATTGGATCAGTTTAGAAGCAACATCAGTCAATGGGAACTCACATGCCTAATAGGAGTATAGTTTGCTGAATATTACTGTGCTGTTACTTCAACCATCTTCTTATCTTATTAAAGAACCCCCCTTCAATTAGCAATAAGCATACGTTACTTGATTAATTATGTTTTGCATATGCACCTCATCTGTCTGGGGACTTAACTCCTCTTTTTCACCCCAAAAAAAAATGCACCTCATCTGTCACGTATAAACTAAAAAAAGATGTTATAAAAGGAGAAAGATTTTAAAAAATTCATAATTAAATTAAGAACATGCTGATAGCACTCCTAAGATCAGGAAATGGACTTTCCTAATCAATTAGTACGCAATTTTAGCTAGATTCGTAATTAGAATATAATTTTAGCTAGGATGCATGACGAAATATAATCAGGTTTTTCCTTGCTCAGGACTTTATTTACTATAGTTGATCATCAGAATTCCCAATCTAATAAGCAAACTACGAAAAAGTAATTTATTAGCGAAGCGGCTAGAACCTGTAGAAGGTGTACATAACTGGTGTCAAATAATATTAAATTGAGTTTTTGACAATTTATTAAACATTTCAAAAATTGCAGTTAAAAAAAGACTGTTTTCTTTATTTGGCCAAAATTTGAGTAGGGTATTTAGAGTTAGATGCAACGCTTCCGGGAACACACGTATGATGTTTAAGTTAGTAATGGATCCCAGATATGTCAACAAATCTGCAGCGTTTCCGTGTATATTTAAGAGTTTTTTTTTTTTTGAGGTAAAGATACACTTAGAGTTGGATGTATGTTCTTTTTTTCTTTGGGGATTGTTTGCTCATTCAAAAGCTATCTAAATGAGAAAATGAACTACCCCTATTTCATTCGAGACTTTAACAGATCTAGCAGAGCTAACTTGAACTTGAGAGGCTCACCCACACATTTTTGAAATATTCCTATGTTGTTCCTTTGTGTTTTATATAAAATTTATTTAACTTACCTATGACAATTATTTGAGCAATTTAAATCCATGAATGTCATAACCTAAAAGATTATCGTTTACTTTGGAATTTTATAACTTTAACTATATTGATTTGAATAAGTTAAGCTGAACGAGACAAATTTTGATTTTCAGAATGAAGTTTGAGACTTGGGACAAACTTGAATGTAAATATATATTACTAGTTAAGCTACACAACTCATCAAATTGCTCGTCTTTGCTCGTTTTCTCCATACCCTATAGTCGCAGCATGCAATAACTTTAGAATAAATCAAAGATCAAACTCACAAGCAACTAGTATTGTAATTAAAAGAGAGATGCATGCATCAAAACTAACAAGCAACTAATGTAGTAAAAGTAGTCATTTGCATTGTTGCTTCCATTACTTGAAGTATTTCGTAGCCTTTTCTTCTTTTGATGTGCACATTTATATCCTAGTACAAGTGAGACTGTAATTCATTGTACTTGATACATATTATCTCATCAAACACGTATAATTAATATAATTTGAGGAGCATATAATGCTACACCACAACTATAATATAGTTAAAAGGGTTGAATTTACCGAGCTATTGGAAGCAAGTTGAAAATATTATCTTCAATCTACGCCACTTCGCCTTTAATCCCGTGAATCAAGTACTAATTAATTAACGGCTACAGCTAGTGCTACTAGATTAGGTCTGTGGAAATATAGTTTTTTCGGTTAAAGACGTTGAAGATTGCGGTTATTTACCTTGGATTTGTCAAAATTCTCAGGCTAAGATAGAGTCAATCACGCCAGCAAAATGCAACTTTTTGCAGTGATAAGCCAAGTCTTTGGTGGACAATTTTTTTGTCACTAAAAGGAAGACTTTTATTTTTGCCATTGCAAATAATAAGACTTTTACAGATTAAAAAGGTTTCGCTTGTCAAATCTTCTTTTTTGTTTTTTCGAAAAGGTTACGCTTGTAAAAAAAAAAATTTAAGGTTATGTTTAACAATTTTTTAAGAAAATATCCCATATAATTATATATACTTTTGCAAAACTCAGTAGTGCTGAGGTAATCCCTAACATGTTACATGTCCTTAAACTTAATGATTTTGGAAATTGTATTACAAAGATAAAATCTTATATTTAACCTTTTTGTATTCCCGTATCATATAACATAGGGTTATAATTCCTCTGTTCTTTTTCTTTTGCAACAATTGAGTTTTTACACTAATCCACCATCCGTTCACTTTTTATTATGATTCGTATACGTAAAAAAAAATATAGCTAAAGTCTTATTAGATTCATCTCGATATATATACTTTCAAAATATCAAAATTTTATGATTTTTACTAAAAATTAGTTACAGATATTCATAGTTAAAGTTGTGCATTGGCAAGTCTGAAAATTCCCTCCATGTTGGGGCTGGAGATGTAGGTTATAAATGGTTTTAGTTTGAAATTCTATCTGCTTGCTTACAGATAAAAAAAACGTGAAAACTCAATTGTGTAATAGAAAAAAACCGGATAAAGTACTAATTAAATTTTGAATAAAAATGTGGCATGCCGGGGTGTTTATATAGTACTCCTTATTTAGCTCGATAATGTATTAAGTTTAAGGAAGTTTTACTTGTTATGGTTATCTCATAGGATATACATGGGGGTTTATTTAAGAAAAACTCTTAAACGTACGACACATGGTTATGATATCTATACTAATATATTAAAAGGTGTTCCTAAACAAGGAACTGTGCCACGTGGCGCTATCCCTTAGAATGTTTGCTTCAAATACTTCACATACAATAAAAAATTAGAAAAAGCATTGTGTTATAATTTGATCTCATGACTTCAAGCTTATATACTAAAGTCTTAACCACTAAACCAATTAATGTTTGGTGTTATAATTTTTAAGTAAAGTATTAATACATGAAAACTATAATTACCCGGGGCATAGCCCGGGCCTAAAAACTAGTGATCATTCATTTGGTGTTTATAACAAAATTTAATAATTTCTTATTTTGAATATAAATTAACACTTTGACTTTAATGCTTTAACGCACAACGACTTTAATCATTAATGTCTTTAACTTAATAGTAAATTAATGTCTTTAACTTAATAGTAAAAAATTATAAACAGTTGATATAATTAAAAATTATATATTAACACATGCGATAACATTTCAACATATCCAGTGTGGAGTCTTTTGTTACAAAACAATTATAAGATAAATGAAAAAAAAAAAAACACTTAAAAAGGCCTCTCTCCAATAACATTTCCTGGAGGATAATAATTGCAAGTAATAAAAGTGCCACCATTTCGACACCTTTCTTTGGCACACCCAATACTTCTAGTGTTTCTCCAAACAATTTGTGTAAAATGTCCACACATTTGTTTACAAACATTAGCACGAATATCATAATTAGGCTTTTCAGCGACCCATAATTCCACAGCTTGGGCTGGGCTTAAATCTTCTTCTGGATTCATTGCTATATTCTCACCTAAGAATGGGTTATGAGAGTGCTCTAATTTGCAATCAACGGATCTCTCTCTTGCATAAGATCTAGCAAAGGCTGCAACGGTGTCGTTCCAAACTACAGGAGGTTGTAACGCTTTAACACGGGCCGCGTTGGTGGGTACTAGGTATTGTAGTTTCCAATCAAGTAGGGGTGTGGCCCAACAAAAATGGGCCATGGTAAGCCCACTTACCAAAACAATAGCTAGGGTAAAATTGGAAAAAGCCATCATTTTGAGTGAGTTTTATTTTATTAGGTAAGATTTAATATGAGGAGAATGCAAAAAGGAATTGTTATGCATAGAGATAAGTGTATATTTATATAGGGATGGATTTGGTTAAATTTGACGATGGGACTTAGACATAGGGATTATATTGATAAATTAGAGTAAAAAAGTTGGCAATTTTTCCTGTCAAAAAAAAAAAAAAAAAGTTGGCAATTTTCTTATAATAGTTGGCGACATCTAGCATTTACTAGATATTTGGAGTACAACTATACTTTTCTTTTTGCTAATCCAAATTTGCTATGTCATTTACTATTATACATTTTTATTATTAATAACAGAAAATCACAAATAAAAATGGATTGAAAGGGTGTTGATCTAATATTTTAGGTATGATGCCTAAAAGTTTACAAACTAATAATATAAGCTTGTTGTCATTTACATATTGTATGATTTTTAACTGTAGCATTGTGGTTGTTGCTACCTTTGTTAGTTAAAGTTTCTTATTATAATGGACTAGCTCTCATTGACAGGTTGCTAATACTATTGTACATGCATATCAACATAGTGATTAGTGAATGTTTTTGATCTACTATTAATTATTATGCTATTATAAGTTGGAGATACGAAGGTTAAAAAAATCCCATTAATCATAGATTGTACTGATTTGATTGGAATCAATTGCTAAGGGAATAGAAGAAATGAGGAATGATGATACTTCATTTTGCAAGATATATAGAGCATGATCTAAATAGCCCCTTTGCCGGTTTGCCCTATCTATCTATCTATACTAATATATTAAAAGGCGTTACTAAGAAAGTAAATGTGCCACATGGCACTCTCCTCTAAGCCTTTAATACAAATGCTCTATTTTCATGTCAAACCCGTCAATTTAAAAAAATAACATTGTGTAGTTACAAGGTATCGAACACGTGACCTTTGAAATGAAAAGTGAGAGCTTTAACGTTAACCATGTAGTTAGATACCTAACACATTTATGGTAATAACAATATACTATTGTAGACATAAACTCTTACTCCAATTCCTTGTAGAAAGTTAAGCTATTGCTTTCATTTTCAAACTTTTAAGAGTGTATTATTCAAATTATTATTACGTCAATTTTTCCTCACTAGACAATAAATTACAAAAAGAGACAACCCGAGGCATCACCCGAGACATTCACTAGTTTCTTTCTAATCATTGTCTTTCTAATGTTGATCATATCCTGGGGGGATCAAGTTGATTGACTCTTAATTAGTCACAGTGTCAAATGTTCCTGAAATTGTATAGAATAGAATTATACATCATTCCTTATTTTATTAATTTATTCTCTGTATTTCGTTTTATTCATTCCTACCATAAAGATTTGGACATCTAAACTAGTAAAAAAAATTCATAAGATCCCCGTACTTCCCACCTTCATGCAATCCCAACCATTAATCAAGGAAATGAAGATCCCGACTCATTTTCCTACCATAGTCTTTTGATAAGTCTTCCTTAATTTCTTCCCTTGATCAATATTTATTCATTATTCTTTTCATGATTGCCAATAACATTATGACTATTAATATATGTAATTATGTATCAACAATAATTCTGAATAGTTTTGAAAGTAAAACCTAAAACAAAGGTCTTATATATCTATGATCATGTCTTCTGAATAATGTAAGTACGAAAATACATAAACACAATTGACATTTGAACAAATGAATGATATATTGGTAAATTTAAAGGAAATATTATTATGTAATACTCCCTCCGGTTATTGTTACATCACTTACACTAATTATGCATGCCAATGTAAAACTTTGAAAACTAATATCTTTAATTTTGTATTTGTAAAAATTATACAAAGTACATATTAATAAAATATATATTAAGTAAGACGAATCTGACAAGACATTACATGACTATGTTTTTATTCACTTATAAATCACAAATTATGGTCAAAGTGAAATTACTTCCTACCTACATAATCGCTTCTTATTCAATTACTTCCAAAGAAAAAAGTTCTATAAAGACTAATGTACATTAGTACATTACTGGCTACAAATAGCTATGTTTGTAAATTGTAATTTCATTTTGTAATATTCTCAAGTTTATGCGTATTAAAATTCTCGCCGTGTGTCAATGTGTTAACTGTTAACGCTCTTCTACCCTCCTAGCTCCTCCGAATTGCAGACTACAACGATTAAGATAAAGCAGCTGCACTACAGAGAAGAAGCCGTATGAGAGAAAAACGTTAAAGTCAAGATAAATTAAAAAGATTTTTCAAGATTTCAGGTACCTGATATTGAAACGTTGAAATTTTTACTTTATTAATTTAATTTAAATCATTTTAATCACCTGAAATTTCATTTTAAGTACTTCCCAAACACTCTAATTGATTTTAGCACCTTAATATTTTCACAAAATTTTGTATAAGGTTGGCCACACCGTGAACAAAAATGGTGTGACCAGCTAATAAAAAGGCCCAAGCTAGGCCATATAACGAAGTCCAAGCGTGAATCCGTTTTCAGCGGGGTTAGTTTTTGTAATAGGAGTTACTTTTGTTGAATTTAGGGTTCTTTTTCTAATGCTAAAGTGTTATATTTAGTGAAACAAGGGGTTACTTTTTCGAATGCTAAGGGGCTACTTTTACTGAAACTAGGAGTTACTTTTGTAATAATGCTAAGGGGTTACTTATACTGAAACTAGGGATTACATTTTGTAATGCTAAAGGATTACTTTTACTGAAAGTAAGAGTTACTTTTTCTAATTATAAGGGGTTACTTTTACTGAAAATAGGGGTTACTTTTTCTGAAACTAGGAGTTACCTTAAATTTATGATGGAGCTACTTTATACTTCGGTAGGAGTTACCTTAGATTTAGGAGAGAGAAAAATGTGAGATCGGAGAAGGAGATCGGAACCCTAAGGTGGAGCGACGCCTCCCGACGTTGGCGGCGACATTTTCGCCTTTGCTTCCGCCGCCGCTGCTGCTACTCGATTTGTTTCTCATCATTTGAGTAAGTCAACAAACTACAATTACACCTTCAAATTGGTTCAAGAAATCGTCCTTTTGAGAGTTGAAAAGATGGCAGAGAAGAAGAAGTTGAAGATAGGAGGGAGAGAGAAGAAGAAGAATGTGATGGAGAGAGGAGAGAGAAAAAGGTGACATCGGAGAATAGCCGATCTCCTCCATCTGACGGAGCTGACGATGCCGGATTCTTCGGCGGCGATGAAGGTTGCGCCGGCGAAGGTTAAGAAGCCGAAGATTTGAGGAAGGTCGAAGGAGGATGGCGATGTTGGATTAATCTAGCCGCGTGGTTTCATTTTTGTGTGGCGTGTTGCACAAAAAAGGGATTTTAGAACCTTATTACTTTAGGTAGCTAAAATGCTTCCCAAAAACACATCTTTGCCAAAATTATTTACCAATTGGCAGTATTTAGTTATAATGCATTGCTACTCAAAGTCGATTGAATGACCAAGTTTATTGGCAAAACACAATTTGGATACGATCATGTTCCGAAAATAATCTCTATAATTTTTTTTCTTGTCAAGGGAACATTAAGGGATAAATTTATCTCATCCACCTTACCGACACCACTTAAACCATCGAATTATACTACTGCATCACTCATTCTTTATCTCTTTTATACAATATGGTTTTTCTAAACTATACCACCAGGCATAGATTAAGAGTATCAAAATTCCTAGAAGTATAAGACATCATTATACAAAGGTATTTATTTCAAAATCCAATTAAACTAAAAAATCTTACATGATTCTCTCTATATTCAATATCTATCCTAATTTATTATCTCCAACTAATTTTTTTGATGAAATCTTGAAATCCTTAACCTATGCCTTGTGGCATATGTTAGAAAAGTCCTACAAAAAATGCTCTATATATATATCATTACATAATCAAAAGTTTAAGAAAAAAGTTTGACTTCTACACCACCAATTGCAGCTCTAGAAAAATCCACTGTGGTCTAAACCGCCACAAATATGTACTCCCTCCGTCCCATATTATAGTGCTTGATTCTGTTTTTTCACGGGTATTAAGGTAAATAGAATCTAAGAAAAATATAAATAGTGTTTGTGTATTGAAAATAAATGTTATGGGGAAAAAGCTGATTTTAGGAGAGAGAATGATAATAAGTGGTGAAAGAGCATTAAATACATGACTAATTCAACCCTTGGGTTGAATAAACAAAGCAAAATACTATTTTCAAGAAGCAAATAAATAATGGTGGCACAATTTTTCTAGGAAAATCATGAAAAAGTGTGAAATAAAAATGGAAACAAGAATTATATTTTGGGACACTTTAAAAGGAAAGAAGCACTATAATATGGGACGGAGGGAGTACATTGTACAGTAGTGCTGTAGACCTGTAGTATAATAAGAGAAATCTGTTGTAAAAGACGTTAGAACTCACTAGAGAATCAGACATTAATTTCTCATAAATCATACTGCTTTTTTGACGATTTTGGTTCTCCTTATCAGTCATCACTTATTTTACATTTAATTCTAGTATGGTGCCGCATCGCATTTGAATGCTTCTCCATTGATACATCCGTCAATTTAACATTTTTTTCTCTTGGCAATGAAAAGTCCATTTAATACTGGATCACCTAACAAAGGGCAACCTATATATGTGTGAATATATTTAAATAAACCTCATAACTTTAATAAACTCTTACTACATTATTATTATTTAATACCTGCTTTTGGAAGTTTCTATAATCTTTTTCTTTCATGTTAAAACCCTTTGCTATTAGAAAAATGTTTATAGTATTCTTATTAATCTAGTTGGGCATGCACCAGGTAGGCTTGATACAATTTCAAACAAATCTGGCATGAGCACACTAGCAGCATGGCTCGACAAGAGAGGCCTGGTGGTGGGTTATAAACCATTTATCGGCACCATTTTAAAAGCCAATATGAGTATGACTAATAAACTTGTCTCTAAGCCCTTTCAATTTTGACAGAATTAAGAAAGTAAAATTAAGGAGAATCGGTCGGCATGTCGTGCTTGAGCCCTCTCTCTTAGAAACTTTGGCTTGATATATGGCACGCCATGATTTTTCTTGTACCCGTTCCCTTCTCGACCTATGCCTAATTTTCCTACTTCCTCCGTAACCAAATAGATGTTACACTCTGACTTTTACGCTTGTCGATGCAGTACTTTGACCATTAATAAATTTAATTGTGTATTACTAAAAATTATAAAAAATTAATATTATGAAAGTATACATTGAGACGAATCCAACAACATATCACAGGTTGATTTTATCTAAAACTAAAAAATGCATGGTCAAATATAGTAGGTGAATAGTTCAATTTTTGTTACGGAGGAAGTATTAACTATTGACTAACAGGGTCAATTTTTTTTTTATTATGACTCTTGTCTCTTTGTGATTTACTAAAATCCACAAAGTAAAGCAAGTTATATTCTCATAAATTAAAACATATTTAATCTTGCAATTAGATGTGAAATCAAGACGAGTACATCTTGCAATTAGATGTGACTTTTAAACTATGTTAGGTTTAAAAGCATATTATGTTAAATTTCCATAGTTTGACCAACAAAACTAAAACTTTAGTTGACTTACAATAACTGAAAAACAGGGATCCCAAATTCTCAAGGCCACCAAATCAGAGCACTATTATATAACACGGCAGTATTACCGAATTACACTATATCCCTATAAATACTCACTTCATGATCATACCCTTCAAATAATTCTCCAACTACCCCACATCTCCAAACTTTTTTTTCTCCATCAAAATGAAGATATTTCTTCCTATTTTCTTAACCATTTTAGCCACAACTGTTCTAAAATCTAATGCTCAAGACAACCAAACACAATTCCTAGACGTCCACAACACGGTCCGTGCACAAATTGGCGTACCCCCGCTTGCTTGGAACCACACCCTAGCATTGTACGCCCAACAATTCGCCGATAAAGTGAAGCAAACGTGTGATAACACGGAGTCAGGCGGACCATACGGCGAGAACACGGCATCGGGATACGGGGCGTTTACGATCGTCGACGCCGTAAATCAGTGGGTGGAAGAGAAGCCAAACTATGATCATCATTTGAATGTTTGTAAGAATGGAACAGAATGTAAGCACTACAAACAAGTGGTTTGGAATGAGTCCTTGTACGTTGGATGTGCTAGTATATTTTGTGGTGCTGGTTGGCCTTTTGTAGTTTGTGAATATGATCCTCCTGGAAATATTCAGGGTAAATGGCCTTATTAATCAACTGGCTAATTAAATTTGGTTATGAATAATATGATTGTAGTAGGGGATTGTGTTGTTGTTCATCTTCTTATGCATGGTTTTTCAATTATATAACTATAGAACTTTTGAGATGCAATAAAATTGGTTTTCTGGATAAATTAATTAAGTCCATTTTCATTTGCATACATTGATTAAATATATTAATGTCTCATAAGATAATGCTTGTTTGTTATTTTGTTATGCGAATTAAAGGAGTTGAACATATCATAATTTGTATTTAATGCTTTACTTGTATTAGGTAGTCAATGGTTTTTACTCTTTTCTTTTAAACAAAAATACCAAACAATATTAACTCAAGCTTGTTGTAAATTGTGCTCAATGTTTCAACCAATAAAATGAACTTTAATAAACAAAAACAACCAATAGGATTACGACAAAACAACTAATTAAAATATAAAACTTTCAAATGGGCATTCGCGACACTCGAAATGGAATATAATAACTATATTTTGGGACGAAAGGGGGTTATTATAAATTTATTTATATTAAATGTGTTAGATATGATATAAATGATAATTTTTTTTGAGGGGATATAAATGATATTTTATTTTATACTTTGGCTCAAATAAGATATTTCAAAGAATCACTTATGTACATAAATTCTGATTCCAAATTTTTGATATCATCATCGTCAAGGATTTATTTACCAACCAAGTTAGATAGCATCTTCAGTATGGTTTAAAGTTTAAACAAAATTTACTTTTAGTGTTATGTATTTATAGCATTTGACTATATCATCTAATCTAATTATTATTAAGGATTTTCTAACCTATGCCACAAGGCATATATTAAGAGCATCAAAATTTTTCTACTTCCTCCGTTCTGAAATAAGTAAAACACTTCTCTCTTTTTTGTGAGAACTTTTTGAGAGAAGTGTTTCACTTATTTCAGAACGGATGGAGTATAAGATATTATTATACAAAAAGTTCTCTATTCAATATCCGATCAACTGAAAAATCTTACACGATTCCCTCTATGATTCTCTTTGTTTAGTATCTATCCTTAATTATTTATTATCCTCAAATCTTGGAGATAATACGTGATTTCCTCTATAAATATTTATTATCCCTAAATCTTGAAGATTATACGTGATTTCCTTTATAAGAAAATAAGATACTTTAAGATATTAACATAGAAGGAATCACAAGGGAGGACCGGTAGTGAACACAAGTTTCGGACTATTGGTAGATGAGTCTCGGTTACAAAAAGGATTGAGGGTTGTATTATACTAGGACACGCAATTAAGTTACAATAGGAGAACAATATGATGAAAAAAGGTCTTGGGGGATGAGGCTCCAATCTAAGTTCATATGAGATAGTCAATGGGGAATTAGTTAATTGAGGTATGAATGTGATCAAAGTGAACTATATGCAATAACTAACCACCTTCTCAAGCAAATTAGCACTATGTTAGACTAAGCAACTCCTACTATCGTGGTAATTACTCAAATTAACATGCATAAGTACATCAAGTTCATAAAATCTTGACTCGAAGACCTAATCTCTTAGTGAATTCAAGACAAGTGAGTCTAGTGAGCTACACATCCTAAATTCACCTCTCGATTACTATTAGGAGAGCTTAGAAGAGTTTCAATGGTGATCAAGCAAGGAGACCCGCAATCAAATCACAGTAGAGCTCAATTTCCACATTCACAATCTCATTAACATGCTCCAATCAACTATTCATAGTCACAAAGAGAGGTTTTCACCCCCATGCCCTAAAATGGGACTACTCACTACTCATGATAAACAACATAGCATACATAGAAACACAAATTACCAACATGTAAGTAGAAATCAAGTAGAGAAATTGGATAAACTAAAGAAACTCAAAGCATGCAACTACTTGGATTGAAATCAAGTGTAAAGAGTATAAACTTACTGATTATAAGGAATAAATGTCGAGATTAAACCTTAAAATCCACTAAGAGTGCATAAATTGGTTGAGATCTACAAGAGTTTGAAGTTGTCACCCCTTCTCTCTCTAGTTTCTCTCACTAACTAACTGCTTCCAAGTTAAGAACTAAAACTAAACTAATGAAGTCGAATCCGCCCCCCCCTTGCATTCTCCGCCTTTTTTGCTTTTATACGGCTTCGAAAATAAAACATTAAATCGCGACGGAGAAAACAAGGTTTGGCGAAAACACAACATGTAAAAAGAATTAGTTTGATTGTATTTTGAAATGGAAATTTTTTGTAAAATAATGATACTATTTTATACTTCCTCCATTCTAAAATAAGTGAAACACTTCTCTCAAAAAGCTCTCACATAAAAGAGAGAAGTGTTTCACTTATTTTTAAACGGAAGAAGTATAAGAATTTTGATGCTCTTAATATATGCCTTGTAGTATAGGTTAGAAAAAAACGGATTTTTCTACAACCACATAAGAAAAGATTTCTAACCAATATGATTTCATTATTATTATTATTATTATTATTATTATTATTATTATTATTATGATAATTATAATAATAATTATTATTATTATTATTAGAATTTTCCTAATCTATGCCACAAGGCTAGATTAAGAGCATCGAAAATCCTATATAGTATATCATTATACAAAAAGTTTTCATTTTAAAATTCAACCGAACTTAAAAGATCTTCCATGATTATCTCTTTTTTAAGTATATATCCTTATTTATTATCCCCAATAGAATCTTGTTGTATTATATTATTTTGTAATGAAATCTTAAAATTCTTAATTGTGCATTGTGGCATAGTTTAGAAAAATCCTTATTATTATTATTATTATTATTATTATTATTATTATTATTATTATTATTATTATTATTATTATTATTATTATTATTATTATTATATTATTATTATTATTATATTATTATTATATTATTATTATTATTATTATTATTATTATTATTATTATTATTATTATTATTATTGATACTATTATTATTATTATTATTATTAATATTAATATTATTATCATTATCATTATTATTATTTATTATTATTATTATTATTATTATTATTATTAAGATAAATGATTTTTTGAAGAAAACTAACCACATATAATTTTTCCATAAACTTCCTCTTTTCTTTTTTAATTGCAATATTTTGACCTTTCTACTATTTATAGTTCACGCTTTGACTATGTATGATGATCTGTACATAAGTATAAACATAACACAAAGTCTTATAAAAGACGGTCTCACGTTAGTCTTAACGTGAGACCTGTCAAAATCCAACAGAATAAAGCAATGGGGCCCAAGCGCCAGGCCCAAGCGCTTAATTTGCACTGATCTAAGGACAACTTTCTTCTTTCTTTCTCTCTCCTCTCCTGAAAACTCACAACTTCCCCTTTCTCTCTCCTCTTCTTCTTCTTCCATTTTTACTTCACTGACACACTCTTTCTTACCTTCCCCAATCTCCTCCAACATCCTCCTCGATTTTCCCCTTTTTCCTTTTCTAATTTCTTCCGAATTTATCGCTCTTTCTCTTTCTATTTCTAATTTCAATTTCTCTCGATGATTTTCAACACATTCTCAACACTAGTTGATCTGCATTATCCACCCACCCTTCAATTTCAATGGCGGTTGTTGCAAAATCGCAAGCAGGAAGAAAAATAACATTGTTTCTCACCACCATCATCATCGTCATCATCAGCTGCAGCAACAAATTATGGTGAGCTGATTTGAATTTGGCCATTTATTTCTGTTTTGGTGGTTATTTTTGTTATATAGATTGATTATTGGAGCTTGAACTGAAGTGGGTGTAGTTTCTAGAATTGTGTTGCATGTTGTGTGATATCGAATTCGTTGCGAAAATTTAGCAGTTGCAATTTGTAGTTTGAAGTGGAACTGGATTGATGGATGATTTTGGGTTAAAATAGTTCATTTTGGTGTATAATGAAGTGGGTTCTTTAAATTTTGATTGTTTGAGGTTTTAGGATTTTATAGCCTTAAGTGGAACTGGATTGCTTGAAGACTCTGGGTTAAAGTGGTTTATCTTGGTGTATGACGAAGTGGGTTCATTCATTTTTGATTGATTAAGGTTTTAGGATTTTATAGCTTGAAGTGGAACTGGATTGATTGATGATTTTGGGTTAAATTGGTTCATTTTGGTGTACTTTTGGTGGATTTACCAGAATTTTCCAATTAGTTAAGGAATTTTAATAATTAGTTACATATTTTTGGCTCTTAGTTATGGTTTTCTGATTCATAGTTAGCTTTTGCTTGATAGTTATGAAATTCGGATATATAGTTGTGATTTTTAGGTTATTAGTTATTAATTGTGGTTAATAATTATGGTTTTATGGTTGATAGTTGTGATTCTGGCTATTAGTTATTGTTTTTTGATAATAGTTATGATATTTGGGTATTTAGTTATTATTATTTTTTACATTAGTTATGACTTTTTTGTTTTTTAGTTTTGGTTTTATGGCTAATAGTTTTAGTCAAGAAAATAACTGAAAGATTATAATTATAGCATGTGAATAATTATCTATTAATTTCATGAGTAACACTGATGCATGGTTTTATGGTTATAGTTTTGATATTTGGTTAACAATTATACTTTGAGGGTTGATAGTATGGGCGGTCAGTAGTTATGATTTTAAGGTCATTAGTTTTATTTATTGTATGCATTAGTAAACATTATTTTTGCATTTGTTATTTGAGGTTGGCATAACTAATGCAAAAATGCATAGTTATTTAAGAAAGAGAGAATTAGTGCGTTTGTTTTTTTTTGAGAAAGAGATAATTATTTATGCATGATATTGAAATTATGGCCAATAACATGCATTATAATCTGATTTTTATGATATAACCAATATACTTCAGCACTTAACTAATATACTTCAACGTTTAACTAATATACTTCAGCACTTAACTAATTCACCCAGAAGCAATTTAAGACTAGGAT
Organism: Beta corolliflora; assembly: GCA_947648045.1. NCBI lineage: Eukaryota > Viridiplantae > Streptophyta > Magnoliopsida > Caryophyllales > Amaranthaceae > Beta > Beta corolliflora. The sequence continues at coordinate 134,988 of CANSZD010001244.1, forward strand.
AAGTAATAGGTGCAAGCGCTTAACTAATTCTACTGCTGGTTTGATGCACGCACGTGATGTCAGCATGACATCAGCGGTCTCACGTTAACACTAACGTGAGACCGTCTCTCCATAAACGAACTCCTCATATGAGATTTTATTTGATTCCTCTCAATGTGTAATTTTTTAATATCTCATATACATATCTATTACAAATACATAATTAAAGTTATTAATGGTCAAAATTGTGTCTGTGCAAGTGTTAAAATACAGATGTTGCAATTAAAAAAAACGGAGGAATTAATCTGTTTTAATATTTTAAATTATATTATTTATTTTAAAAAATATATGTTCTTTATATAATAAACTTTCACCTTGTACAATACAAGTCACTAACTCACAAGTCTAATCTCTATTAAATAGTGGAAGGAGAGAGGAATCAGTGAACACATATGAAGTACCTATAATACCCTGAAACCTCGATCACGATCATTGGGAGGAAAAAATCGGTTTAGAAACATCAGGGTTTATCAAAGAGATCATTAGCATTCTTATCTTATTTCCAAAATGCTACTTAAAACATTGGAATTACAATTTTTTATCCACTTTTTTGCTTCATAGGTTTTTTCCCTAGATAAGAAAGTCTGTAATTACCGCCCAGCTAGCTACTATAGCTTTACTAATAAAACCATCATCACCTGCAAGAATAATAACAGAAATCTGAAACGGTCTAACCTCCAGGCTCCAAATGTAAATTATATCATATGCTTATGCTCCTATATTGTTAGTAAATGCTAAAAGAGCTGCAATGTGCAAATTAAACAATGTAAATTTGATAAATGCCTAGAGATAATAAATTAACAGCGTACACTTAATAAATTTACCAACCTAACGTACATCATCTGGAAAACATTAATTTAATTTATATCTTTTCTTTATTTAAAACGTAATTATCAATATGATCTAAGATTGGAACTAAATGGAAAACGTTACTAATCAACATAATATAATGATCATGCTTTTCATAATCGGATCAATACACCCACAAGTTCATAACTCTCACTCATATACACCTATTTAATGTAGTATAGAATATAGATGTGTAATTGCATTTTTATTTTGTGAATATGTCAATATGGTGGGTCGCCAAAGCATTACTAGGAGCATCACTTTGCAAGCGGAATAAGTTGAAGTGGCTTAATCTTCTGCAACGTAATCCCAAATTTTTCAGTCATGTCCAAATCTCTTGGACTCATCCCATCCTCAAGCTTCCAATTGTGAGATTGAAGAAGTGTAGCCAACATTAAGTGCAACATTCTATAAGCCAAACTCAATCCTGGACATATCCTTCTTCCAGCTCCAAAAGGCAAGAGCTCGAAATTACGACCTTTTAAATCAATATCACAACCTAAAAATCTTTCAGGCAAAAATACATCCGGGTTTTCCCATACCTTAGGGTCTCTCCCTATGGCCCATAAGTTAACTAGTACTTGTGCATTTTTGGGCACAACGTACCCATATAGTGTAAAATTTCCATCTGCTTTTCTTGGCAGGAGAAATACAGTTGGTGGATGTAATCGTAATGTTTCTTTGATGATCGCTTGCAAGTAAGGTAGTTTTGAGATGTCAGATTCTTCAATGATTGAACCATTTTTTCCAAGGGCTCGTTCAATTTCACCTTGAGCTTTCGCCAGCCTTTTGGGATTTTTCACTAACTCTGCCATCGCCCATTCTAATGTACTAGCAGTGGTATCCGTTCCTGCATCAAAAATATCCTACCAAAAACATATAAGTTTGTAATTATTGATCATATGATAAAAAAATACTAGTGTATAAACAGAATCAGTTGTGATTAGTAGGAATTATTTTTAATTAGCAAAAGAAAAATGATTAGTAAAAAGCAGCTTGAATTTTTTAAAATATATATATATTTGGTCATGGAGAATTACGATTAGTTGAAATAATAGGGCCTTTAAATAAAATTTCTATTTATAATTCTATGAGTAGGATGATGTTTAGACAACATCCAATCTTATATCTTAGGTAGTCAGGTACCACGTACTTGCCCAAAACTTTACCAACTAATTAAGTTAGATGAAACGTTCATATAGTTTATAGACACTTTATACTACTATATATATACTTATGCATTTGTAAAAACAATATAGAACATATAATGACTTACCACTAGAAGATGATTAATTTCTTCCATACTCAACTCATTTTGTTTGTAGAGTTTAAGAAGAGTGTCTAGCACATCGGTAGTACCAGCCGTTGTACAAGACTTCACGTTCAGTAGTCTTTCACATATGATTTCCTGAAAAACTCCAATTAATTTGTCAAAGTAAGCCGTTAATCGACGACGTATGCCAAAGGGGTCAATGTATCCAAGTATGGGGAAGTAATCAGCGTAATTAGGCCGTCCAATCTCTTCCATAATACACCACATTAGCTGCTTAAACTCTAACGATGCACTAGAACTATGATGAGCCAATTCCTTTGAAAAAAACGTGTTTGATAATAAACTAAGTGAAGTAGTGAAAGCCGCCCTACCAATATCAATAGATTGTCCTTTTCTACAACATTCTTGTACATAATCAAGAAGTTGTTGCACCTTAGCTTGTCTAAGGGCTTGGCTAGCATCAAGCCGTTGAGTAGAGAGCAACTGGACGGTAGAGATCTTTCGCAAATTCCGCCATTTTGTGGATACGGGCAACCAGGATATGGAGAGCTTATCATGGTTGCTCGCCTTAACGGAATCAGGGATTGTCCGGTTACAAAGGTTTTGGTCATTCTTAAGGAACATTTCTTTAGCGACTTCAGAAGATGAGATGACTATGGTAGTAATAGCTCCTAATTTAAGGGTTATTAATGGACCATATATTTCAGAAAGCCTAGTAAATGATCGGTGAGGTTTCTCACCAAGCTCAAAAATGTTGCCAAAAATCGGCATTGGTTTAGGACCGGGAGGAAGTTTAGCATTGGAGCGGCGTAGAAACATTCTTAAAAGGTAGAACGAAATAGACAATATTGCACATATAATGGCTAGTGTGATCTTATCCATGGTAGACATTCTAAAATTCAGAAAAAAGAAGTAAATTTGTTTGTGCTGGGAAGTTCAAACCGGTTCTATAAACTTGAAGGGTAACTATATAGGACTGTGAGGGTGAAATATTATTAAGGACAATATATGTGTGAAAAGATTGCTATTTTGTGTAGCTTAGCTTGCTCCATGAACAAGTACATGTGTTCGTGTATATATATGCTACAATGTGGAGGTTGTTGGAGGTTTCAGTAATAAATTGTTGCTTATATCTACTATCAACGTGTAAAACCTGTGGTGAGACACATTCTTGCATGTCAGCCGGTTTTCATGACTGAAGAGTGCAGACTGATGATCAACACAGTCAAGATAACCAACTGGATCAAGATATTCTTGGCAGTTGGCCCTAATCTATGTATGGATTTCGATAATAATTTGTTGTATGGTTCTAGACTTCTAGTGTCCAAATGTTATCATATGCATGTTTTGTTGAATCTAAAGTACAAGGAATTGGACTAACCTGATGTCACAAATCTATCTCTATTTGGTTCGTTGTGTTCATTAAACATGCTTACATCCAAGGGAGGTTTCCAGTTGGGAATTTGGCATAAAGGCCCGTTTAAGGTTCCATTTGCACCAGATAAGTTTGGATAACATAATGTGACTAATGTCAATGTCTATCAATTAAGCACAAAGATATTATATTTAAATTATTTTCTAAACTGTTTCAAATAACGAGGATATAAAGAACGGAATAAGTATATGATATTGGTTCTACTAATTGTATTTATACATTTAAAATTAGCCTAATATTTTTACATGATTAGATCCCAATATTTTTTATCTATATAAAGGTAAGAAAAAGGTGGGGATAAAGAAAATATGTTGGTAATTTGCCAAATAATTTGTGGATGACAAGTTCTTAAGCCAAAAAAAAAAAAGATTGGTTCTAATTTAGGGAGGGATACAAAATATGTGGTTAATTTGCGACAGATTAATCAGTCGCAAGAAAGGGACAGAAGAGGGAAAAACTCAATCGTCGTTAGGGCATGGGAGGAAACTTTCGCTATTTTGGGACTGGCAAAGTCAGTCACTGATTTGCTACGAGATTAGTTGATCGCAAATCAAAAACATATTACATTTGTAACTAAATTGCTACGGAAATGGTTCCTCGCCATTTAGGGACTGAGACCATCCAGTCGCCCATTTGCGACGGTAATTACCCGTCTCAAATTAGGGACAGAAAGAATTTCAATCACAAATCCGCAACGGAAATAAATTACGACGAGGGTTTTAGTGATGGAAAAATTCAGTCGCTAATCCGTATCTATGTTTAGCAACGGATTTTTCCATCGCTAAAGACCCATCTCCTTGTATGTTCACTAATAGAAAAAGAGATTCAATACTAATTTTTAGTAATGAAACAAGACATAAGTAAAGACCGAAGTACCAGAGTATTCACAGGCCACAAGCCCACAACCCAATTAAGCAAACGCACCCGAACGAAAGGGCAAGGATATAGTACGTACACAAAAGCACCCCTAATGTTAAATGAGAGCTAAAAACCAATATATTCTGAAGCATTTAGGTTATATTGGTGATAGTCCTATTGAGCTGCCTTCTAATACAAACTAGTTAATTACTTACTGCTATAAAGGTGCCATGTTGGCGCCTTCTTTCTATTTTTTATATATGCCATGCGGCATCCTCAAATAGAATATAAATACAATTGTCTTCTTTGTAAGAAAGAATTAATTCATGATCTTTCTCTTATACAAATATTGTGAGCATTTTCTCTCTCTAAAATGAAATCCTTTGATCCTCTAATTACTCTTGAATAACTGTGTGATTAGTTGATTACATAATCAGTTTTCACTGATTATATCATGGTATCAGAGCTGACTTAGCTCGATTCTGCTTAATTCCGCGAAATTTCAAAGTTCGTTTTCTACAGAATTCGATCGCGATAGGGTTCTTCTGAAATTCTGGTAAATTCTTTCTTAATTCTCTAAAATCGTATTGAATCTGTGTTCCTGGAAGTAATTGAGGTGAATTCGATTGTTTTGTGTTGAATTTCTGGAAGTATTTGTTGAATTTACGGAAGTATTTGAGGTGTTTTGTGTTGAATTTCTGGAAGTATTTGAGGTGTTTTGAATCTGATTGTGTTTGATGAATTCTTGGAGAATTTGAGATGTTTTGATGAATTCTCGCTGATTGTGTTTGATGAATTCTTGGAAAATTTGAGGTGTTTTTTTGATGAATTCTTGGAGTAATTGAGGTGATTTTGAATTTGAGATTGTAAGCGTAAGAATTCGATTGGTTAGATTGTTTGAATTTTGTTGCTTCGTGTTGATGTTTCAAGATTTTGATAACTGAATCTTGAAATTCTTTGGTGAAAGTTGAGGTTTGACGAAGAAGTGTAGCGGTTGTGAAGTTCATAGAAGTTGATTCACTTGATTAAGGTTTTTGTTGATTTTAGAATCAAAATGACTGGTAGTCTTGTTGATCCTCTTCTTTGTGCTAGGTAGTGTGTACTATATACATCCCTGCGACAATAGTAACACTAAGCTAGTTAATGAACCTGTTCAATGGAACGAGTTATAACGATTGGAAGAGATCTATCATGCTAGGTCTTTCATCGAGGAATAAACTTGGCTTTGTGGATGGATCTCTGGAGTGTCCTGAAAAAACAGAAGAAACATATGCGGCTTGGCACGGATGCAATGATCTTGTGCTTAGTGTTGCTTTTCTCTTTGGAAAAGAATATTGCTAAGAGTGTGTGGTTTTGTAAAACTGCAAGAGAGTTATGGAAAGATTTGGAAGAGAGGTTTGGACATACATCCGCCACACAACAATATTCCTTAGAACAAACTTTGTCGATTTGCATCAAGAAAAATTTGAGTCTGTTTCGCATTTTTCACTAAGATAAAAGGCTGTGTGGGATGAAATGGATAGCATTGATCCTCTCCCTATGTGTTCATGCAACAAATGTTCTTGTGCATTAACACGAGAGAATCTTGAAGTCACGGCAGAACGAGGAGACTTCGGCGTTTTTGATGAAATTAAATGATGATTTCACTATGGTAAGGACCAATGTTCTTATGATGGATCCATTACCAAATATGACAACTGCATATAGACTTTGCACACAAGAAGAGAGACACAAGGAGGTTAGTAATCTCATAACACAAGAGCAACAACCATTAGCTCTTCTTTGTTGTGAAAAGAGGTTTTCAAGGCAAAGGTTATAGATCTTCCGGTTATGATAAAGGTGCAAATTCGGATATCCTTCCTCCTACAAGGGGGACACTGGTAACAATCCGTCCAAAATGTTATCTCCGGTAATAAGAGACAGTCATCTTGGTATTGTGATCACTGTAAGATGACTGGCCACGAATTGAAAGGTGCTACAAACTCCATGGTTATCCTGCTACATGGAACAAAGATAGAAAAAGTGTTAATATGGTTCAAGGCCTTGATGATTATGACTCTCATAACCGGGAGATACATGATAATACTCAAGAGAGTTCTCCTGCTCTTACCATTGATCGGTATAATCAATCTGCTCGGCTTGCTAGGCAAGCAACATGGTCATAGTTCTCGCTGAACAGTCGAGCCACCAAGGCAAGCTAATGCCTTCTTGGCGGGTAAATTACGTCTCATATCTACTTTTACTTGGAATGGGTGCTTGATAGTGGTGCAACCGACCACATTTGTCGAGACCTAGCCATGTTTGTGTCTTATACTCCCATATCTGATGCTGCTGCCACTATCACCATCCCTGATGGTAGAAAAATTGCTATTGCTCACATTGGTACAGTCCAGTTGACTGACAATATTCTATTGAAAGATGTTCTTCATGTTCCTCATTTTCAATTCAATCTCATATCTATCCACAAATTATGTATAGATATGAACTGTGAAGTGGTGTTTAATGCTGATTCTTGTGTGATTCAGGGGCCACAGTTGACCCAAGTACAAGCTCTTGGTAAGCTCAAACAAGGCTTGTATTGCTTGAAGCTTCTATACTGTTGGTTCTTTTATTTCTAATCACAATACCGATGTTTCTAAACATGCTTTGCTCATGCTACCGTAGCTTCTTCTTGTAATCAAATAGCCAAATTATGGCATTTGAGATTAGGACATTTTCCTATGAAGCAACTTAGACTAATAAACCGTGATCTTGATCTAAGACATATTGATGATTGTATCTGTCAGCTATGTCCTTTAGCTAAACAAACCAGACTTCCTTTCCCTCATAGTTCCATTAAAACCACTCGACCTTTTCAAATGCTCCATATAGATGTTTGGGGCCCTTATAGTACATCTACTCATAATGGTTGTAAGATGTTTCTCACAATTGTGGATGACTTTTCAAGATGTACTTGGGTTCATTTCTTGAAATACAAATCTGATGCTGTAACCATTGTTCAGAATTTTGTGATCTATGCTGCTACTCAGTTTGATGCTTCTGTTCTTGTTGTTCGATCTGATAATGCTAAAGAGTTAACTGAAGGTGCTTTGTTACAGTTCTACACATCAAAGGGTATTATTTGTCAAAAGAGTTGTGCTGAAACTCCACAACAGAATGGAGTTGTGGAGAGAAAGCACAGACACTTGCTTGAAACAGCAAGGTCTTTGTTTTTTCAGTCCAAATTGCCACCATCCTATTGGGGTGAATCTATACTTGCTGCAGCTCATATTATCAATAGACTTCCCCTTAAATCCTTAAATTTTTCTACCCCTTACACTAAACTTCATGGTTCTGCCCCTGATGTCACTCACCTTAGAGCTTTTGGCTGTCTTTGCTATGTTTCTACAGTTAAGCAAGGGAGATCTAAATTTGATCCTAGGGCACATCCATGTGTATTCATTGGATACCCACCTCATCAAAAGGCCTATAAGGTTTTAAATCTTCAAACTATGAAAGTCCAAGTCAGTAGGGATGTGATTTTTCATGAAAATCATTTCCCTTACCATCTTTCATCTTCTTCCTCTCCTATTCCTTTCTTTCTACCTTCTTCTACTCCTCATACTCCAATTTCTTACTATGACTTACCTGACATATTTCATTCTCTCCCTGATTCTTCCACTTCTTCTCCCTCTTCTCCTCTATCTCCCACATCTCCACCATCTACTGATTCATCTCCACCACCTACTGATTCCTCATCTACTTCTATTACCACTGCTAATGATTCTTCTCCCACTTCTTCTCACAATTCTTCTCCTCCTGCACTTGTTAGAAAATCAACCAGACCTACTAAAGTCCCTTCTCATTTCACTGATTTTCAATTCACTCTTCCTTCATCTAGAGCTGCTACTATCACTACACATTGGTGTAATCTAGTTCAGCTTAGTTCTTCTGTCCATCAAGCTTTTCTTTCTTCTCTTGATGCTTTACACGAACCATCTTCTTACAAGATTGCTGCCACTGATCCTAACTGGATTCTAGCCATGAACAAAGAAATCCAAGCTCTTAATGACAATAATACCTGGGATGTGGTTCCATTACCATCTAACAAAAAACCCATAGGCTGCAAATGGGTGTACAAAGTCAAGCTTAAAGCTGATGGTAGTTTGGAAAGATATAAAGCCAGATTAGTGGCAAAGGGCTTCACACAACAATATGGTATTGACTACCAAGAAACCTTCTCTCCGGTAGTTAAAATGGCTACTGTGAGAAGCATTCTGGCTGTTGCTGCTTCTAAGGGATGGGATTTACATCAATTGGATGTAAACAATGCATTTCTTCATGGGGATCTCCATGAAGAAGTGTACATGAAAATGCCTGAGGGAGTTCCTAATCCTCATAATCATGTTTGCAAGTTAAAAAAGTCTCTTTATGGCTTAAAACAAGCATCACGACAGTGGTTTGCCAAGCTTGTACATGAGCTTACTCACTTGGGTTTCAAGCAGTCTAAGCATGATTATTCTTTATTCATCAAGAGGTCTACTGGTTCTCTCACTATTGCAGCAGCCTATGTTGATGATATTATTGTCACAGGCACGGATCCTACTTCTATTCACACTCTTAAAGCTCACCTTGATAAGGTCTTCAGCATTAAGGATCTAGGCAAGCTTCATTTCTTCCTTGGTATTGAAGTAAATTATACTACTGATGGTATCACTCTTACTCAACAGAAGTTCACTAAAGAACTTCTTCAGTTTGCTGGGCTTTCTTTTAGCAAATCAGTTGCTACACCTCTTCCTCTTCATTTAAAATTATTAGCTGATGAAGGAGATTTATGTCCTGATCCAGACATGTACAGAAGTCTTGTGGGCAAGCTCAATTTTTTGACTAATACTAGACCTGACTTGTGTTATACTGTCCAAACTCTAAGTCAGTTCATGCATACTCCTAGAGTTCCTCACTATAATGCTCTTATGCACACTCTCAAGTATGTGGCTTCTACTCCTAGTCAAGGGATTCTTCTACAAGCTTCTGCTCATCTTTCTCTACAAGCATACACTGACAGTGATTGGGGTGCCTGTCCCAACTCAAGAAAATCCATTTCTGGCTATGTTCTTTTACTTGGTTCTTCTCCTATAAGCTGGAAGAGCAAGAAGCAGTCCACAGTCTCTAAATCCTCCTCAGAAGCAGAGTACAGGGCCATGGCCACTGCTGCCTCAGAAGTCACTTGGTTGGTCAGATTACTAGAAGAGCTTGGAGTTACTCAATTGCAGCCTGTTTCCCTACATTGTGACAATCAAAGTGCTTTGCACATTGCCCACAATCCTGTGTTTCATGAAAGAACGAAACACATCGAGATTGATTGTCATTTCACAAGGGATAAAATCATGGAGGGTCTACTTGAGGTTCACTATTTGCCTACTGCTCAACAAATTGCAGATGTTTTCACCAAAATACTTCCTTCCTCTCAGTTCAACAACCTCTTATCCAAGCTTGGCATGCTTCAGTCTTCTTCCTTGCCAAGCTTGAGGGGGGGTATTGGTGATAGTCCTATTGAGCTGCCTTCTAATACAAACTAGTTAATTACTTACTGCTATAAAGGTGCCATGTTGGCAGCCTTCTTTCTATTTTTTATATATGCCATGCTGGCATCCTCAAATAGAATATAAATACAATTGTACTGCTGTAAGAAAGAATTAATTCATGATCTTTCTCTTATACAAATATTGTGAGCATTTTCTCTCTCTAAAATGAAATCCTTTGATCCTCTAATTACTCTTGAATAACTGTGTGATTAGTTGATTACATAATCAGTTTTCACTGATTATATCAGGTTAGTATGAAATATGAATCATAAAAGCGTGAATGTGGTAATTAAAAACCCTAGTCCCTAATGAGTAATGACAAGGGTACATACTTTGATACACGCAAGCGGCAAGGCCGCAACCTCCAAGTTGCACTTTGAGCCGTTGTACTACGCGGCAAGCATTGGAAAAACTTGCCTGGTCGGCTGGTTCATTGATGTGAAATATCGGCAGTATGCCGACTAGTTGTATGAAATAGGAGACCTAACATAACCTGTTTGGTTGAAAGAAGAGTGGACCATTTTAATTTCTAAGTCACGTATTACCAAATATCATTTTTTTACTTCAATCAGCCCAACTCTAATTTAGTAATAGATATGTGTGTTAGAAAGCCCACTAATAATCCGAAAAATTATAGGCCCACTTGAAAGGCCAATGACAGAGCTAAGTAAGCTTGAAAGTTTGCATGTTACATCTTAGTAAATCTAGAAATTAACTACTGCTGCTGGCTGCTTGCACGTTACATCAAAGAGCTAGAAGCCTACCTTCTCTGTTTCACTCAAATAGTTATGTTTTGATTTTTCCTTATTTGTCAATGTAAAACGTTAAGCATTAAAATCTTTAATTATGTATTTATAAAAATTACCTAGTTCATATTTAAAAAATACATATTGAATCGTATTTAATAATGTACATGATTTATTTTTTCTTTATAAATCACAGACGATGATCTAGATTGCAAAATAGTGTCAAAATACAAAATGTAACTATTTTAGTCCATTGTTCAAAAATTTCATGGACTAAAAACTTAAAAAGGATATAAATCAAATAAAAGAGAGGAATGGAAAAACAATTGTAATCTATATTGGATTCACTATAGAAACTATAGTAGTACTGTTGTCTCTATTTTCATAGAATTTCTCATTTGCAATTTCCACAATCTTTAATACACACTTTTAACCATTAATAAGTTTAAGTATGTATTAATAAAAATTATGAAAAGTTGGTGTTTGGATAATACACATTGAAATACACCAAATAAGATCGATTTTACATGATAATTCTTTTCATATAAAGAAATCAACAAATTCCGTCAAAGTCTTCTACTATAACCATATAACTGTTAGATGAGAATATCTCTAAGGAATTAAAGGAGTTTATTGGTTTACAGTACAAGGCTACTACTAGCTAGGTACATTATCCATTCTTTATTTAATCGCAATATATGGGTTTGGTTGACTTTTTAAGGTGAAAAAAAAATGGTGAGGTAGAACAAATTTATTCATGTGAGTGAAAAATTGTTTTGGGATGTCAAAAAAAACTAATTGTTTTGGTGTAAAGAATGCTACAAAGGCAAATAAAACAATCACTTTTAAGTAATATAAATGAGCGACTAAGCGTAATGATGTAGACGGGATTCGATCCCAAGTCTTAGCTACCATTCCCAAACTTTTAAGTAGTGGCCTGGGTTATTCAATTTTTTTATTGCTTGTTTGATGACTGATTATAAAATGCCTACACCGGAAAATGATTGTAAATAAACGGAAAATGACTGTAAATTGCACCGTATATACCTTTTTGAACTATTCAAGAACCGACTAAAACAATTATATCTCCAAGGATGAATCCATCCTCTAATAAAAGAACAAAAAGAAAAGCAGCCCTGCGTTTATTCATCTGGATCGTAAGTGATGCACGTGGTCTGAGCTGCTTGCATTCTCGATTATTACGCATTTATGCCTTCTTAAAGCTAAACACAAATTGTCTTTTAATTGCGAGAGTAGGTATAAACCATGAAGTCTCTAATAGAAGTATTAATTTAACTAATTCAAGATGTGGAAAATTTCTAGCCATTTAATTGGTGGCATAAGAATTATCTAAATACAAACATATCTACCGCAATCCAATGTATATCTTAAACAATCTAGATATAGCGATTCATAATGATATAGAAAGGACTTTTTAGTATCTACATGCTACCAACGACCCTTTACAGCTCAATGAAATCAATTTTGTCGAGTCATTCCAATTCACATTCAAACAAAGAATATTTTATACTGTATTATTAATTTCTTTTTTACAGCAGTATTGGATTAATATTTTAATTATTATCTAATAGATCCATTGTATTTCCTCCATTCTTTTTCAGTTGTAATGTTTCCCTTATTTGAAAATTTTATATTAATTGCAATATTTCCTTATCGGGTAACATCTTCCCTATATCTCTCTGACTCTCTCCTGTCATATGCATCCTACTTTTTATCTATCTCTCTCCTCTTCACATGGGTTTCTTAAAAAATGTGACAATAAGAAGTATTAATTAATGCACAATTATTTTGACCATGTTACTAAAAATAATAATGCTTTGAAAATAGGAAAATAATGCCCACCACTTTATAATTAAATTTTACAAACACTTCCTAATCAACTAATAAGAAACAATGACAAACAAATGGTACAAAATGTGGGACATAATATTTGGACTTGGGCAAGCTACGATTGCCTATTTTACGGTGGTTTTTTTTTTCTAATGCTTAGTACAATGGTTTTGCATGGTCACGCTATTTACCAAACTCAACTATATACTTCCTCCGTTCCATAATAAGTGAACACTTACTATTTTAGAACGTTTCAAAATAAGTGAAACATATCTTAAATGGAAAAAAGAATGTGACAAAATGACAAGAGTACTCATCACAAACTTGTGTGGTTTGCTTTTCTCTCTCCTCCTTTTGATAATGTAAAGGGTATTTATGACTTTTTGGCTTTTGAAAGTGATGTTTATTAAATCTTGTGCCGAATTCCTATGTTTCACTTATTATGGAACGGAGGAAGTATTATTTTTTTTAAATGGTAAGGAGAAGGACCATGTCTATACCTCAACTCGCATGGTGTCTTAGTCTAGCATTTGGAGGCGTGACACTTGAAAGTAGGGGGGAAAGGTAAGGAGAATCCCTACCCCAAACTGTAGCCGTTGGGAGGAAAATCAGATAATTTTACTCCTAGTTTCATATTTGCATTTTCAATTTTGCATGTTTTCCTATCTTCAATTTGTTCTTTTTTTTTTTTTTTGTTTACAATAAATACAATTCTAAAATTGTAAACTCCCAATTGTAACATCATATACGTAGAAGCTAAGAACAGCGAATAAGTCTGACAAAAATTTAAAAGTGAAATGAAGTATAATGAGAGAAACCAAAAAATTCAAGTTGATACGTAGTTACATCTTTATTTTGTCAGTCAACTCATCACTCATCTTTAATAATTATACAAAACAAACAACCATGCAAAAAAATTATTTTTTTTGAATTTGTGTATACGAAGACCTTATGAAAATGAAATTATTTTCTAGGAACAGGAATAACTTGTAGAGGCTTAACCTTCTGCAAAGTGATACCGAATTTCTCATCCATGTCCAAATCTTTTGGATGCATACCATCAAGCTTCCAATCATAGGAGTGAAGAAAATTGGCCATCATTAAGTTTAACATTCTATAAGCTAAAGTGAGACCAGGGCATATCCTTCTTCCAGCACCAAAAGGTAAGAGCTCAAAATCTCGTCCCTTGTAATCAATATTACTCTCTAAAAACCTTTCAGGAGAAAATACTTCTGGATTTTTCCATACCTTTGGATCACGGCCAATTGCCCATAAATTGACTAGAACTTGTGCATTTTTTGGTACAACATAGCCATATAACTCAACGTCAGCATCTGCCTTTCGAGGTAAGAGAAATACTGTTGGAGGGTGTAGACGCAATGTTTCCTTGATAATGGCTTGCAAGTAAGGTAGTTTTGAGATATCGGATTCTTGAACCATTGAACAATCTTTTCCAATCGCTTGCTCGATTTCATCTTGAACTTTGATCATCATATCCGGATTTTTAACTAGCTCCGCCATTGCCCATTCTAATGTGCTAGCTGTAGTGTCTGTTCCAGCATCAAAGATGTCCTGCACATACATTTGGTAATTATTAGCTTTTTGGTAGCTAGATAATTGAATTCCTAGAGAATAAAGAACCATAATCATTGTGAATATTTTTTTTTTGAGGGGAATTATCATTGTGAATATATATATATATATATATATATATATATATATATATATATATATATATATATATATATATATATATATATATATATATATATATATATATTATCTTAGCTTTTTTGCTTATAGGTAGTTAGATTATTAAATTTAAATTGTATGTTTAGTTTGGATGCTTGTAGACTGAAAAATTCAAAATGATGGCTAAATGGCTGGCCACACTATTAACGTTAATTTTACTTAATTGTTTTATCGGAAAAAAGGATTAAAAAAAACTACGTCTGCCTTAAACCTCAGAATAATTAATTAATACTCCATATCATAAAAGTTTGACTCATTAAAAAGTTGAAAAATATAATAAAAAATCAAAATAAAAAAAAATCAAGAAAAAAGCATTACTCACCACTAGGAGATGGTTAATTTCACCCATACTCAGCTCATTCTCATCGTAGAGGTTAAGAAGGGTATCAAGAATGTCATTTGTTTGTTTTCCACTAGAAAGATTAGCAGATCGAATTTTTTGCCTTTCACTAATAATGTCTTGGAAAACAGCAATAAGTTGATCAAAATAACCAGCCAAACGACGCCTTATACCAAAGGGATCAATGTAACCAAGAATAGGGAAGAAATCAGCATAATTTGGCCTACCAATTTCCTCCATAATGTTCCACATGAGCAGCTTAAACTCCTGTGAAGCACTAGATTCATGACTAGCCAATTCCACTGAGAAAAATGTGTTTGATAATAAATTGAGTGAAGTGGTGAATGCTGCCCTCCCTATGTCAACAGGTTGCGCTTTCTTAGAACAATCATGCACATATTCAAGTAATTGTTGCACCTTTGATTGTCTATGAGCTTGACTAGCATCAAGTCGTTGCGTCGAAAGCAACTGAACGGCGGAGATTTTTCTCAGGTTTCGCCATTTAGCCGATACAGGCAACCATGACATGGAGAGTTTATCATGGTCACCTGCTCTAACTGAATCCGGGATGGTTCTGTTAGCAAGTGCTTGATCATTTTTAAGGAACATTTCTTTAGCTACATCTGCTGATGATACGACAACAGTTGTAACACTTCCTAATTTTAGGCTTACTAAAGGGCCGTGAATCTTAGCAAGATTCGCAAATGAGCGATGAGGCTTTTCGCCAAGATCGAATATATTGCCAAAAATTGGCATTCTTTTAGGCCCTGGTGGAAGTTTGTTGGATTTTGAAGCATGGTTAATGAAAGATCGAATAAGTTGAAAACATACAAATAAAGAAGAAAGTATCAATGCAAGTGTAGTGTTATCCATGGTTTCTAAAAATAATGGGTTAAGGGCTAAAACAATGGCGAAAGTATAGAAGAAGAAATTAACTAGCCAAGATTAAGGAACTAGTCTTGGCTAGTGTATTGAGAAGTGAAGAGAATGTGCTTGGAGAAGCTTTTGTTGGTGCTATGATTGTGCTAAAAAACCCACTATATATACACCAACAAATCAAAGGACTTTCTGTAGTTGTTAACAAGTTTGAATATTAAATGAAAAAAACACAACCCACGTGGTAATATATATTAAGGCCAATCACCACCAATAATGATATCGGTGGTAAGAAATATTATGAATTATCAAGGTTTTTTTTTTTATGGCTGAAATGTCCAGGTTTTAAATCTACAGCATTACACTTTACAGCAAGAAATTTCTCCATTCATACATGAAGTGGACCAGTTAATTAGGTCTATTATAGTATTATACTATTATATGCTTATAATACTTATGGTCTACATAGTTCTCACACACTTCATGGTATCGACGTATCGTGTAAAAACGCGCAACATGGTCAAGTTCTGCGTTTGAAGAAGCCAGGAAAGAGCTAACAAATAAATACAGGGAAAATTATTAGCCGGCCATCTACATGACATGTAGTGGAGTAAGTGTTGTACTTAAGTGTCATGTCTCATGTACTCTCTCCCTGAAAAATTCACAAGAACTATTCAAATTTTGGACCGTTTTTTTAAAAAAAAATTCTTAATGAAGAATAAATTATTCAAGTATAATATTACTACTATATGTCAAATTGTCAATTATAAAATGTGTCGTATAATTTCAAGTCATCAATAACATGTATAAGTACTTGAGTAGTTGCTTTTGTGTTTGTTTTATTGGATTCTTTTTTCGCATTTCCTTCCCTTATTAAGTTAACTAGAGCTTGGCACATTATTGTCGTCTAATCTTATAAATCGATTTTATTAGATCCTTAAACCAAAAGTGGGAATAATATTATGGAATAGAAGGAGTATATTGAAACGAAACCAATAAATCACGTGGTCACGATTTTTCTTACCTAATTACTGGATATGGTCAAAGTTTACTAACTTTAACATGAATATTCCTGATGGCTAAAATTATATTAAATTTTAAATAAAATGAAATACTTTTCTCATCACCAAAAAAAATATTGTTAAATACTTTTCTTCAGAATTATTGGTACATACTCCCTCCTTTTAAGGAATAAATACTCACTTTAGTTTCGTTTTGGGTCCATTCTTTGAAAAAGTATCAACCACCCTTTATTCCTCTTATGGCTTAAATATACACCATCCTTTTCATTTTTTCTTCCTATTTGAAAATTTTGTCATTATTTAAAAGTTAAGAGAATATACAAAGTTTTTTCCTAATATATAAGAGTAAATATAGTCATGTGTTGTCTTGTTTGATTCGATCGTTTCAATAAATACATTAAGAATATCATAACTTTTATAATTATTACTAATATCTAATTAAAGATATTAATGATATAAAACGTGTATCGCTAAACCTGAAAAAGCTAACATGAAGAACAATAAGAAACAAAGGGCGAATAATATTCTAATCATCATTAACCCACAATTCTCTTTTTTTTTCCTTACTTTTTATCTCCCTTAAAATATAATAAAATCCACACTCAATCTCTCCTCTGATTCAATAAAATTGTCTTAAACACTAAGAGCACAACTAATGGTTGCCCTATAGTTTGTGGTCATTAATTACTTTATTACTTCCTCACTCTTCCACCTATCCCACTATATTTTCTCTCTCCTCCAATTCCTTTTTTGCTCCTCTTTTTCTTGGTCCATGAAGAGTTGGGCATCAGTTTTTTGGCCAAATTTTTTCTCTCTCCTAATAAACTAATATTATTTTTATATTTTCTCCTCATAACCCACAAGTAGGGCAACGGCTGGGAGTACTCTAAATGGATTGTACTCTAGTTTTTAGAGTCTCTATTCAATTCGTTATAAAGTGTGCATCTATAATGGGGTACTTCTTCAAAGCATGATGGAATAGCTTAATTTGGAAGGGGAGAAGGAGAATAGAGCTTTTTTTAATGGCCCGTGGCCTTTATTGTCTGAGGACTTAATTAAGAAAATAATATATAATCAAAGACATATAGACCACAATCTCAAGAACTCATCCGTTTCAAGATATAAGGCATGCACAATATTCACGATCGAATTTTGACTGATAAAATAATAAGAAGATAATATTATTATACTCCCTCCGTCCCATAATATAGTGCTCACATTCCTTTTTTGGTGTCCCAAAATGTTGTGCTTATTTTCTTTTTTATCAATTTATTTGGATTAAATTATCCTTAATTTTTACACAAAATTTCCAAAATACCCCTACTTTTCTCTCAAAATATGTGACCGCATTTATTGTTTTACATCATTCCAAGGAACATTTATTGCCTTTTGATATTGTTTAAAGGAAAAAGAAATTAAAGAACTAGTTTCAATACAAAAGTATAAAAAAAACACTTCATTAAATACATTTTTTTTGGAAATCCTACTACTCATTCCATTTTCCTTAATTTCCGTGAAAAATGGGAAGTGAGCACTATATTATGGGA
Source organism: Beta corolliflora (assembly GCA_947648045.1). Lineage (NCBI taxonomy): Eukaryota > Viridiplantae > Streptophyta > Magnoliopsida > Caryophyllales > Amaranthaceae > Beta > Beta corolliflora. The sequence goes on from CANSZD010001244.1 coordinate 153,140, forward strand.
CGGAGGGAGTAGTATTTTCAAGACAAATCTAATGGTATATCTTTAATTGTCGTATTATAAGTGATACTCGTGGTCAAAACAAATTTTCGTAAAGCGTAAATGCCTTATATCTTAAAATGAAAAGAGTAATAAGAAAAAACAAATTGTTTTAACATATCTTCACACAATAATTATTATTAATGTTCCAGTATGGAGTATGGACCATATACACAGCTCAATGACAACAGTTCTGTTGAGTCAGTCTAATTTACACATTCGAACAAAGAAAATTCTTTCAAAAAAAAATTTAATGCTGTATTATATTTTAAGCACCAAAACACGTACTTACTGTATAATTTGTATGTTAGACACACACAATAAACTATCTTATAGGATTCGATCCCATAACTTCAAGTATATATACTAAAGTCTTAACCACCAAACCAAATGATATTTGGTGATATCATTTCAAATTAAAATATTAATAATGAAAACTAAAAATTAGCATTCATTTTGTAGATTTACTATTATATTGCACAAAAACCTAGTTTGAGGCCAAAATTTTCATCTCGACATATTCTGGAAACGGGAACTATGAGAAACGCATTTCGAAATTATGGTATTATTTAAATCTATACAATTATTAAAATAATGGCCAATTAAGAATGTTATCACATTAGGTGTCACATTTCTCTTCACAAATGACATGACAACATATAATTATATGTACACATATATATATGATATGCCTAATATATTTATATTGCAGATATAATTTATTTCAAATGACATGACAACATATATATAGAAGTTAAAGAGAATATTCTAAAAAAATTCTACTCTCTCCGTCCCATAATATAGTGTTTGTTAATTTCTTTTTTTTTACACGCACGATCTCCAAAATGGATCTCTGACCTTTGATATCTTTAATTTCTTATTAATAAAAAAAAAAAAAAGTTGATATTATGAAACTATACATTGAGGCGAATCTAATAAGATCCCACAAGAGTATGTTTTTTTATATATATTAATGAGAATATTTCGTCAAAGATTTTAAGTTTAACGCACCAAAAATGAAACAAACACTATATTATGGGACAGATGGAGTAATAAATAAGAGTAAATATAGTCATGTGTCGTCTTGTTTGATTCAACTCGATCATGAGTACATTAAGAATATCAAACTTTATAATTGTTACTAATATCTAACCTAAGATATCTATACAAATATATTAAAAGGCGTTCCTATCAAAGGAACAGTGTCACGTGACACTCTTCTCAAAGTTTCGAATACACATGTTTATGATCTCATGTAAAAATAATAACAATGTGTAGCTACTAGGAATCAAACACATGACCTTGAGATGAAATGTGAGGTTTTAACTACTAATCCACTACAATTTTAATGTTTGATGTTTTATAGTAAAACATAATAAAAACATAATAAAATCTTATAACTATATGTAACTATAAAGAGATAATCAAGCTTTTTGATCTCTAACACTTTTTATCCCCAATTCCTTATAAGTTTTTTTAAAACAACTTATCACATCATAACGTCCCTTTTTCAATTTCGCATTAGACAGAAAATAATGAAAAACTAATAAAATCGATTACGAAATTGATGAATAATAATATATTTGATAATTGTAACTGACCTGGGGAATCGCCTGGGCCAAAATACTAGTTAGATATAAAATATGTATCGGTAAACAGGAAAAAGAAACATGAAGGAAAAAAATCCAGATTGTATCATTAGCCCACTTTTCTTTTTTCCTTGCTTTTTGTCATTCTTACTATCTAATAAAATCCACACGCTATCTCTCGTATGAATAAATAAAATTCTTTTAAAAACCAAATGGACCCTAGTTTTTACTTTTTAGACTCACTATTCAATTCTTTTAAAATTGTGCATCTACATCACATCGGGGTACTTCTTCAAATGATGGAATAGCTTATTTCGGAGGTGGAGAATTTAGAGCTTTTTTTAGGGATCGTGGCCTTTATTTGAGGACTTAATTAAGAAAAAATATATATAATCACATAGATATAGACCATAATCCCAAGAATTCCGTCCATTTCAAGATGTAAGGTATGCACAATCAGGGGCGGAGCTATAATGTTGGGGGCCCTGTGCATATTTTTGAACATAGGCCCTTAAATTATATAATTGAAAATATGTAAATGAGTTTTAATCCACATTAACTGAAAATCCATTAAACTGGTTTTTCTTAAAAAAAAATCATTAAATTGTATAAAAAAAGGTCAGATTACATGATAAATACAAAAAAAAAAATTATGTATTCACTTAGTGGTGAACAAAACCATGTTAACCATTTACTATGCAAGTCAAATAATACAAATCACTAAATAGAGAGAGGAAAAATAGCACCATGAGTCCAATATGCAAAATTAATTAATCCTATTCTCTTCAATTGGATATACAATGTAATCAACAAACTAACCTATGTATCTATATAAAAAAGAGTAATCAATTATAACTATTAACAGAAGTTATGAAAAGTTTAAGTAAAAAGTATAAATTAAAACGTTTAAAGTATTACCATGTAATAGACTCTGGTGCTCCACTTTTTTCCGTTGGTTTGCCAGAGTGCGAGACATTGAGCGAATAATGAGAATTTGATTATTGAATTTGTAAAGCTCATACTTTTCTTGGGTATTGCAAATCTTTCTTCAACGTTTTGTTTTATCAAGAGGTGGAGCTTGAAGCCAAGCATGCTTCTCGAAAGTTGAAGCACATTTAATCATTTACCCCAAAAAAGGAGAAAAACTTCAAAGCTGGAAGACGCGACTTTCCCAAAAATGTTTTTATATTTTCCCAAAAACTTCTGTCTTTAGATTCGAACTTGGGATTTCCTTATTAGAAACGCTAATACCTACCAGTGATCCATAGAAGCCTGTTTCACATTTTTCCCCAACAATACAAAAATATATTATTTCGGGCCCCTTTTTTTTCTGAGGCCCTGCGCCGTCGCGCAGCTTGCGCATGCCAAACCCCGCCACTGTGCACAATATTTAGGGTCGAATTTTGGCGGTTAATTACTTTCAGTTTATGTTGATAAAAATAATAAGAAAATAATATAATTATAGTATTTTTCAAGACAAATTTAATAGTGTAATATTTATTTGTCATATTTTTTTATTTTGAGGAGGTATTTACTTGTCATATTATAAGAGATATTAGTGGTTAAAGCAAATTTTCATATAGTATTTTGGAATGAAGAGAGTAATAAAAAACAAATTGTTTTAACATATCTACCTACAATGATTAGTGTTCTCCTATAACAAAAACTTTCTCTCACTAAAAACTGCTCTGCCTTCTCTCCTCAAGCACTACCCTAGGAACTCGCCGGAGTTCCGGCGTCGCATAGGTCGCCGCGGGTTCTCCGGCGAGTTCCTCTTGTTTTTTTTTCCTTCGCTTTCTCTCGGTTTTCTTCCCTAGTTTCCCCTGTTTTTCGGTGGGTTTAAAGTCTAGCCCTCCTTTCTCAGTCACGTTTTTCGTCGCGTCGGCCTACTATCGTCAAGTCGCTGCGCTACCGGTCCGCTCCGTTTCCGTCGAGTCTTCTCCCTCCCGTGGTTGCGTCGAGTATCACCTCCCCTCCCCTGTTTCAGTTTTGTTAGGCACCCCTCTCCCCCTCCCCTGTTTTCAGTTTGTTGGGCACCCCCCACCCTTCCCCTAATTTCCGTTTATGTTTCAGTTTGTTGGGCCTCCCCTCCCCCTCCCCCGGTCGTTGTGCGTCGGGCTTCCCTTCCCCTCCCCCGGTTTTCGTCGGTCGGGCCTCCCTTTCCCCTCCCTGGTTGTGCGTCGGGCTTCCCCTCCCCTTCCCCCTGTTAATGGTATGTCGTGTCCCCTTCCCCCTTAGTTGGCTTCGTTCGGGTGTTTGGGCATCCCTTTCCCTAACCCCCTGGTGGTTGGTGCTCCCTTCCCGACCTACGCTACCTCTAGTGCTGCTGCTTTTTTTCCTTTTCTATGTTGTTAGTGTTGGTGTTCGTAGTTGGTTCTGGCAACTCAAACATGGTTGCCAGTTGCTTAAGGATTGGTGGATTAATGAACAGGTTACTCACGAGGATGCGAAGTGTGAGTATGGTCGCGGTGATGAAAAGTTTCCCTGGTTCGGACTTGTATTTTCCGGTTTCTTAAGCCGGCGGTGTGTTCGAGAGCTCAAACTGTTGAGCTCTCTTTCTAGCTTGGCAACGATCTTATTGGTCCTTGCCTTGAAAAATCAAAATCTGCAGGCGGCACCCCAGTTTCAACTGGTGGATTTCAGCACGCCCCGTTTCTCCTACTTACTGGAGAAACCTAAAGTACTCTCGAGAGAGAGTCATGAGTCACCTAGGAATGTGACTCTTTACCAGATCATGAGCCTAGAATCCCAAGCGTTAGAAGTTCGTTGGGATTGCTCATGTGGCAAGACGCGAGTCTTGCCTTCGATTGTCCGTTGTCCGGATCATGAAAGACATTCGCTTCTCCTACCACTTCCATCCGTTATCAGAATTTTGGCTCCACTAACACAATCATCGAGCAGCGACGCCCTCCTTAATCGGCGACTCTCTATCCGCTGTATTTGTTTTTGTTTTTTAGGGCTTGTAAGAGCTCATAAAGCTCATTTAGTTATTACTTTGTTTTATGGTTTTGAACTAGTAATAGGTTGTACTTCGTTGTTTAATTAATATACGTTTTCTCGATGTCAAAAAAAAAAAAAAGGAATATCAGGGTATAGTGAAGATATGATAATATCTAGGATATATTTATTATCTTAGGGAGATATTATCTTAGGAATATTCCAATAAGTATTTGGAAAAAGTATGGACCATGTTTTTTTTAAACGGTATGGACCATATACACAGCTCAATGATATCAGTTGTGTTGAGTTAATCTAATTTACACATGCAAACAAAGAAAATTCTTTCAGAAGAAAAAAGATTTTAATGCTGTATTATATTTTAAGAACCAAAACACCTATTGGATTATATAATGAAGTTATATTCAATGCAGCATTTATTTTGTAGATTTACTATTATATTTCACAAAAACCTTGTTTGAGGCCACCATTTTCATCGTGACATTTTTGCAAACGGCAACTATGAGAAACGCATTTCGAAATTATGACCTTATTAAAATCTATACAACTATTAAAATAAGAGTAATGTTATATGTAGCCCTTAGGGTAATGTATAAGCATTTAATATTGATGAGTGATATTTATATCACTCTAAACCCCTTATTTTTCCCTATATTTAACCTTTCTTTTCTATTTTACCCCTTTTATATGTTTGTTTTGCTTAAATTGCACCTTTTTGTTTTACTAGTTCTTTTTAGATTTGTGTCTTTGTTTTACTTTTCGAGTTACTTTTTACATTTTTTTTCTTGGTTCTTTGTAGGTCCAATTAAAATATACTTTTGATCTCACCTATAGAAGCCAAAGGAATGCACAAATGAGGAGTAAAGCATGAATAATGAAGGGACGAAGGCAAATGGGAGTTGAAGAAGCAAAGTTCACAACATGGTCCACTTCAAACGACCATATCTTACAGACCACAAATCATCTTGCATTTATTCAAATTGGAGATTAAAATTTGGCTCGTTATCTTTCCAACGATAGGTCACATGCTTGATTTGGATTAAAAACGAGAAAGTTATGGCGATTTGAAGTTAAGCTGTTTGCCCAGTTTTCTTAGGAGCGCCCGCTCCCTTTTTCAAAGGAGCGCCCGCTCCTTGTTATTTGGAGCGCCCGCTCCCTAGTCGCTCCCAGGTCGCTCCAACTTTCTGCCAATACCAGTTTCCTTAGGAGCGCCCGCTCCTTTCAAATTTTCCAGACAGCTCTGTTATTTTCGCGACTCATTAATGATGTAAGAGTTGTACATATAAATAGGATTCATCCCTAATTTATGAGGGGCGGACCCTAGTTGAGGGGGGGTGAGGCTCCATTAGTCTTAGATTAGGATTTTAAGTGAGAGAAAGTCTCAAAACCTAGAGAGAGAAAGTGAGAAAATCAATGAAAAATGGAAGATTTTGGATAATCATCTAGTGACAAGAAGATTTGAAGTTTTCTTTTCATCTATCAATGAGAATTTCTTACTCTCTTTCCTCTTTTATTTCTTATTTTAATTATTTTTATTAGATTAATTATTCATGCTTAGTTTAATTATATGTGGTTTATTTTGTTTAGTTTATTATTAGATTAATGATTATTATCATGTTATTAGTGCTTAATTTCTCTAAAGTCCTCATTTTTGTATTTATGGAGTAGTTTGTTGGTTAGGGTTTGGGTGAAAACCCAACAATGATTGATTTGGGTGTTGGAATATGAAATTAGGGGGTTTGATTGGGCTTATTAATTGATTAATAGCATGATTACTATTTGCTTGCATTCTAGTTGGCCACATGGATGTTTGTTTTATTGATACCTTAATCAAATTGAGAGAGGAGATTAAGGTTGACATTTATGCTATTATCTTGCTTAATTACTCATGAGAGTGAGATTTGAGTGAGGGTTTTGTGGATTGACATTGTGATTATCCCTCGGTTGCATGTTTGAGACCATGAGAGTGGCTTAGTTATTTGACTTAGGTAGTTTTATGCACCCTTGAGAGAGGGCTTGGAGCTAGTTAAGAGTCAATAACCTCAATTAGTTGCTTGGTTTTCTTTCCTCCATGTTTCACCCTTCCAATTTCCCTAATCATGATTGGTTGGTGTTGGATCCCTTTCCCTAATCCTATTTGATCTTTGGTAGTTAGTTTAGTTTAATAGACATTAGTTGGTAATTGACACCTCCCGATTATTTTTCGGCCTAGCTTATTGTTTGGTTAACACATGTTGATGTTCCTTAGTCCTTGTGGAAGAATGACCCGTGCTTGCCACTTTACCTAGGTTAGTGGACTAGTTAGGTAGTTTGACCTTACACTAGTGGAAAAACAAGGAAGGGTTGCGGTCAAAACGGCCCTAAGGGTGCGTTTTTTGGCCGACGTGACCCTTCAATAGATAAGAAGGGTTTGCGGTTTTTTAGCCGCATGACCCTTCACAACGAAGGGCTGCAGTTTAGGCCAAAAACGCAGCCCTTATAAGCTTGAAGGGAGAGAAGGGCAGCGGTTTAGGCTTAAAACCGCAGCCCTTCACATTCAAATTTTTTTTTTAAAAAAAATAAATTGCACCCTCCCCCCCACCCCGGCCCACACCCCCTGCCCATTGACACCCCACCCCATCCCCGCCCACCCCAAAGACCCCCCACCCCCGCCCCACCCCCCGCACCCAAGACACCCCACCCCCGCCCACCCCCGCCCACCCTCCGGCCCAGCGACACCTCACCCTCGGCCCACCCCCGCTAGCCCCCTGCACCCCTACCACCTGCCCAACCCCCGCCCTCCCACCCCCTCCTTTGACCCCACACCTGCCCACCCCCTGCACTCCCCCCCGCCCTTCCCCCACCCCCCCCACCCCCACCCCCCCCCCTTCACTCCCCCGCACCCCCACCCCTGACCCACCCTCGCCACCTCCTCCACCCATTCTTTGCCCGACCACCCCAAAGAACCAACCCCATAGCCCGGCCCGGCTGACCCACCATGGCACCCCCCACCCCACCCCCCACCCAAAAACTCCCTTCGACACAAAAAAAAACCGATCAAATTGCAATAATAATATATGACAAGTTTTTGAACGTAATATAATAATTAACTTTAAATATGTATATATTTAAAAATGTGAAAAATGTACATAGAATTAATACAAACTAGTAGATGTATCATAAGCAATCATCGCAAATGTGGGACGCCAACTTATCCCGAACTTCATGTAATTCGTCTGTGGTGAAGGCCCTCAAACGTGGTGTGTTATTCATATAAACCTTGCAAAACAACCAAGGAATAAACACATAATATAAGAATTCAATCATTTACGTACCGTAGTTAGTAGTTCTAAAAATGACATATACCTTCCCGAAATTCAATCAAAAACAAATGCAAGCCTAAAACTCTACACACTAGTTATATTATACCTTATATTATCATATTGAAAAAGAAAATGGAGTTAAATGAAGCGATAAGTACGAATTAGACGTGAAAAGGCAAAAATAGGCCTAAAATGCCCTTTTCGTTCCCAAAATTTAACCTACAACAATTGCAAACCTAAAAATCTACACAATAGTTACATTATGCCACATATTATCATGTTAAAAATGAATTTGGGGTTAAATGACTCGATAAATACGATTTGGAAGCGTAAAAGGCAAAAATAGGCCTAGAAATGACATTTTCGTTCCCAAATATATGCATGTGCTACTTTGGTTTCTAAACCAATTAATACCTATTACCAATCGATCTAATCTAAACTAACATATACTAATAAGCTACATACCTTTTGAAGATCATCGGCGTTAGTGCATCGGTTGACGATATCGAACATGTACCTCAACACGTAATAGCCACATGCAAGTCCATCTTCTTGTTGCGGACACTAAATGTTCACCAAAGGATGCATCCAATGACATTCATGTTAATTAGATGTGTAGTATGTGGCTAAAAGTGTTTCTATATAAGGACAAATAAATTAGTCATGTTACCTCGACTGATATCCAAACAGGAGCTTTTGGTGCTCGAAGTCCTGTTGCACTAATATGCTTCATCACACTACATCAACAACATTATTATAAGATTAGATGTACTAACTGTTTATATATTTAAAGATGATGAATAATGTGTAATATTAATAAGTGCGCATATATTGAGTTTCGATTAGGCTACCTATTTAACAATGATTTGATTAGTAAGGTCCGTGGTGGTTGTCGACGCAAAGAATCAAAGTGGTAGACTTCGTTACGTGACAAACATATCGCAAGCCGGTGTCCAATGAGCCCTACAACAAGAAAATATAGTTATTATTAATCGTAGAACAATTAATAGGTCAATTTAAGTATCGAATAATAAAAGTAAAGCGAGTTTAACAAGCATACTTTTCAATATAAGGAACAAGAATGATGCGATGATATCCAAAACGAGATGATGCTTTGAAACTCATGTCGAGATACTCTTTCACTTCGGCTTTGTTTTGTAAGCAATTGTCATCTCGTATTATGTTTGGACATAACCAACCAAACATTGCACTAGATGTTGCAAGCAATTCATTGTATAATAACCTGAGAAATTATATTGATTATATTAAAAGTAAACCAACAATTACTTATTATGGATTTGAAAACTACTTAAGGCATATATATGTATATGTATATTTAATTTATATACTTATGTATTACCTCATGAATGTTTGTATCATGGAAACATTCAACTCTACCCCACATAAGAATTCTTTAATATCAACCTTTGAAATGAATGTCGATGAGTCCTCAAGGTAGTGGAATTGTTGCTCCCACAAAGCAACCTCAATTGCGCTTTCATCGGGTAAATCGCTAGCGCACTCATGTAACCAAAAGCATGGCGTAGTAAGGCTCCGCACCACCTCTGGATCGATAATAAGTGGATTTTTTGTCTTAGAAACATTTCCCGTCACCACATTTCGTTCACCTTCATCACGTAAACTTGCTTTCTTATAAGGTGAACATGCCTTCTTTCCCTTCCTGGCATGTGAGTCGGCCTTCCCCCAAACCTAATATTTAGTTAAAAGTAATGATATTACTGACTATCATAGGAACTATAAAAGAAAACACGCATATATATATGAATGTTAATCATTGTACCTCATCTGAAAACCGCACCAATGCACGCGGCCACAGAACATAATTGCCAAGGGCATCATTTAGTAACTGTAGACCAACTTCTGGTTTCGGCAGCGGAAGAGGTAATTCTTCGAAACCTTACACAATTTCATTGAGGGTGACCACATAGTGATTATGATCTACTAATTGGTTATGCAATCGTACTCGGTCACTAGGGGGTTGTGCATGGCCATGAGCTACGAGGATGAAACTATCATAACCATCTCCTCCAGCTAATAGTTCACATGGTGTCTCTTCCTGTAAAAAAAACTCTATTTATAGTTAGTCTATGAAACAACATATATATAGTAAGAATTTCATGCATTTAAGAACGTAACAATAGTTGTTTAACAAAGCAAAGGGATTAAGTGATTACCTTCAACTCGGGTCCTACAGGTGGATCAGGCTGGCTAGGTGTATTTATCACTACCCTTCTTGAATGCAGCAAAAGTCGGTAAACCCATTTGCTCCAAAATGGCGTTGAAGTTATGGGTCATCTCATCCCATAGCTCCTCCCGAGTGCGGCTTTCATAGCCTCCACATCTAGCGACTGCCGAATTCACACTACTTACACTTGATTTTGTCGCTATAGTGTATTGATCACCATATACCTTTCTCAAACCGAGGCGGGCACCTCCTACGCCCCTCACGCGTCCATTGTGGTCCGGTCCTAAAGTTTCGTGCAATGCATTAATGTGTCCTTTAGGAGTGAACTCACCAGTTGCCTCTTTTTCCTTCAAGCCAATCTACATAAGTATAAGAGAGAAATGCTTGTGAGCGCAAAAAGTTATATTATATATACCTTATATAACCATATAATCTGTACTTACAATGGCGTTGGCTATCTGTTGTGTTCCGGGGTCAGGCAAGACTCTGTTTCCCTTTGCATCAACCCCATGCATCGAACACCACCAATCGAGGACTCTATCTGGTTGCCGAGGCTGTGCAACTGTCGTCAATGAGCCACTCCCCGTTGCCGTTGTCGACCCTATTGTGGGGTAATGGCTGAACATCCACTTCTCTCTCGCCTCATTGTACGAATGAGCACCCAAATGATGATAATACTTCCTAGCTTTTGCACTCGAGCTACTTTTCTCACGACTTGCCTAAAACACACAATTGTAAACAAAGGTTAGCTACGTACGGTGCTATACAATAATACTGGATCTAAGTTTATTAAATCTTAATAAAATATTCTTACAATAGCTTGTGGGGTTGTTTTCTTGGCAACAAATGCTTCCCACTCTTCAGGTTTGATAGTTTTCCATATTTGAAATGGTAATTTGGATGGTGCAGATGATGTTTCCGGTGAAGCCTCAGGATCGGCTTGTGTTTCTCCGCCGTAGATGTTCTTCTTCTTTGTACCTACTACTTTCCTCCGCTTAGTGATCCACCCAGACACTAACTTAGCCTTGAAATCTCCGAATCTGCGGGCAACCGCGGATAGAAATACATTCTTCTTGGCTTCATCATCTTCGATATTGAATTGATTCTACAAAAAACGCAGTTCACAAATTAGTTTTCGCAAATGTTGTAATTTATATGCTATAAGTAATATTACACATATTTAACTAAATAATTAAGAAACTAAACGTTATTGTACTTGAAGCTTACCATGGTATCTTCCCATAGACACCGCTTGATCCCTCGAGCACCTCTTTCCATGAGTGCAAAATGGAGAGTTTATGCATGCAAATGCCAACTTGCATGCCATACTTTTGACGCCACTTTCCACATGGTTGACCCATGTTATCGTACTCCAAAGTCATATTTGCGTGTTTCCCTAGTGACTTTGTAGGTCCCCTTCCTTTTCTCTTTTTCGTCGCCAATGACTTCCTAGGCATTTGTGCATTTATCTCTTCACGGCGAAATCGAGACAATTTACCCCGTTCCTTTCTCGCATCGAAAGACTCATCCTCGGTAGTGTGTTCAGCACCACTTGTGGTGTTATCCGTATGCACATCCGCCATCTCCCCGAAATTGTACAAATAATGCATTAATATAACAAAAAATTAAAATTAACATTGCCACTAAGGGGGTGGGGTGTGGGGAGGGGGTTACGTGTGCAAGGGGCAGCGGTGCGGGGAGGGGGGGGGTGTGCGGTGGGGAGGGGAGGGGCAGCGGGGGGAGGGGAGGGGGGCGTGCGGTGGGGGGGGGGGGGAGGGGAGGGTGTGCGGTGGGGGGGGAGGGGAGGATTTGGAAGCGAAAAGGCTAAAATAGGCCTAAAATGCCCTTTTCGTTCCCAAAATTTAACCTACAACAATTGCAAACCTAAAAATCTACACAATAGTTACATTATACCTCATATAATCATGTTCAAAAAGAATTTGGGGTTAAATGACTCGATAAGTACGAATTGGACGCGAAAAGGCAAAATTTGGCCTAAAATGACCTTTTCGTTCCCGAAATGCAACCAAGAACAAATGCAAGCCTAAAAATCTACACAATAGTTACATTATATCTCATATAATCATGTTCAAAAAGAATTTGGGGTTAAATGACTCGATAAGTACGATTTGGAAGCGAAAAGGCTAAAATAGGCCTAAAATGCCCTTTTCGTTCCCAAAATTCAACCTACAACAATTGCAAACCTAAAAATCTACACAATAGTTACATTATACCTCATATAATCATGTTCAAAAGAATTTGGGGTTAAATGACTCGGTAAGTACGATTCGGAAGCGAAAAGGCTAAAATAGGCCTAAAATCCCCTTTTCGTTCCCAAAATTCAACCTACAACAATTGTAAACCTAAAAATCTACACAATAGTTACATTATAACTCATATAATCATGTTCAAAAAGAATTTGGGGTTAAATGACTCGATAAGTACGAATTGGACCCGAAAAGGCAAAATTTGGCCTAAAATGACCTTTTCGTTCCCGAAATGCAACCAAGAACAAATGCAAGCCTAAAAATCTACACAATAGTTACATTATATCTCATATAATCATGTTCAAAAAGAATTTGGGGTTAAATGACTCGATAAGTACGATTTGGAAGCGAAAAGGCTAAAATAGGCCTAAAATGCCCTTTTCGTTCCCAAAATTCAACCTACAACAATTGCAAACCTAAAAATCTACACAATAGTTACATTATACCTCATATAATCATGTTCAAAAAAATTTGGGATTAAATGACTCGGTAAGTACGATTTGGAAGCGAAAAGACTAAAATAGGCCTAAAATGACCCGAGAATTGAATCAGGTCACATGGCAATGGAATGCCCATCAGCTGGTAGCGGCGGAGTTGAAACTGTTATAAATGTGGAGAGCACCAGATGGGCTTTCGATTGCCATATGACCTGACTCTCCACATTTACAACAGCCCCACCACCACCGCCACTACTGCCCCCCGGCCCACTGCAATCCCTCATTGCCATGTAGGCGTAAAATGACCTTTAATTTTCGTTTCCGAAATTCAACCAAGAACAAATGCAAGCCTAAAACTCTACACAATAGTTACATTATACCTCATATAATCATGTTCACAAAGAATTTGGGGTTAAATGACTCGATAAGTACGATTCGGAAGCGAAAAGGCTAAATTAGGCCTAAAATGACCCGAGAATCAGGTCACATGGCAATGGAATGCCCATCAGCTGGTAGCGGTGGAGCTAGTGAGAAGTGTTACAAATGTGGAGAGCATTCCATTGCCATGTGACCTCACTCTCCACATTTGTAACACGGTCCCACCACCACCGCCACTCACGCCCCCACTGCACTCCTCATTGCCATGTAGGCGTAAAATGACCTTTAATTTTCGTTTCCGAAGCCTAAAAATCTACATAGTTACATTATAAAACAAAAAGAAAATGAAAGATAGTAGTGATACCAAACATGTGTTACAACTTACAACAATGCCTTCACAACAATGCCTCACCCACCCCTATCCACCCTCCCCCAGCCTCCCCACCCCCCGTCCCGGCATCCTCTGCCCTCCCCCACCCCATGCCCAGCCTCCCCACCCTCCTTCACCCCCTTTCCAAGCATCCCCGCCCTCCCCACCCCATGCCCGGCCCTCCCCAACCCTCCCCCCCCCCTTTTCAAAGATCCCCCGCCCTCCCCCCACCCCATGCCCGGCCTCCCCGGCCATCCCCCATCCCCCGCCCAAGACACCCCACCCCCTACCCACCCTCCACAAGCCCTCCCCACCCCCTACAATCACATTTTACAACACAAAATAGAAGAGAAATTAAATAAAACAAAGAGGAGAGAGAGTGAGAGGGGAATTACCGACAATGCGGTAGTGGTGGTGGTGGTGGCGTCAAGGCGCGCCGAGAGAAGAGAAGAAGAAGGAGCTCAGGCAACTTTGAGAGAAGAGAAGAAGAAGTGTGCACCGGCGATGGGACGGCGCTCCGACGATGTGTCGGTGCTCGGTGATGGCCGTTAGGGCGGTCTGAGTTAGTGTGAGGGAGAGGGAGTGAGTGTGCGAGTGAGTGTGAGGGAGAGGGGGTGAGCCGAGTGTGCGAGGGAAATTTGCGAGTGAGTGCTACTCGTGTGTTGCGCGCAAAACTCACGAGGTTGAAATGGGCGGGATAGGAAGGGTGCGCTTATCCTAGAAAACGCAGTCCTTCGTGTATGAAGGGGCTGCGGTTTCTAGGCTAACCGTGACCCTTCACATAAAGGGGCTGCGGTTAGCCTTAAAACCGCGACCCTTCATATCGCATGAAGGGCTGCGGTTTTAAGTCTAACCGCATCCCTTCACAAAAAGGGCTGCGGTTTCCTTGGAAACCGCAGCCCTTCTTGCGCAGCCCTTCCTTTTTTTTCCCCTAGTGTTAGGTGTTTTGTCCAACGACCGAAATATCTTATGTCAAATATATTTCTAATAAAGGAAACAATTTAGGAAAACAAGACAAGATTACACATTAATCTAAGTAATAAATGCTTGACTTGATTTTTTATTTCCATTTTAAACACCTTATACATAGCCCTAAGGGCTATGAATAACATTTCCCTTAAAATAATGGGCAAGAAATGCTATCACATTACGAGTTACATTTCTCTTCACAAATAACATGACAACATATATATGAATACGATATACCACGAGATTTACTATTTACCGCCTGTATTTACCAAGCTAAGTTTGACCTATTGGTTGTGATTGTGCATTCCAACCTTGAGGTTGGGGGTTCAATTCCCACTAGGGGGACTTTGAGGGTAGGGATTTCCCTTACCCTCCCCCTTACTCTCAAAGTGTCTAGCCTGCTAACCCGGGCCTGGTTGACCTGTGTGATATTCCGGTCCGGTAGGGCAATTCATCTTACCTATACAAGAAAAAATTACCGCATGTATTTACTAAACACCATCCGTATTTATACGTATTTTACATTTTTCACCTCAAATATATAAAAAATTTAGAATTTTTAGCAGGATCTGGACCAAAATTTCCGCTCCGCCATGGTAAAACCGACCATTTTCTCCAGTTCGCTATGGTGGAACCGGGAAAAAAAAATATGTTCCATCATGGAGGAACTGATTTTTTTGGGTTCTACCATGGTGGAACCGAAAAAAGCAATCGGTTCCACCATGGTAGAACCGAAAAAAAACCGGTTTCATACATTAAGCTTTTTTAGAAAGATAAAATAAATTGAAATAAATTATTAGTAGATTTGTTTCGGTCAATCAATTGTTTTTTTTCACAACATATTCAACAAAGATACCGAGATCTAATTATATGTACGATTGATAATTTTAAAAATATATATTCATAAAATTAAAGAATAGAAAACTCAAATTGATTTACATTTATATTTTCTTGAATTTAATTGAAAATTTGACAATAAATTACATGTAATAATTCGGAGTATCGCAAGGATTGATTCGCTTCTTGTCAAGAATGATATTATTTGTCAAAGAGAAAGCTATAAATGGATGTTAATTAACTTATCCAGGGCCCTATCTTTTAGACCGAATTTGGATGAGTGCACATAATTAAATTGAACGAACAAAATTGAATTGAATTAACGTTTTTTAGTTTGCCATTTTAAGATTTTTCTACTTTTATATTTTTGCGCTTCCCGTCTTTGTTTACCATTTTCATTTGCACTCAACTTATACTTTTTTATAATGTTAAGTTATAAATCCTTTTTTTTAGTTGCAACGTTTTCCACTTTTGGTAATTTTCTGTTACTTGTAATGTTCCTATTTTTAGTAATATGTTCTCTTTTTCTCTATCCTAAGACATGTGGGGTTTTATTTTTATCTCTCTCTATGTCTCTCCTCTTCTTAATCCTTGATGCTAAGTAAAAAAAATGAAGTAGTACTTTGTTAGATACTCCATGTACGAAGTGTTCCGTAATAAACCGCTACTCTGAGTAGCGACTTATATGCATGCCTTATAACTTGTCTTAGGGACATAATATAACCGCTATTTGAAGTAGCGGTCAACTTTACATTATTGGTATTAACCGCTACTTGGAGTAGCGGTTTTGTTAAAAAAACCAAATTCTCGCGTGCCGTCCTACATGGACGGTACCCAGGGAATTAATTTGAACTTCGGCACATTTTAGGAATTAATACCCATTTTAGCATTATTGAAGGAAAAAATTCGAAATGAATGAGGAAAACCAAATTAAATTTAAATTCATATTATATCATTCTGTGGAATGAGTAAGTACGTAGTCACTTACGTCATTGTCAACCCCTTAGGGAATTATACAAAACCAACAAACATGCAAAAAATTAAATATTTTCTAGATTGTGTATACAAGACCTTATGAAAATGAAATTATTTCCGAAGTACGGGAATAACTTGTAGAGGCTTAACCTTCTGCAAAGTGATACCGAATTTCTCATCCATGTCCAAATCTTTTGGATGCATACCATCTTCAAGCTTCCAATCATAGGAATGAAGAAAATTGGCCATCATCAAATTTAACATTCTATAAGCTAGAGTGAGTCCAGGACATATCCTTCTTCCAGCACCAAATGGTAAAAGCTCAAAGTCTCGTCCCTTATAATCAATATTACACTCTAAAAACCTTTCAGGAGAAAATACTTCTGGATTTTTCCATACCTTTGGATCGCGACCAATCGCCCATAGATTGACTAGAACTTGTGCATTTTTTGGTACAACATAGCCATATAACTCAACGTCAGCATCTGCCTTTCGAGGTAAGAGAAATACAGTTGGAGGGTGTAGACGCAATGTTTCCTTGATAATGGCTTGCAAGTAAGGTAGTTTTGATATATCGGATTCTTGAACCATTGAAGAGTCTTTTCCAATTGCTTGCTCGATTTCTTCTTGAACTTTGACTATCATATATGGGTTTTTAACTAATTCTGCCATTGCCCATTCTAATGTGCTAGCTGTAGTGTCTGTTCCGGCATCAAAGATATCCTGCACATGCATATGATAATGGTTAGCTTTTTAGGTAGATAATTGAATTCATCATGAGAGAAAATTTAGTCTACTAGGAGCTAATAAAGAAAGTAATAAATCACTGTGAAGTTAAAAACAAATACTATCTTTTCCTAGGAGTATGATATATTATAGTAATTTTATAATTGTATCTTTTTATGCCTATTGGACTAAATTGTAAATCTAAACTTTAAATCCCTGTGATAAAAAATTATTGTTAAGAATAGAGTGAGGTTTCTGAACAAATTTCCCAATTAGACTTGGGTATCATATATATATATATATTTTTTTTTTTTTTTTTTTTTTATTCGGGGAAAGATAATTGGTCGAAGCCCAACCCTATTAATTCTTGGCAGCGCACACCAAATTCACTGGGTTGGGTAGAGGGGATTTATACCCACAAGCAAACAATTTATACAAACTCCCCAAAGTGGGGAGTGATGAGAGTCGAACACCCGACCTTGCGGTTGGGAGGTGGGAGCACCAACCATTGGGCTCCCACAAGGACCTCCTATACTTATGTAAGTATCATATACTTATATAAGTTACCCAAAAGTTCACAGTGATTGCTAAAAAGTCAGGCCACACTATTTTTTTTTTTTTTTATTAGGAAATTAAGTCAGCCCAAGGGCTAACCCCTACCAGGCTACTAGCCTGTAGGAAACACCAACACATTGACTGGTAAGGCATGTAAGATGCTAAGGAAACCCAAGATAATATTGGGGGTAAGGATCGAACCCCTGACCTCAAGGGCCAACGCCACACTATGTATCACAATAGCCCTTTTTTGACGAAAATATATACAGTACTTCTTAAAAACAATTGCCTTATGCCTTTAGTTCAAAAAAATTATTATAAAAGTTTGACTTATTAAAAAGTTGGAATGTAACAACTAAAAGAGGAAACAAAATATAAAAAAAGCCAAGTCAAGAAAGCAATACTCACCACTAGGAGATGATTAATCTCGCCCATACTCAACTCATTCTCATCATAGAGGTTGAGAAGAGTATCAAGAATGTCGTTTGTTTGTTTTCCACCAGAAAGATTAGCAGATCGAATCTTTTGCCTTTCACTAATAATGTCTTGGAAAACAGCAATAAGTTGATCAAAGTAACCAGCCAAACGACGCCTTATGCCAAAGGGATCAATGTAACCAAGAATAGGGAAGAAATCAGCATAATTAGGCCTACCAATTTCCTCCATAATGTTCCACATGAGCAGCTTAAACTCTTGTGAAGCACTAGATTCATGACTAGCCAATTCCACTGAGAAAAATGTGTTTGATAATAAATTAAGTGAAGTGGTGAATGCTGCCCTCCCTATGTCAACAGGTTGTCCTGTTTTAGAACAATCATGCACATATTCAAGTAATTGTTGCACCTTTGATTGTCTATGAGCTTGACTAGCATCAAGTCGTTGCGTCGAAAGCAGCGAACGGCGGAGATTTTTCTCGGGTTCCGCCATTTAGGCGATACAGGCAACCATGACATTGAGAGTTTATCATGGTCACCTGCTCTAACTGAATCAGGGATGGTTCTGTTAGCAAGTGCTTGATCATTTTTAAGGAACATTTCTTTGGCCACCTCTGCTGAAGACACAACAACAGTTGTTACACTTCCTAATTTTAGGCTGATCAAAGGGCCGTGAATCTTAGCAAGATTCGCAAATGAGCGATGAGGCTTTTCGCCAAGATCGAATATGTTGCCAAAAATTGGCATTCTTTTAGGCCCTGGTGGAAGTTTGCTAGATTTCTTAGCATGGCTAATGAAATATCGAATAAGGTGTAAACCCACAAATGAAACAGAGAGTATTAATGCAAGTGTAGTTTTATCCATGTGGTTGATAATATGATTTAAGGGCTAAAACAATGGCTAATATATGGAAGAAGAAAAAAACTAAATCAATTGAGGCTGTGAGAGAAAATGCTGCTTGGAGAAGCTTTAGTTGTTGCTACTTGCTATGACTACTTTGATAAAAACCCACTATATATACACCACAAAGCAGAGGACTTTCGGTAGTTGTTAGAGTTTGACATATTAAATAAACACAAGCCACGTTATATTAAAAATCTAAGGCCAAACAAGACCAATAATAAAATCAAGGATACGAACCAAAATTATGTAATATGCTGGTTTCCAGATCTACAGCTAGAAATTTCTGCGTTCGTACCCAAAAGTGGACGGACCAAATATAATATTGTAGCAGTCACAAATTAGCTATGTTTTTTTATCAATATAATAAGTTTCTTAGTTCTCAAATTCTAGTAGACTTCAGTGTAGGGTATACTATCGTGTATAAACGCGGATGATGGTCAAGCTCCTCATATGTAGACGCTCTGATTAGGGCTGGCAATTAGGTCGGGTCGGGTCAACTTCAGGTCGACCTGTTTAGATAAACGGGTCAGCACCCCCAAACCCGACCCCGACCCGTTTACCTAAACAGGTCAGAAATTCCAACCCAAACCCGACCTGTTTATAAACGGGTTGACCTGAACCCGACCCGTTTAAGTTGATTTTTTCAAATTTCTTCCGAGGTTCAAGAATAGGTGGGCAAGTTGAGAATTATGTAAGAAAAGAATATATAATTAATTGGGGGCATTCAGCTCAAATAATTTTTATCAATAATTTATTGAGTCCTTTTGTATAGTCTCCATGTCTCTTCTTCTATTTCTTTAGTACTTGAAGCTGCAACAATGACTTCCATTTTCAATTATATGAATTGGGCTAATATATGAGTTTCTTCTTCCCACTTTCTCTTTCTCACACTCTCTCTCTTCGTGAGTCTGGCTTTACAATTAATTTAAACGGGTTAGGCGGGTTATTTTCGGGTTGAAATTTTCAACCCGAACCTAACCCGTTTAGTTTTCAGGTCGGGTTCAGGTCAACCCATTTAGCTAAACGGGTCGAAAATTTCAACCCGGACCCGCTTAATTCGGGTTAGGTTCGGGTCGGGTTCTCGGGTTGGGTCAACTTTTGCCAGCCCTAGCTCTGATGGAGCTAAAAAGGGAAAATTGTAAGCCGGCCAACATCCTTTTAGCGTTGATAAAATTATAAAAATAGATACAAATTATGATACATGGAGTACATTTTTTGAGGGGAGATTGTTAAATTTAGTCCAAAGTTAAATGAGTCTTATTAAGTTATTTATTCCTCTTTTCGATCATATTTAATGTGTGACAACACTTACACTCATATTCAGTTGGGCTATCTATAATTCCGACACAAAATATTCGGGTCAGCCTGGACTCTAATACCATGTTAAATTAAGACACATGTTATATAAGTCTGGGCTGCATCCGTTAATGCATGAGAGTTTGGACAACTTACAAACCCAAGGGAGGTTCCATCCTAAAATCATTGGCAATATATAAGCAGATTAACTCCTCAAGCTTATTATTTATTCCTCTCCTCATATTCAATGTGAGACAACACTTACACTTACATGTGGGTTGTTTGTAAGACCTAAACATATTATGATACATTACATGAATTAATGGAGTAAGTGTTATGTATTCCCTTCGTACTTTTTATCTCATCGGCTTGATTTTTATATGCTCTTTGATGTATAGTTTTTTTGAAAAATATTTATACT
Organism: Beta corolliflora; assembly: GCA_947648045.1. NCBI lineage: Eukaryota > Viridiplantae > Streptophyta > Magnoliopsida > Caryophyllales > Amaranthaceae > Beta > Beta corolliflora. The sequence goes on from CANSZD010001244.1 coordinate 173,799, forward strand.
AATATATTAAAAGGCGTTCCTAAACAAGGAATGGTGCCACGTGGCGCTCTCTATTAGGATTTTTTGATATATAATTAGTAAAAATTAAAATCAGAATTATTATATGTAGAACAAATTCCAAAAAAATTAGATTTAGGGGTGGGATATATATGTTTTGATACAATCTATACAAATATATTAAAAGTCGTGTCTAAGAAAGCCTATGTGCCACGTGACACTCTCCTCAAACTTCTAATGCAATGGCTTTATGTCCATGTGTAATCCTCAATAAAAAAAATTATGTAATTGTAAGGTCTCGAACACGTGACCTTTGAAATGAAAAGTAAGAGTTTAACCATTAACACACTATGATTTTATTGTCTAATGTTTGAAATAAAATATGATAAAGTCTTATAATAAATATATTTGACTAGAAAGACTTAAACAAGTATATATATCTCTAACACTCTTATTACATAACTAACAAGAGACTATTGATGTCATATTCTCTTACCACAATTTCTTTTAAGCTATTATTTTCAAACATAAATCTTTCAGATTTTTTTACTTATCATGTCATGACGTAAACTTTTGAATTTCTTAATGGACAAAAAATATCTAAAGTGGCAAATGAATTATGAAATTTAAAAATAATAATATATTTGTTTATTGTAACTGACCCGAGGCATCGCCGGGGCCAAATACTAGTGGTAGATTAAAATCGGATACAAAATGGTGATTTATGGTTAGATTTGCCTAGTACTTCAATTAAAACAGGTTAAATGGTTGAGTATGACTAGCTCATTTAATCAATTAGCTCGGGGTATTATTATCAAAGGTCTTCGACATGTGCAATTCTTTGTTTATACAAACACAAATTCAGTTGACCCATTTTCTAACTCTAGCTCATGAGGAGCATAGCTAAGACTTGACTGAAACCCCTCATAATTAAGACGGTAAGACCTCCCCAGCATTGCTTTCTGTATTCCCTTCAAATTGTATAATAATTGATAGGATCATAATTAATTACCGTTTATATCGAATGTCAACTTTGATTTTTATTGTTCACTTTAAATTACTAAATAAGTAATATAAAAATGTTCTAGATTTTTAGTAATAAATCATCCTGTTTCTTATTTAACAGCAGCATCCACTGAATCAACTTTAATTTTATTTGAAAATTGCCAACAGTTTTTACAACTAATAAACCAACAAATACATTTAAATGTAACAATCAAAATTAGAATATATGATGAAAACTATAACCACAAAGTTTAAATAAACCCATTGTACAAGCTGAAGACTGCTACTATTTTTTTTTTTTATAAGTAGGCCGCCCGCCAAAAGACGTTTATTATTATATTTCCATCAATAGAAACTATTACAACACGTCACCATAATAAAAAGGGGACAAACTCAAGACAAGTACAATATAAATGCATCAAAACACAATATTGAAAAACACTAACACCATGTCACCCAAGTATCTCCACTTTGAGTTGCGTGTTTTACCCAATCATCCGCTATTTCATTTGCTTCTCTATATTGAAATTGAAAATCAACCTCCTTTATTATCGATAATAAATTATGCAACTTGTTCCAATAAAACCGTAGGCTCCAAGACTGCTACTTTCTTTTTCAAAAAAATAGTAACATCATTTTATGAGAAAAATGCGTTCTTGGTCAATGATACTATGGTCAATCTAAGTCGGTCAACTTGAATCCATGATGTATCCCGTATGAACGGGAGGAAGCATTTGGTTCTTGCATCTTAAATGGGATCAAGTCGTACTATTTGGAATTGGAATGAAATATACCCGACACTCTACGCTACCTACAACGTGTGTTCATTATTCAAACTTCAAACTGAAGTTTTGGAGCTTTGGAATTAAAACTACTATTTGACCAATCTAAATGTTAAGGCGTATTACACAAGAAACATGACTAACATCTTATAAGTCCACTCAAAAACAAATAAATACAATATTTTATATTTGTACTACTTAGAGTATTACTTCCTTCTCTTGTTTAATAAATACAATATTTTATATTTGTACTATTTATATATAATAATTTTGAATTTAATTTTTACTAATATACTCTCTGCGTTCTACAATAAACAACATTTGCAATTCAATATACATAACATAAAGTCATAAATGTTTGGAATGTAAAAACATTCCTAACTTTAGGAACTAGGAATTTCTCCTCACTAAGGGTCCATTTGAAACTAAATGTGGATGCTGCTTTTAGGAAAGGAGAGAAGGTTGGAATGGGGGAGGTGCTTCGAGATAATCTTTGGAGATGTCTTTGGTGTCAATGTGTGATTCATGATATGGTAGTTGTGATGTGGAAGTGGGTGAGGCTATGGCTCCGAGGCAAGGAACGAAAGTGGTCATGGAAGCCGGCTTCTACAATTTTGTGCTCGAGACAGATAGTATGATGTTGTTTGAAGCTCTAAGGAGAAAGAAGAAGCTATGCTCGAGTTTTGGGCTGATTTTAAATGATATCTATATGTTATAGCTCAATGTGTGAATGTTTCTTTTAGCTTTATTAGAAGAACTGACAATCAGGTGGCCCATCTTCTAGCTAGAAGAAGCTTAGACATAGACAAACTTATGTTCTTGCTTGAAAAGGCTCCTATGGATTTAATGGATATGGTGTTTGGTGATGTTGCTAGTTAATAAATTGCTAGGATTTTTCTGGAAAAAAAAAAAGGTCTGTTTGATTCAACTTATTTTGTCTTATCTTATCTTATCTTATTTTATCTTATCTGATCTTATCTTTTCTTATCTTATTTTATCTTATCTTATCTTATCTTATTTTATTTTATCTTATGTTTTAAGATAGTTTATTGTGTGTGTCTAACATCTTATCTTATCTGATCTTATCTTATCTTATCTTATTTTTTTCTGAAATAAGTTATAATAAGTTGAACTAAACAGAGCCTAATTGGTTATTATTTCTCCTCCATATGGAGTACTCCTTCGTTTCCTAAAGATCCTCCCTCTTTTACTTTTCACGTATGTCAATGTAAAACTTTGGACACTAATATCTCTAATTATGTATTTGTAAAAATTGTAAAAAGTAGATATTTATAAAATACATAGTGAGACGAATCTAACAAGATCTCATATGACTATATTTTTTCTTACGTATAAGTCACTATGGGTGTAAATGAGACGAGACAACTCGCGAGCTACTCGAGATCGACTCGGTCAATACTCGGTCAAAACTCGACTCGAGTGAGCTCGTCTCGAGCTCGAACTCGGCTCGAGATGTTGGCGAGTCGAGTTGAGTAACTTGATACTCGACTCGAAATCTCGTGAAAAGCTCGAAAACCCAATTATCAATAGCAAAATACCTAATTTCAACATTATTCTACCTTAGGGTTGCTTTTAACATTAGACACTTGCAAGCTACTAGAAATCTACTCGGTCAAAACTCGACTCGGTCAAAGCTCGGTCAAAACTCGGTCAAACTTGACTCGAGTGAGCTCAACTCAACTCGAGCTTGACTCGAAAGGCTAACGAGTCGAGTCGAGCTAGCTTAAACTCGAACTCGACTCGCATCATTTACACCCCTATAAGTCACAAATAACGGTCAAAGTGAAACTTGTGAATAGTGAAAAATGTTAAAGAGGGAGAATCTTTCAGAAACGGAGGTAGTATTTGGCTATTTGCCAAATTTTCTTTTTAAATGTTTGATTCCTTTGATCTTTCAGTCTTTTTCAAACTTGTAGTGCATGAAGTTTTCCTATTTTATTTAAGTTTTGAGCTCGTATTTTGAGCTAGTTGGTTATAATTTTTGAGAGTATTATATAAAAACCCTGGTGAGCAATTTCATCTCCCTTGTTAGCAAATTAAATTTGTACTAAATTTGCAAAAAAATGTAATAACATATGTTTACTCCCTTGCTCATGGACTTGTGTTAGTCAACAGATGAACTACGTAAACTTGTGTCTTGATTTATTGTTATTTTGTTTTATTTGATTTGCATTTAGCATAACATTTTATAGTTTTTGAGAGTATTATATAAAAACCATGGTGAGCAATTTCATCTCCCTTGTTAACAAATTAAATTTGTACTAAATTTGAAAAAAAAAAAATATGATATATGTTTACTCCCTTGCTCATGGACTTGTGAGTTGCATTGTGTTAGTCGGCAGATGAACTACGTAAATTTGTGTCTTGATTTATTGTTATTTTGTTTTATTTGATTTGCATTTAGCATAACATTGAATAACTCGTATAATTGTAACTTTTTCTATTGATAATAGTAATGTAACACCCCGTCCTTCTACTACTAAGATACTAACAAAGTCTAATTAAGAAATACTAAAAAGACGTTAGGGGAAATAACGTCGGGACGGTTATGCTACTCTAAAACAATATTTAAAGATAATCCTCAAATCAAATTTTCATAACTTCATAAGAAAAGTAATATCCGAGGGAAACATCATAGTTCTAAAATAAAAAGAATATCCCAGATTGTATCATATTATCAAAACCAAATACTATGAGACATGCAAGTCTCCCGATAAAACTTAAATAAAATTAAACGTCCTTGAAACTTGAAAGCTATCCAAAAATAAGTCTCTCTATGGTCTACATAGAATTCATCTACCAAAAACAGTACTAAAGCTTCTTCTCACTACAAACTCTCACTCTGCTAGCCCAAGCAGTCACAAGTCTAGCAGTCATTTCCATCTGCAAAGATATATTAAATAATTCCACAGTCAGTGGGGAGTAACTAGCAGTTCTCCCAGAACAATAGCAATCAAAGCACGATTCAGAATTAAATTATTAAGAAAGGAATATCATGCAATCATTACATCAATAGCATGCTCATAGAAATCATAAGGCTCATAGGTAAAACAAGTGATCATCAACAATAAGTAAGCAAGATATAAAGAGTGAATAAATTCCAATATATATAAATAATAACAAATCAAGAATTCAACAAGTTATTGAGTCAGAAACCGAACGCCAGTGATTCGCAAATCACTTCCTAAGGTTTGTCAGATCGCAATCTCCAGGTCAGTCTATGGGCTTACGTTCCCCACTGCCTGTGTCTAAGAATGACCAAACTCCCGATGCAGGGTAGAACACGCAGAACTCCCTGACCTCTCGGACGACAACAATTAACCCAGGTGTACCCCTAGTTCGCAAACCAGGTGGTTGGCATGTTCTTCACCGGGGACTACATCTATCCCACCGGATATCCTTATCTCAAAATACAATCATGCATACAATCCAAGTATCATTCATCTAAAATATTCATCAAAAAGGGATGCCACCCAGCCTTATACCCACAGTTCATCAAAACAGTTCTTCATAATTCCTCAAAATAAATCACTTACAAATTTTCAACAAATAACTCTCATAATAACACTTGAACATCTCCAAACATCATCAATGATAATATACTGGTTTTTACAGCAACCACAATTAAATCAAAAATACACCACCAATTAACTCTAAATCATATTCATTAAAAGAGTAGTAACAATTAATCATTTTCTTTCATAAATCAAACATAAACATGTGGCTACCCAATGATACATACTGTATACTACTGAAAATAAGAAACCCAGAATATATTAAATTATTAATTATTTCTGATTTACAAGCCCTCAAATAATTTAAAAGTGTAACTCCAATTTCACCACAAAAACACCATAATAATTATTAAACTAATAATTTCAAGCAGTAAAATCACACAAAAATTATCATACGACCCTAATGTCTCTACTGACATGGTAAAATTTTTATTTATAATTTTAGGACTCTAAAAGTATTTTTAACAGTTAATATACAGATTACTCAATAAAGCCCAAATAATAACTAAAAATATAAACAGACGCCCAAAAATTTCCAAAAATTTACATAACATGTAAAAACTCACGGAAATACATAATATTCAAAGAAATGAATTTTTATGCCTCTAGAAATAATTTTCATGATTTATATACTAACAGAACCGAAATTACAGAAACAGATATATCAATTAATTAAAACAGTAAACAGTAGGTAAAAATTATTCTAAGTCATAGAATACATACTACGCATGTAACATGGTCTAATAAAAATAATTTCATCAATTTTAACAGTCGTTCCATAATTATTATGCAATTTAGCCAAAAAACGCACAAAACACCAATTAAATCAAATAAATACTAAAAATATGCGAAAATTATTTTTATCTACACAGTATTCACATAGCATGTATCAAGTATATTCGTGTCAAATTTCATCAAAAATTTCATTCAAAATGTATTTTAAATAATTCCTAGTGTAGTAATCTAATACCGAATAATACCCTAATCACTATGGTTCTAAGATAACAACTAGTTACCTGGATCGTCGGAGGCGAGCTGAAAACTTCTGGAAAATCCCAAAATAGGCGTGTGATCCTCTCCTTCTTTAAATCCCAAGCACCAAATATAAGAAAAAGGCAACAAGAACAATTCACGAACAATTAACAAGGAGTAGAAATGAAAAATTTTGAGAGATTGAGAAAGATGATGATGGCCGAATTACTTGGAGTATGGCATCAAGGAGTTCTGATTTTCTAATCAGAATTTGAAGTGATAAAGGGTGGTTTAAAGAGGTTTAATTAGGAAGAATCATTAGGGGGTTATGGGAGTTACAAAGCATCAAGAGTCACAAGGAAAAATAAAAGAGAAAAGAAAGAAGAGAGACTCTCCTTTTCCTTCACTTGGCCGGCTGTCAAGTCCAACACACCCACAAAAATTTTCGGCCCAAATCAACAAGGGTCCATGCTTCAAAAGCCCGCTACGCGATAAAACGATTAATTCCTAAATCACGCCTAAACTTTGAAAATACTTAATAACAAAAATAATTCTAATAAATTATATTATAAATATAAATGAAATAAACACATTAACACGTCACAAAAATAAAAATAATAATTCGGCTCCCAAAAATTATAAAATAAAAATAATTAATTTAGAGAAAAGAATAGTTTTAGAGAAAATTCTTGCGAAAAACTAGGAGCAAAATTATGGGTTGTTACAAGTAAACTAACCCATTCAATAACTTATTAATTAGATGTCTATATGGGGAAATAATTTTTTGTTACCATAAAAGGATAGTAATATATACAGGATTTGATATCGGTTCCTAAGTATAATCAAATCATGCAAGATTTTGTCAAATAAACTAGCACAAATTCTTGGAAAAGACGGTCTCACGTTAGTCTTAACGTGAGACCTGCCCAAATCCAAGAGATATATGTTTTTCAAAAACGGACCACGTCTCACAAATTCTCACGGCAATATTTTTGGCGAATTAGTTAATATTTTTGGCAAATTAGTTAAGTATTTTAGCATAATAGTTTAGAGCTGGTAATCTATATGTAGACTTACATTATTTTTTAGTTAACATATCCAGTACATTAGTTAGTGTTGTTCTATAATTAGTTAAGATCGATTGAGCATTATTTAGTTTCCAATATAAACGAAGAAATAACTTTAATATAAATCTAAAATATCAAATACAAAAGAAAACCTGAAAAAAGAACTTAAAACAACCTAGCATTTGTAGTAATTGTACCAATTTCAGTTTGGTTCTTGGAATTTGTTTTCTTAGTCTTCTTAAAATTACCTTTCTTCCTTACACTTCTTCCCTTTAATTTGTTTTTGCACGATCCGAGTCTAAAATAACCAATGTAGTTGTACTCGATGAGCATTGTTCTTCTATAATTGGTTTTGTAGTTAAGACTTTGGTTATACTTGCAGCAATTTGCAGTACCTTTCTTGCAACTTCATTTTTTTGACTTTTGAGAATGAAATTGTAGAACTTTCTTGCGGTTTCATAATGCTATGGGTTACGTTGTTTGTAACTGCTCCAGCGATTTCTCTATCCATTTCTCTTTTCCATACTTCGCTCTTTGCAAATCTAGTCCACCTTTTACACATGTACCTATGTAGTATTATTGTGATTGAACAAATAAGATGCGTTATAATTTAGTTTTTATGATATAACTAATATACTTCAACGCTTAACTAATATATTTCACCGCTTAACTAATATACTTCACACTTAACTAATTCATCCATAAGAAATTTAAGGCTAGCATAACTAATAGGTCCGAGCGCTTAACTAATTCCAGTGCTGGTTGATGCACGCGCGTGATGTCAGCATGACATTGGTTGGTCTCGTCCTTAACACTAACGTGAGACCGTCTCTTCAAAAACGGACTCATAAACTAGTTGTCTTCCTTTTGTTTTTCTTAGTTTATTTATAAGATCCCCTCTATATGATAACAAATATGGGATGGAGTAAAAAAAAATACCCTCCCTTTCCGTTACATCTTCTCTACCTTGCACGAAGTTGGGAGATTGCTACATCTACCCATTGGGTAGACTACCCATTAGAAATAGACAATTAAAAAATAATTAATTCTGCTGAGTTGAACTCCTCTAATTATTAATGTCTATCTCTACCGGGTAGACTACCCACCGGGTAGACAATGTTTTTCCCACGAAGTTGCATTCATTCCCTTTTCCAATCTTATTAGTCATTGATTAGCCTCCTTCCTACTCTTGAAAAGTCCTACAATGTTAGGCACTACTTTTTGTAATTAGATACAGAGAATGTACTGTGTAAATAATTTCGAAAATTTTGTTTCTATAGAAAAGAAAAGATAACATAAAATATATCTTTCTGGAAATCAATGTAAAGAGTGTGATCATAAACCAATTAAATAGTGTTGACTGTTGTCTGTTGTCTGTTGTCTGTTGGGATAAAGATGTAGTAACACTCTGCTCGAACAACTCAAGAAGTTAGTGCCGGCTGCCGCATCCAATTTGATAAGTTCTAGAAGAATGGTTTACTTCATTTACTTTGTAATTTGCGAAATATAGTATTGAGAAATTAAACAATTTTGGTAATTTTTCAGTATATTCAGGACTCTTTAATGTGAACTTTTTGTTTAGGGCAATTAATTTAGTAGGTCGGTGATTTATTTTTTTTTGAGCAAAAAGCTAAAAAATTAAAGCGTAAAGATACACTATTAGATCTTACACCTACAACTCATTTAGTTAGACTGTTAGAGGTCATAAATAATGTAATGATTATGAATTTTAATGTTGTAAGGGAATTTTATGTCGATACTCCATATACATGGTAATACAACTTTATCTTAAAAAATCTATCCTCTTCCTAAAGAGTGGTATTCAGTGGGAAAGTTATGAAGATAAAGCAAATATTTGTGATGAAGTTCAATACCGCAAACGTGAACATTAGATTTTCTTATAAAATTACATTAAAAAGCATTAAAACCATGACCACCATTTATTATTACCGTCTGCCAAATGGAATATATATATATATACCCAAGATTATAGTAGTATGATAATAGAACATATATATATATATATATATATATATATATATACAATAAAAGTAATAATATTACTCTGGACTCGGGAGCAAAATGCAAATCATGGTCCCGAGTCTCGATTGTATAATTGAAACATTGCTAATTTGCTACTTCCTTCTTCTTCTTCTTTTAATTAACACACTTTATACTTTGAAATTAATCATATATCATTGACACTGAACATTCTTCTGTGATTTATACATGAGGAAAAACATAATTAAGTTATAATCTTGCTAGATTCGTCTCAACATATATATTTTCATAATAACAATGTATGTAACTTCTACGTAATGATAACTAAAGATATTAGAGATCAATATTTCTCGTTGACAAGCATAAAAGTTATCTTCCCTTCGTCCCAAAAATATAGTTCTCATTTCCATCTTGGGTGTCCCAAAATATAGTTCCCATTTCCATATTTAGTTCCACATTTTTCCGTAATTTGTCTAGAAAAACCGTGTCCCATCATTTATTTGCTTCTTGAATTTTGTTTTTTGCTTTGTTTATTCAACCCAAGTGTTATAATTAATGCTCTTTCACCAATTATTATCCATTCTCTCTCCTAAAATCATCTTTTCCCATACAACATTTATGTAAATAAACAAAAAATCTTTCTTATCCCTCTTAGATTCTACTTTGCATAAAATACCGTGAAAAAGGAAAATGGGAACTATATTTTGGGACGGAGGGAGTATTATCCTTAGATTAAAATAAAACATAAATAGTATATTGGAAGAAGACATATAGACTAAACAAATAATCAATTAATCACAGGAAAAAGATAAAACAATAGCTACTTAAGAAAGCGACCAAAAAAACAAAGAACTACTGCAAGACAAGTCAAGAACTTATTCGAATTCAGAGCTCATGAAAAATGATATATCGTCTTGGAACTCAGAAGTGTGTTGGACTCTTGGTCCTCTCGGAATATTGGGACTCTCGTGTTGGACGATATAGAATATGCTTTCTTAGGAATAATATTAGCCGACATACCAAATCGTTTTGTGTTTCGCTGATTTAGCATACTTTCATCATTGTTTATTCAGCATAGTTTCATGAAATAGAGGTCATTCGCTCAAAAACAAATAGGTGTGCATTTAGGAACCTCGTCCACTATAAAAATCAATATTGCTTTAGTTTTTCTTTTATAATAGTCATATTGGACCAAAATGTGTCACATGTAACCTCACTTCAATTCATAGCAAGACTCTTCGGGCATAAAAAATGAATAAGGGAAAATCCCCATCCCAAAAGTAATTCTAATAGAGTTTGATTTTATGAATGTGAGATACAAACTTTTACTGTAAAATCGACCAAGTAATGTCTTATATAAGTATATTATTTTATTTATTATGAGTCGTTTCATTTAGTAGAATAATTCTTTATTGCGGCGGTCATTAAGTGGCTTATTCTTTGCCCGGTTTTAGTCGCGCCGCAATAAAGGGCGCAGCAATAGGTAATTACCTATTGCTGCGGTTTTTAACCGCAGCAATACGTCAACTTATTCTTATTGCTGCGGTTTCTTACCAAAACCGCAGCAATATGTATTTTTTATATTAAAAAATGTAATCCTACTGTTGCGGTTTCTTCCCAAATCCGCAGCAATAGGTGCACGTTTTTTTTTTAAAAAAAATTGAAATTTAAATATTCATACTATTTTCAATTTTAAGATGCAAATAAAACAGAAGGTAACTAAAACAAAGTAATACTCTAGCAAACACTACCAGCGAAACATGAAATATGCATTAAGTAGAAAATAAAAAAATTACAGTGCCTAAAAGATAAAATAAAAATGAAAAATGAAATTAAAATAAAAAAAATAAAAATGAAAAATTATAGTGCCACAAACAAATTACAGTGCCACAAACATATTACATTTAAAAATGAAAAAAAAATAAAAAAATTACAGAACTTTAGAAAATCGAGCCACTACCAGCGATTCCGGTGCGAAGAAGGAGGCGCGAAGGAGGAGATCTCGGCCAACACCAAGGCGTTGTGCGAACGATGAAAATCCCGCGGCACTGAACGAGAGGAGTGAGGAGTGAGAAACCAAGTGAGAGAGGCATGCGGAGAAGGAGATCTGGCAAACGGAAGAGCGCAGGCTGGTGATCATCGTTGTGCGACGCAGGCGGGGAACATGATCCGGCTGACGGAGGAGCGCAACACTTGTGGTCGGCATTGTGCGAAGAAGGAGCACAAAGGAGGAGCGCAACTTGTGCGAAGGAGGAGCACGAAGGAGGACGAGTAGGAGCACGAAGGGTTGAGAGGATGAGAGGAAGAAAGAGGATGAGAGGAGGAAGAGGATAGAAAACGCTGATGAGAGGAGAGTGAGGAGAGAGAAAAGAAACCCTAATTGGACCGTGTCTTATATTATTTATTGCTGCGGTTTTTGTAGGAACCGCAACAATAGGTTCAAATATTATTAAAAAAATAATATTTTAATCTATTCTTCTTGTCCTTGGAAGAAACCGCATCAATAGATTTCGTCGAGATCTGGTCAACACGGTTTGAATTATTACCTTTGAGGTATATTCTTTGCGGTTTCCATCAAAAACCGCAGCAATAGATTTATTTTCGAACTTTTCTTTATTTTTACGCGGTTTATTGCTGCGTATGGGTAAAACCGCAACAATTCAACCGCCGCAATAAACAATTATTCTACTAGTGTTTGGTATCATTGTTAATTTCTAGCGTTTAGTTTTAAATTTCTAAAATCATATGATAGAAGTTGTATAATTAAATAGCAATTAGTCATAGTTAAACAAATCATATATATTTCGAAAACTAACAACATTAAATTGGAAACTAATTGTATGTAGTCCCTCCATTTCCTATAGATTTTTCTATTCTTGTAGCAAATTAGCAATAGATACCAAGGCAAGGAGGAAAGAAAGTGTCAAAATAGTTTTTTTTTTTTGTTATTTAAGGCTCTCTTCTGTTCAACTTATTTTAACTTATTTCAGAAAAATTAAATAAAATCTTATAAGATAAGATCAAATCAGATCAGATAAGATCAGATCAGATCAGATAAGATAAGATAAAATAATATGTTAAACACACGCAGTAAACTATCTTATAAGATAAGATAAGATAAGATAAGATCAGATCATATAACATAAGATAAGGCAAAACAAAATAAGTTGAATCAAACAATTCCTAAATAGGAGAAGTTGTAAGAGAATGTAAAATTTTGCGGGTCCAACAAGTGGAATAAGGACGTAAGGATGACTTATCCTTCGGTCTATTAAGAACTATCTCTCCCAGGATAGTGAAAAAAGATCTACTCGAAATATTCTTGTTATTGCTTCGACTCATATTCCTCAAATGTGAATCCTGCTCTAATAGCTTAAAATCAATTAAATACATGCATTAAGATACGAAACAAACCTTAACCAAATAATGGGTACTTCTAAGAAACGAATGGATTATAGAAAAAAGTTATTTTTTATAAACTTTCTACATTCTTTTACTACTCTACATTTCTTTTTTTATGGAGGTTTAATAACAATTGCTAAAGAACCATTTTTTAAAACCTATTATTATTCCTCCCTGCCAAGTTCGTGGGACCATGTGCTTTGGATGTTCCATTTACGCTTAACAATTCATTTCTATGAATATTTCTTTACTTGTATGTAGCTAGCACATGGTTTTGTGTTTTCCTCCTCCCCCTTTTCTCCTTCTCCTTCTCCTTTGAGCATATTCCTTAATCCTTACATGTGGCGTCAATGAAAGAACAAAGAAGTATCTACTAAAAAATTCCGATATTTTTTCACTTTACTGCTCTGTTTTATTCCACTTATTTTAACTTATCTAAAATTATTTTATCTTATCTGAATTTATCTTATCTTATCTGAAGTTATAGTCTAGTTTATTATGTTGTCTAACACAGTGGCGGATTCAGCTTTTTCGGTATGGTGGGTCACCGTCATTCCGAGCACGTGTAAAAAAACCCGTTTTTTTTCTTTTCAAACTTACTCTATAATAAATTTTCATCATGTGGGTTCAATACTTCAAATATTAGATTGAAGTGTTAAACTAACTTTTTACTCCATAATAAAAAATCCGATAGGAATTAGAAAAAACAATAATGAATTAGAAAATGGAAATAAAATTGAATGAGAAAGTGAGGAATATATATCTTTTTACTCTAGACTATATAAAATGATAGGAATTAGGAAAAACAATCGATAATTGTAAAATGGAAATAAAATTGAAAGAAAAAGTGATGAATATGTATCTTTTTACTTGAGTAAATGATAACAAAATTGAATGAGAAAGTGAGGAATATACATCTTTTTATTCCATACTATTAAATCTTATAGGAATTAGAAGCAACAATAATCAATAGGAAAAAAGGAAGAGTAAGGAATATGGTAGAAAAATGGACATGATGTTTGAATTTTGATGCAAAAGAGGAGAAATGATAAACAAGTCAAAGAGAATGTACATGATGTTTGATACAAAAGAGAAGAAATGATAAACAAGTCAAAGAGAAAATTGATCCAAAAGAGAAGAAAATAAAAAGCAAATCAAAAAGAAAATTATGAACAAAAGTAGGAGTCGTAAAGGGCAGGCAATGCCTATACGAAATGAAGAGTTATACCTATGTTGAGACAAGGATTACCACTAGGACAACCTTTTCTTTACTACATTGTAATTTCAGTATTTTCTTCATATATCATTCCACTGCTTGATTTTTTTTTTAAATAATGGTGGGTCACATGACCCACCATGACATCCGCCACTGGTCTAACATAGTTAATACATTTTATTCAACTTATTTTATCATATCTTATCTAATCTTATCTAAACTTATTATAAATTTTCTTAAATAAGTTAAAATACGTTGAATAGATTAGAGTCTACAAGTCTTATTTAAGAGTTCACTAATTAAAACAACTACTCTCTGCGTAGACTTTTTCTATTACTCTTAAATGTTCATGTGGTAAAAAAAAATGACCGTTTGATTTGTGTCAATGTAAAGATCATAACATAAATTTCTATAATTTTAATAATAAGAATATAAAATGTATTAATAGTCAAATTTCAAAAATGTGTACTAAAGATCAATAGACTAGTAATAATGATACATGAATAATAATAATAAAATAATGCACTAGTGGCACACTGGCACATGAGTGGGTATATATGAAGTAAAATGGAAGATGTTATTACACTGAAAAGTTCAACCTAACGTTTGATACTCTCAATAGCCAATAGGCACTAGTATACTTCATCGTGGATTCATGGCACAATAAGAGAAATAAGTTTTCCAAACGAATCGAAAGACCAATTCTATAAATTATAATGGGTCAATAATCATGCTTAAATTGTACAAGTAAACATATTTTCTTCAACCCATCTGTTTGACTAAACTGAGAATAGTACCCAAGTACCCAACGTGTCCAAGACCCATTCATTATATAGACATGAAGACATCATAGTAAATTATTGTATTTCATCCACTAATTAGCGAGTGTTTAGGTGAAATAGTTACTACTAAGTACTATATCAACTAACCGTGTCCAAATCATGCCCGAAGATTTCTTTACCTACCTTTTTCCCCCAACAAGGCAACAGGAACAAGTAACGCTTCACATAATGCCGCGTCAGGCCTAAAAGGAAATAAAAATAAATAAAATAAAATAAAATAAATAATGTAATACATGATACAAGGACAAGAGCTAGGGACAAAATAAAGATAACATACAAACTTCATAAATGTGAAAAATGGAATTTTGGTCACGTGAAATAGCTCATTTGAAATTGTTTATAACTCGTCATATTTCATGGTTGTTGGAAATTACTAAATTTACATCAAGCACTATGAAATAGACATGTATTTTTATTTTTAATTTTGCGATGAGGACATTGGCTAAACGAAAACGCCATATATTACTGGTATAAAAAGTGAATAAATAATATCTTCTAATAGTATGTAAACCTAGTATCCCACTCTCTCTCTCAAACCCTGGCTCCCCTACAATTCTTCCCCGATTAGGGGATGTAAGTGGATGATTTAAATCATGGTAGCCCTTTTAACTTTTATTTTCGAGTTTTAGTTTATTTATTTCTTGTTTTGTTGAATAATTTAGTCTCTCTTTATGAGATTTTTTCAAACCCTGTTATGGGGATTTTAGTCTCTGTTGTGGAGATCTTCTTCTCCCCTATGGGAGTTGTGAGTATGGTTTTTTTTGTTTTTAGGTATGAGAAATTGTTCTCATTGGTTGAAGTTCGAGACTCAACATGAAGGTATTGGAATCTCGGATGCGGTCAAGCGTGACTCGATCGAGAATCTTTCTCCAAACTATGTCGAGAATGATGAGACTTCCTCAACAATAGCTTCTTGATTCGGCAAATCTGAGGGGCTTTATATTGTATTCTTCGATCTGGTTCATTGTAATTTCTTCGAAGACGAATTTGATTTAACGCTTGTTTGATTGTAGGCTTGTTTTTCTTTAATACCAATGGTAGATGCGGTTTGGCGCTTCAATTAATGAAATTTCTCTTTCAAAAAAAAAGTGAATAAATAATAATGTCGCCGACAGAATGTGACAAATACAAGATTATAAACATAAATTTTATTAAAATTTCTAGAATCTCATAAAAGAGTAGTAGTTTTAACAACTAATTAAAATAATATTATATTAAGTTATAATTTTGAATCTTAGCATATTTTGTTTGGGTCCACTTGAATTATTCACCTTGCCAAAACGAATAGAAATTAAAATTATTCTTATCCAAAGGTAAATTATCTTGATGTAAATTTTTTTTTTTTTAGAAATCTTAGAAGTTTGGGTATCTTATTAGAAGTTGGAACTCCTCCAATAAGTCCATTAGTGAAAATGACTATAGTGTACTACCTCAGTTTCTTTTTAATCTACAGCTTTCCTTTTTGTGCTTTTTTTTTTTTTTATCCAAAAGAGGTACAAACACCAAGATAAAAAGAGAAAAACAAGAAATTAACAAAACAAAACAAACCAAAACAAACTAAGATGGGACAAGGCGAGGAGTTACAACCCCACGCAAGTCCTCATCTATTATACTACCTAAAATCGGCGGAGCAGAAGAAAAATAAGTAATATGGAGGGGTTGGGTGACCCCAAAATTGGCAAGCCAATCCGCAGCCTTGTTTCCTTCATGATAAAGTGTGTAGATTAATTTGAAACGGAGGTAGTATATATGTAGCAGCCAAGGAAGAAAAGCAGTCAGGGATCACAATAGTCCATAAAGGAAGAGGCACTAACATGGTAGATTGGTAGCTGATTCATTAGCAAAGCAACGACTTTTGAGGCAAGATGAATTCATAGCGTGGCTATAAGGATTGTATTGCTTTGTGCTATTTTGATTGATGTTGGTTAGTGCTCTAGTTTCCTTGGTTTTGGATGAGTTTGCACGTTGTGTTATGTTGTACTGAACTTCGTTTCCTAGTGCTAGTATAAATGAAACAAAATTATAAAATTATATATATATAGGTACAAATATAAGCTCTATTATTTTCGTGTTTCTTGGTAATTAGTTGTTGCTTTCGTTTTACGACAAAAACTTCGAATATTAATTTTCTTTATCATATAATCAACTGATAAGAAGTTATAAAAAAATATTTAAAGTATTTGGAAAAAAAATCTCTACCAAAACACTTTTTTATTATTTTCATCGACATATATAAGGAAAAATCATCATCAAAAAGTGAAATTGACCGTCCCTAAAGAATGGAGGGATTAAAAATCAAATTCTAAAAGCTCCATTATCGATCTTGTTTGAGAAAATATAATTGTTTCTAATTCAAAAGGTAAATGAACCTAATCCTTAACTCTTTAGAATACTTTTTAATGAAAAACAATAAAAATAAGTTGAAGGAACTTTTTGATCAAAGTGATGTTATAAACAAGAATTATTGACCAAATCCTATTTAACTTTTACTACAATATGATCTAGCTTATCAATCAGCCTTCGATCATCCATATATGGTTGAGTGGAATTCCCATTACACCAAAACAATTGAATAATAGTTAAAGGTTGTCTTCGGATTCTGTCAACATAAACTATTTCTCGAACTCATTTATTAAGTGATATACTTACTTCATATAACTTTGGACTTTGGAGAGATTGCATAAGTTGTGAACATACTTTTTCTTAAAAAGAGAAAATTTTCATTTCATATACTGTAGATTTTAAACTAACTTTCTACAAAATATAAGTAATTAAAAAGTTGAGCTAATATATTAACTTTTAACTCAACTTGGCGGCTGCAGGCAGTCTGCATTTGAATCTAGACAATTTCGTGAATTTGTGCATTGGTCGCCAACTCGCCATGGTCGATCGGTTTAATTTCAACAAATTTCTTGGGACATTAATTTCAACTTTCAATCGTCATTCTCCTTTCTAAATTTTATGGTTATAAGTTTATTACTTTTTGCCTATGTTTTGACCATTAATTATTATTTTAAGTTCAGGATGGGTAGAAAACTCTAGATTATTTGATTTACCTTAAGTAATTGTGACACTGTCGTACACCCTAAAAAAAAAAAAATTGTGACACCATAGTAATATTTTCAATAAATCGTCTCCTTGTGAGGATATTGATGAGTGATATTTATATCACTCTAAACCCCTTATTTTTCCCTATATTTAACCTTTCTTTTCTATTTTACCCCTTTTATATGTTTGTTTTGCTTAAATTGCACCTTTTTTGTTTTACTAGTTCTTTTTAGATTTGTGTCTTTGTTTTACTTTTCGAGTTACTTTTTACATTTTTTTCTTGGTTCTTTAATTTGTAGGTCCAATTAAAATATACTTTTGATCTCACCTATAAAAGCCAAAGGAATGCACAAATGAGGAGTAAAGCATGAATAATGAAGGGACGAAGGCAAATGGGAGTTGAAGAAGCAAAGTTCACAACATGGTCCACTTCAAACGATCATATCTTACATACCACAAATCATCTTGCATTGATTCAAATTGGAGATTAAAATTTGGCTCGTTATCTTTCCAACGATAGGTCACATGCTTGATTTGGATTAAAAACGAGAAAGTTATGGCGATTTGAAGTTGAGCTGTTTGCCCAGCAGTTTTCTTAGGAGCGCCCGCTCCATTTTTCAAAGGAGCGTCCGCTCCTTGTTATTTGGAGCGCCCGCTCCCTGGTCGCTCCCAGGTCGCTCCAACTTTCTGCCAATACCAGTTTCCTTAGGAGCGCCCGCTCCTATTTATAAAGGAGCGCCCGCTCCTTTCAAATTTTCCGGACAATTTCTGTTATTTTCGCGACTCATTAATGATGTAAGAGTTGTACATATAAATAGGACTCATCCCTAATTTATGAGGGGAGACCCTAGTTGAGGGAGGAGGCTCCATTAGTCTTAGATTAGGATTTTAAGTAAGAGAAAGTCTCAAAACCTAGAGAGAGAAAGTGAGAAAATCAATGAAAAATGGAAGATTTTGGATAATCATCTAGTGACAAGAAGATTTGAAGTTTTCTTTTCATCTATCAATGAGAATTTCTTACTCTCTTTCCTCTTTTGTTTTTTATTTTAATTGTTTTCATTAGATTAATTGTTCATGCTTAGTTTAATTATATGTGGTTTATTTTGTTTAGTTTATTGTTAGATTAATGAATATTATCATGTTATTAATGCTTAATTTCTCTAAAGTCCTCATTTTTGTATTTATGGAGTAGTTTGTTGGTTAGAGTTTGGGTGAAAACCCAACAATGATTGATTTGGGTGTTGAAATATGAAATTAGGGGGGTTTGATTGGGCTTATTAATTGATTAATAGCATGATTACTATTTGCTTGCATTCTAGTTGGCCACTTGGATGTTTGTTTTATTGATACCTTAATCAAGTTGAGAGAGGAGATTAAGGTTGACATGCATTTATGCTATTATCTTGCTTAATTACTCATGAGAATGAGATTTGAGTGAGGGTTTTGTGGATTGACATTGTGATTATTCCTTGGTTGCATGTTTGAGACCATGAGAGTGGCTTAATTATGTGATCTATAGGTAGTTTTATGCACCCTTGAGAGAGGGCTTAGAGCTAGTTAAGAGTCAATAACCTCAATTAGTTGCTTGGTTTTCTTTCCTCCATGTTTCACCATTCTAATTGCCTAAATCATAATTGGTTGGTGTTGGATCCCTTTCCCTAATCCTATTTGATCTTTGGTAGTTAGTTTAGTTTAATAGACTTTAGTTGGTAATTGACACCTCCCGACTATTTTTTCGGCCTAGCTTATTGTTTGGTTAACACATGTTGATGTTCCTTAGTCCTTGTGGAAGAATGACCGTTGCTTGCCACTTTACCTAGGTTAGTGGACTAGTTAGGTAGTTTGACCTTAGGTGTTTTGTCCAACGACCAAAATATCCTATGTCGGATATTGAAAGCTGGTTTCTAAAAAATGAAAGGGTCAATACGCGAATAAGATAATTAACAAGCCCTTATTCATTTGCAGCTACAATGTTTTGATATATTGATATGTAATATGCATTTGAATCGTTAGATAAAATACATCGATTATATAGTCTTGTCGTAGAGTTTTACTTGTTTTCGATTTGATATATATTTGTTAGATTTCTATTGTAGATGTGGCGTACGATTTCCAATTAATGAATTATTTTTAGTATTCTAAAGATCTTAAAGGTTAAAGTCGTGTGTTAATGTGAACGTTTAGCTGAATAAATAAAGTAACAAACAATTGTTTTCTTCAAAACAAAATAAAAATGTACTATCTTTTATTTCATCAACAATATCAGCATATAATAACATTTCATGTTTTGGCATTACCATACATGTGGAAACCGTCCAAAAACTGCTGATCTAGTTTCTTCTATGATCAAGTAATTTTATTAATATGGTCACTTCTTCTAAATGTTAATTAGGAAAAATTAAATGTAATTAACCAATTCAAAATAACATTACTTGCTAGATGCATATTTTTAAAAAATGTGAACGCAAATCTTTAATCCAAAGAATATGCTTGGGTGATTATGAAAGAGAGGATGTTCTTCATATCTTTAATTATTATAACTAGTGTGTGGCACAGGCGTCGCCCCGAAGGGCTATTGTTTAAATTTTTGTATGGTTTAAATATTGTTTTTATTATTTATCGTGTGATTTCCTTTATGTCGTTTGTAATACCATATAGTTTGTAAGTTGCGTTATGCAATGGAAAATCTTGACCGAAATTCAGTGTCATTCTTACTTTTAGGACAATAGAAATATGTCAAGTGCGTGCGTATGAAAACAATAATCATTACTTTGACATTGGTTAACTAAAGACAAATTCACAACCAAACTGTCATTGGTTAACGTAATCATAACTCTTTATTTGTCATAATCAGTTATGGAGTGCATGAAAATCGAGTTTTCAATTATTTTTGTGTATTTGGTTGAGAGTTTGGGTTAGACAGTAGCTCTACATGATTAAAATGCAAAAGGCCGAAAAAATTCTCGGCAATACTAGTGGGTTGCACCTTCCCATCAACTTAGCAAGTCATTAAATTTCTTTGTTAATTATTTTGTTATGCGTATTTAACTTTATAGACTATATAAAGTCAGTGTATACATTTATCTTTTGTTTTCTTTTATAAGGATAATGAAAGATATACTTCATCTATTTGCTTTCAAATGCAACACTTTGACTTTTCCATGACTCGTACACATCACTTTAACCTAGACCTGATCAACAAGAGCCCGGCCCGGTTCCAAAATAGGCGGGTTTTGGGCACTATTTTTTGTCTGTGGTTCGGGCATGACCCAGCCCGAGTTTTGGGCATAAAACCAGGTCACGGGCGACTAAAAATATGCAAAATTAGGCCAAATTTTGGCGTGGAAATTTCGACCCGAAGCTTTGGCCCGAAATGGGCCACTTTTTTTGCCAAAGTCAGGCCGGCCGATTACCACCTCTACTTTAACGGTATTTTTTATTAATATATAACAACAAAAAAAATCATAATATAAAATGTTGTTGGATTTGTTTCAATGAATATTTTTATAATATCAACTTTTATAACTTTTACAAATTTTGAAATATTAATCAGCAAATTGTGCGTTGAAAAAGATGAAATTCAAATTGTCGCACTTATTTAGAAATAAATGAAGTATGAAGTTAGATACGCCTCTTAGTCAATGATGTACCATTTGTATACTGACTTTATCCTCTTGGCTGAGTATATATAACTGGGAGGATGAATTACAAAATATTTCCATAAAGTGGAAAAAAGAGAGAAATCTAGGAACTTAGGGCTTGTTTTTTTTTTTGGCACAGTGCAGTTCAGTTCAGTTCAATCTAGTTCAACTCAATTCAGCTCACCTAATTTCCTCTCCCAATTTCAGACATCTCAGTTCAGTTCATCCCGAAAATAACGTCTTACATCATCTACGAGATTTTTTTTCTAGGGATAAATTTTCACCATCTAAGTGCAAGGCGAAGCTACATGAGGAGCTGCCAGAGGCCCGTCTCCCGCGGCCCCATTCTTTTTTTTTTTTTTGACATCGAGAAAACGTGCGTTAATTAAACAACGAAGTACATCCTATTCTTGTCTAATACAACCAAACATAAAACAAAGAAAGCGCAAGGAACTTTATGAATCGCTTGTGGTCCATATATTTTAAAGTTGTCCTTGTAGGTTTGATTTCTAAGGTATATTTTATAAAACTGACTATTATATTGCATAAATCTTTTTTTACTTGAGTGGTAAAATGAGATAACTAAAATTAAAGTAATTTTTTTATAAATTTGCTTGAAATATATATATTCTTTTTTAACAGCTGCTTTAAATATTCTTAGCCCCGTTAATTCTTATAATCTGACTTCGCCCCTATCAGACTGTAAGGTCGTTTGATCAAATGTCGTCTCTTTGGAGATTGGTTTGGCTTTCATTATCATCCCAAGTTTCTTGGCATTTCGAGTTTTATTCTTAGTGGCTAGTGCAACAACTAGTCAAAAGAAAAACAAAAACAGAAATATGAAATGTTCTTTATTTTTGTCCTATATTACCTAAACTAAGACATGCATCATGCATGATGCAACTACGTTACATATGAAAAAGGCTCTACAACGTCTCCATAAATGCAAATTGTCATATGACTGGGGACGTTACAACTTACATATAGTCATATACTGATATGAGGTCCTCGTGGGAGCACCAACCATTGGGGCTCCCACCTCCCAACCGCAAGGTCGGGTGTTCGGCTCATCACTCCCCATTTGGGAGTTTGTATAAAAATGTTTCTTTGTGGGTATAAATCCACTCACCGTAACGATGGTGGTGTGCCTGCGCGCTTAGTAGCTAGCGGGGTTGGTCTTCGGACCAATTATCTTTCCTGAACAAAAAAAAAAATAGTCATATACTGATATACATGTCAATTGTCAAGGTAAATTCTCGGAAGAAAAGGTTTATTTCACAATGTCAAACATGTCTTGGGACATTTGCTAAGAAAAAAGAAATTCTTAAAAAATTTACTCCACTGTATAGATGTAGAAATCAGAAAGTGAACCAATAACCTTAAGGCAAAGAAGCTCACAAGTCACAAGAAAGTTTCTTACATAAATTAAGATATTTGTTTTTTTTTTTTGGGTTGGTTGAACTATTTTTTAATATATGATAAGATGTACAATACTAAATTGACATTTTTTAGATTCCAATGCAATTTAATTTTAAAAACAACAGCCACTAAAGAGTAAGAGGAATGAAAAAAGGAATTTTCACCCATAAAGAAATTGTACTTCCTCCGTTTTTTTAGTTGCAACACTTTTTCAAAAGAAAAATAATTAATTAGTTTGCAACACTTTCAAGTTTTGCTTTTCCTTTCTATCTATCTCTCTCCAATCACATGACATGGGACCCTCTTTTTTTTTCCTCTCTACCTCTCTCCTACCCAAATTTTGCATTGGAGTTGATGAAAAAAAAGTGTTGCAACTGTAAAAAAACGGAGGAAATATTAAGTTTGATCCAATAACCTTAAGATTATAAGTAACATCTCTTACCACCAATCCACTAGATTGGAAAGATCGGACACGGGACACGGACATGAACAAATTACACTTGAAAATTTGTGCATAATGTAATCATACAAGTTAAATTTTATAAATCGTCAAATGGACATGGACACACCCTTTCAATTTAAAGCCCATATACTAATTACCAATAAGAGGAGCAACTGCTTAAATTAGAAATTGTTTACTTATCTTCTCTTCTTCAATATTATTGGACATTCCTGACTCTCTTGTGATTGGATATACAACCAACCCTAAGACAGGGGAAAAGAAAAAAAAAGGGAGAAAGAAGAAGAAGAAGAATAAAGGGCTTGTCTCAATGAAGTCTACGGCCCAATTGCTCTTGTAATGCGTCCGATGATTGAAGGCCCGATACGGAAAATATGGCCCAAAGAATCAAAGACGCAGTAGCCACGTAGGCCTCAGCAGCAAGCCAGCAACAAAGCATCACGTACCGGAACCATTACAGCTTAAATGCTCAATGATAAAATTTTCATTTCTCCAATTACTAAGTGAGTAATTGATATAATAAGATTTTATTTTTATTCGTTATCGTATTTTGTCTTCGAGTTTTTAAAAAAAAAAAAAAAAAAAATATTACTCAAAAAAGTAGTTTTTACTTTTGAGTTATCAGTTTTCAAAATCATCACGTTTCTAATAAATTTTTAACTAGTTTTTTATCCATATAGGACATATATCATATGACTTTTAAATACAAAAAAAACCGAATAATAATGATAACGACCTTAGGTTTTTGGCATATTGTCATATTGGTGGAAAAAAACAGTCGTCTAAGTTAACTTATCCGGATTTATGTGGCCAATGCGCCGTAGGACCCAAAATTTAATAATGAGTGAGCCTTAATGTGCCAATATATACAGTACACGAGTAAGTAAGCAACATTTTGACATCGTCACACATGCCCAAGTTTATATCACTATTCTATAACAAAGAAATGGAACATTAAAGAAAGAACAAGAACTAAAGACACCCATAATTTAATACATTAACCAAATTTATCAATGAAAGTTCATGCTAGTATCAATATAGTTAATGAACTGTTGCAAGATCCAATTCCTTTGCGCTAATGACAAGAAACCAATTGTGAGGTTTGGCTATCATTCAGAAGTTGCGTCTTTTAGATACGCAATCAAATCTGCACGTTCTTGGGGCTTCTTCAAGCCAGGGAAAACCATCTTCGTTCCAGGAATGTACTGCATGCACAGCCAAAATTTGTAAGTTTATCTTTGATGATGTTCTCTACACTATCTTCATTTATATATCAAATCACAAGAAAGCAATTACATTATCCCCACAAACATCACATTGAATTAGAGAAAAAAAATGTGGGCAGGCTCGACGGGTGTAGTCATGTAGAGCTCACTTTAGAGTTAAGGTAGGGAAATTAAGAGGACTTCATATGCTAAATACTTCTAAGAGAGGCTATTTCGAGAACTGTTTGGTGGTGATTGGCGAATAAGAAAATGAAAAGAGTGTAAGGCCCATACAAGTGGAATTACCAAAACGCCTCATTTTATCTTGTCCACCACTACATGGTTTCCTCAATAGTCTTTATAAACTTTCCACTGGGACAAAGAACTTATACTCACTGTATCCATTCTATAAAAGAACTCGAAGAAAGCTAACAAGTACCAAGTAACAATGCAGCAACACTTGATAGCGCAAACTGCAACCAATCAAACAAGAAGACAATTGACTCATTGAGGGACCTCCTCACCTTCTTTGGGTTCAGCAGATATTCATATAATGTATCTTCTCCCCAAATCACAGCCTTAGACTTGTTGGCAGTAGAGTAAGAGTACCCTGGAGCTTGGCCAGATTGCCTTCCAAATAGACCATTTAGATTGGGACCTGCAACGTCAGACGCCCGGCAACTAAATCAGAAAACCTCTGTGACTTATGTTTGTTTTGTTATCATTAAAGTTGGCGATCTCTAACACCACACAACAACACGACACGACACAAACAAGGAGTAACCGAAAGCCTTACGTTGCTCTATAGGAATCTTATCTTAGAAAGTTGTATCGTTGAGGAGCCTTCATTTTCTTTTGATTAAGTATCGAAGGTCGGACCTGTCTGACATTGTCAGATAGTGGTATAGCAGAAACTAGATGTAAGGACTAATGCAGAAGTGTTGCAATTTTAACTCATTGATACTGACTTTGCTGATCAAAACTGTTTTTCCGAATGAAAGTCAGCGAGGCCTTAGTCTACAACTAATGCAAAGCTGATAAGAGAAAACATAGGCTCATATAACTCAAAAGAAAAAAACACAAGAATATAATGTTGGAAAATGATCAATACTCCAGGGTCCAAACTCTGGGAGTTCAATCTCATCAAATTCGATCGGAACTACACCTAGGGTTCATTTGGTTTGATGGAAAACATTTTTCATGAAAAATATTTTCAGGTGGAAAACGCAAATGAATAAAATTAGCCTTTGTTTGGTTTAAAAGAAAATTATCTAGCTAAGAAGAGAAAAATAGAGATGTGGGAAATAAGAGAGTGGAGGGAAATGGTTTTCCTTCAAATTTTGGACGAAAATATTTACAAAGGGATCGACCTTACTTTACCTTTCTAAATCCCTTTTCCAACCAACTAACGGAAAATGTGAGAAATCATTTTCCTCGAAAATGTTTTCTCCTAAGACAAATAGAGCTCTAATTATACCATTGATATTCTTATATTTGCTCAAAAGGTTATCTGCCCTATATAAACAAAAGTCAGTACAAAAGGATTTTCAAAAAAAAAAGCACCAATAAATATATCTCTAATTCATTTCTCAATCACTAATCTTACTTTCCCCCTAGAATTCATTTTAGCACATATCTGAAATTTCTTGAGTGAACTTAATAAAATTCAATAGGGAAAAGGAAAGAAAACTAATACAAAATAAATTGATCAACAAACCAAGCTTCCATGGCAACTAACCAATGATCGCAATAAAAACTAAAGAGAATTGTGGATGCCAATTAGTTTAGTTGGTTAGAGTCTTGGGATGTGGTCCAAGACTTGGAATCAAATCCCGTCAACATGATTCGCCCTTGTGGCTCTCTCGACACCAAAAAAAAAAAACTAACGAGCACAGCCATATATTATGCAATTTATTGTATAAAAAAAGAGAGAAAATGAGATGATATTAGAGACCTTGCTTATGACCGGCGCCTTTATCAAGGGTGTGGCACTGAGCACACTTGGTCCTGAAAATCTTGGCTCCAGCATCTTTATTTCCTGCTGGTGCTTCGTTGAAACTCGCCATTATTTGAGTTACTACTTTATAAGCTCTGTTTTTATAATGACCAAAAATTCTCTACTTTTTGTTTAGATGGTGTATTTGGTACAATTAGCTTTTTAAAGATGTTAGCAATAAGAATGATAGTGGAAGTAACAGGAGAATTTAGGGACAGGAACGAGAAGGTTGTGGAAAGTAACAAGGGAAAAGTCATTACTCAATGTTGCCTTCTCGTGGCCTTATCAATGGACAAAGGGAAGCCACGTGCCTACTAAAAAATTAAAAAACGAAGTACTCCTATCATTCACAAAATCACCAAAAAAAAATTGATGTAGGCCGGGCTAGCCTGGCTAGTACGAGGCCTTCGAGCAGCCAAGGGCTACGCCTTCGCCGAATGTGGCAAACGGCACGGGTGCCTTCACGACGTATGTAGCCCACGACCCATGCATTACAGTTCCTGGTCGATGGGTCAACATAACACGATCGTAAGTTATCTCATGTTGCTGGTGTAGTGATTAGAAGACCCATACGACATGGCGTGGTTGAAGTGCTTGCTAATTGCTATGGCAAGTTGTTTTGAGCTCCATGGTAAGTCATGTAGCTCACAGGCCGTTCAAAGCTCATCACCAAGCTAAGCTCGATCATATAAACATGAACTCAAGTTAAAATTGATTTCACTGGTTCAACACTTCATGAGGAACTTAGTCTATGTAATAAGGACTTGAGGACCGAGAAAAGAGGATGCTGATTCCTGACAAGTGACAACACATACAAGAAGAAAAAATATTTACTCCCATCCCACACCACCAAGGAAACCGTGAGCTCAGCAGGGCCAAGCACTAGGACAGTTCAGGCTTTCGTGCAATAGGCTAATATAAACTGTATCACACATTTCCTAAAATTGGAAATGTTGCACTTATTTAGAAACGGAGGAAGTATAAAGCTTCAAGCCTATATATGCATGCACAAAGGTTGAAAAATTTGCCCATAAGTAAAGCTGGCACAGATACCAAACCAAAAAGTGGGCCCAATATGGTCTCCTAGCAGAGATTTTTGGCCCAGTTGATCAGCCCTACTCCATTTGAAGATCAAAAATATAATCTCCTACACTGATCACAATGTGGAACATTAAGTAATCAATAAACCAGTATCTATTACAAAAGAGGTGGAACAATTTTCCAATTTCCTTTTTCCATTCACGGAGCAAAACAAGTTTATGATTCGTCTGTAAACAATCGTCAATAAACCAAGCTGTAGCAGCATGATATAGTAAGAATCGAGGGTATAATAATTTCCCCAGCATAGTAAATCTTATTTAACAAAAACGAATTCTAAGTTGATCTCACTAAGAAACAAAAAATCTCATTTCGCGATCAAAATCCTCCTTTGATCTTCTCCTACACAAAAGATGGGAAAAGTATATTGTGCAATCACTGAGTAGATTCCTTCAGATAGGCAATAAGGTCCGCGCGCTCTTGCGGCTTCTTCAAACCAGGGAACACCATCTTTGTACCGGGGATATACTGCATGAAACAAAATTTGTGCAAAGAGATTGAGACAGACCTCAACACAATTTTCTACTAAGGCCACAAGAGAAATTGACACTATCCAACTTTTGATGACTACTTATTTGTCTTTCAACACAACAATCAAACATAAGAGAAACTGATGGTAACGGATAGACCAAACTATGAACTATGCGGACAAAAGTTAATTTAGTGGTGTCAACTGTCAAGGTTATTCAAACATCTATATCACCAATATGAATGAAAGAAAGAACAATCTAATGACAATGAAGGAAAAGATTCACTTTAGAAAAAAGTCCAATCTTTCCGGTGATTTAGATGCCTAATAATCTGATTTCCACATCACCAAGTCTATTGTTGTTAGTGTTGTTCATAACCCCTCTGTTACGCAAAGACATTTAAATTTGATTTGGCAAATTAAACAAGAAAAGATGACAGAGATATAAAATCTAAAAGTACACCCATTTGATAGGAGATAAAGAGAGACAACCCGAAATAGGAAAAAAGCAAGTGAAAAGGCAATTGTGAAACATCCATATTTAGTAAATGTTAAGCTCTTTGCGACAGAGAGGGAGTAGTTAAGCCTTTTACTTCTTTTACATATCCAAAGTGGTCTGTTTTTGTTTAATGGTTCATAGTTCAGTCTATTTATAATGAAAAATTTGTCAGAAACCACCTTTTAAAAAAAATTGGGCATACAGCCACCTATTTTGTTCCTTTTTTGGGTGAGAAGCCACCGATTGCCGGATTCCGGGCACTGACTCAACTTTTCAGGCGTTACCCCCTTTTACAACTCTATTTCTTCCTCATTTCTTCATCTCTTCTTCCTCACTCCATTTGTGGCCTCCCACACACCTTCACTGCCACTCCCTTGATGCCGCCGCCGCCACCACCGAACCCTCTCTTTCCTGTTCATCACCGCACCCAAACACCACCACAACACCTCGATTCTCCATTAAATCCACTTCTTCTTCCTCATTCACTCCACTCCTTCAAAGGTTCAGGTAACATGCTCAACTCTTTCTCTCTTCTTCGAATTAGCAACAACAATCAAGGCATAAACAACACGAGACAAAAAAAGAAGCAAAGCAGCAGCAGCACTAACAAGTAGCGGCTAGCAGCAGTGCAAGGAACAACAGCAGCGGTAGCAGTAGATACAGACCAGAGGAGAGAGAAGAGGAGAGGCAACAACACCAACACCAACATCGGCGGCACCGCGGCGGCAGCACGCAACCATCCAGCAGCTGCGGCGCAGGGTGGCTGAGAAGGAGGGAGGAGTAAAGGAGGAAGAAATGGGGGAAATCTGAAAAAAAAGGGTGCAAAGGGGGTTTACAGACCTCATGTTCGTTGCACGTGACGGTCAATGCCCGGAATCCGGCAAGCGGTGGCTTCTCACAAAAAATGGTTGCTTGCCCAATTTTTTTTAAAGGTGGTTTGTGACAAATAAGTTGTTATAAAAGGTGGCTTCGACAAATTTTCCATTTTTAATTGATAGTCCACATTGACATCTCATGAAGGATTTTTTGGGTGGAACAGAAGGAAAAAAGAAGCCTTTACATGTAACTATTGTTAAGAGGAAACATACCTTCTTCGGGTTCAGCAAGTATTCGTATAGTGTGTCTTCCCCCCAGACAACAGCCTTGTTCTTGTTAGCAGCAGAGTAAGAGTACCCAGCAGCTGTCCCAGATTGCCTCCCAAAGAGGCCATTTAGATTTGGACCTGAAACACAGCAATAAAAAGATTAGAAAAGGCTTGAACTAGTGGGTCACGGAGATTCCAGAGGCAAGAAAACAAAATTCTATCTTACGCTTTCAAAATACAAATGACTACGAATACATAATTATCCTTATAGCAAGTAGCAAAAATTGGTTAATAGACCAAGCTGGAGATGACATTTCCGAGAGCAATCACATCAACTCAACTCCACAACAATTTGAATGAAAAAAAAAAAACCATCAACTACATATAAGTGACAAAACATAGCTCTATTCCCATCAGAACTATTAAATTATTCAGATACAAGAGCACACATTCGAATTCAGATATAGCTCTGACAAAATTCAGTATCATCAGTGTTGACTGTTGTACATGTGAAAGCCTACATACAATTTCCATTTTCCAAGGTAAGTCCTGGGGCACATCAACCTAAGCTCAATCACTACTGCAGAAAAAAATAAAACATCTAAGTTTTGATGAAATATCTCCTGTTATTATGGAGCACAGATGATTTTTTAAAATTACTCACGTTATTCACATGGTTGGATTATGGAATCATAAAAGGATTATGGAATCATAAAAGGATTATGATCTACAAAGTCGAACCTATTATGGTTCAACGTATAGCATCAAAGTTATATACTGTGTTTAAGGATACAAAGTCAAAGTCTAGTTACATTGTTGTAGAACAAAGTGTCCGCGTAACAAAGAATGTAACTGTAACACCATTAAAGCTAATCCAAGAAAAAATTCTCTTGATTGCATATCAAGGAGGGAAACCTTGAAACATAAACTCCGAAAATTAACCAGAAATTGCATAGACAACCTAAAAAAGTTTCATTACATAATTGAATATCCTAAACCTCAAATCGAAATAACTCGATGAGTTTGCAAAATTAAGCCACATCCTACAAAGACATCCAAAGAGCAAGATACATTGCTCAATCAAATAGCCACATATACGAATTAAGAACATATTCATGTTAACAATATATTCTTCCAAAGTGTATTGCGGTGTGTGTATATCTAGTTAATTTATAAAAAGAAATAAAACCTAACATACAAATTAACAAATTAAAGCTTGAAATTTCAGGTTAAAACTTCCATAAATTCTTACAACATTTTTTCTATCAAAAATCGATCCCAGAAATACAAATTCAATTCAAAAATTAGTAAGGGCAAACAAATAAATCAATAAATTTGGCTAATTAATGAAAAGTTCTCACAAAAATTCAACGATCTACATATATTACACAGACTTCCCTTGCATGTTCAATTTCCAACAAAATTAACCTAATCCGATCAATTTCGGCCGAAAAATCAGATAATCATATAATCGAACAACAAATTAACAAAATCAAATCAGATCTCATTCATACTTCACAGATCTACACAATAATCTTAATTCAAGCAAAAAAAAAAAGAGAGAGAAACCTTGTTTGTGGCCAGCTCCTTGTTCAACGGTGTGACATTGAGCGCACTTCATCTTGAAGATCTTACCTCCGCCATCTTTGTTTCCTGCTGGAGCTTCGCTGAAGGTCGCCATTTTTGCGTTTTTTTGGTTTTCTCTCTCCTCTGATTTGCGAATTATTTGTTTTTGGGGGAGAATTCTAGGGTATGAGAAAAACCTTTAAAGAAAGGAAAGGTTGGACTTGGGGAAGAAGAAACTAAACAAAGGTTGGGCCTGGTTAATGTTAATTGAAGGGTCGGTGGCCCTTTTCTTTTGTTTATGGGAAGAACACAACAGCGTGTGAATGGTCGTTTCTCAGCCACACACTAGTTTAATTGGTCTTTGTAGTTTTTAGGGTGCGTTTCTTCACCTTAAAAATTAAGTTTCGGGTCCAATAAGTTCGGTTCGGTTCGGATAAGTTCGGTTCGGTTCGGTTCGAGATAAGTTTCAATCGGGTGCTAATCGGGCGAATAAGTTCCAATCGGGTTTAATAAGGTCCAATAAGTTCGTCGGGTGCTGATAAGTTCCAATCGGGTGCAATAAGGTCCAATAAGTTCTAATCGGGTGCAATAAGTTTCAATCGGGTCTAATCGGGTCAATAAGTTCCAATAAGGTCCAAATAGTCAATGATCAATAAATATTTATATTATTGTCCATTATTTTATTATTCATATCACTATTAGCTGATTATGTTATTATTAGAATTTTAATTAAAGTACCACAATGATTATATCGTATTATACTTGTATTATTGTCTATTATTTTATTATTCATATTACTATTAGGCGATTATATTATTATTAAAAAATATTATAATCATGGTTAAATAAGGTTAACAATAATAATATCATAATTACAATATTTTGCAATTCGTCTTTAAATAACTAGAGATAACATGTTTTTCGTTACTAATAACAATGAGTTCTACTACTTTAGTCATAAAACTAAGTGGAGTGAGAGATAAATTTTTTCCATATGTGGCAATTTCTCACTTGTTAGCAATAAATGTTAATCAACTTTTGGTTTTCTACTTAGTGCTTTATGAAATCAAAACAAGACTATTAGATATATTAGTGGTGAAAGTTATGTATAGGCAAGTATATAAATAGTATATTTTTTTTTGTTAAATTGTTTATCATAAGAGATAATTAATAATAATTATTTTTTTAAAGGGTGAATTTTAATAATTATTACTTCATAATAAATTTTGAGGGGTAGTATTTACGTTAGGGGTAATATTTATGTTATTACTCATTAATTTTTTTGTCTAATAAGGTCAAATAAGTTCCAATTAGGTCCAATAAGGTCTAATAAGTTTCAATCAGGTATAATAAGGTCTAATAAGTTTCAATCAGGGCCAATAAAGTCTAATAAGTTCCAATCAGGTTAATAAATTTCAATCAGGTCCAATAAGTTCCAATCAGGTTTAATCAGGTCCAATAAGTTGAATCAGGTCCAATCAGGTTTAATAAGTTCCAATCAGTTCAGTTCAGGTCCAATAAGTTCGGTTCGGTTCGGGTCCAATAAGTTGAAGAGAAACGCACCCTTATTTTGACTTTCATTATTCTTAGGTTTTCTATTATTAATAAGAAAGATAAACTATGTTGAATTAATATAATATGTGTGCGTATAATGAGAATTAAATTAGTGTTTGAGATTGGGGCAATGCTATGGGTTATTTCTTTTTAGATGTGTCAACATAATGAAAATAGTTATTTAGTAATTGGGCGAATATGGCTCCATACTTTTATATAAGAGATTGGCTTAGTGATAAGATTATCGCATTTGAATTAAGAGGTCATAGGGTCATAAACATCTTATATAAATCTCTTATCATTTTCAAGGGAAATGTTGTGTTAGTAAAAAGATAAAAAAAAAAAGTCATTTTTACACATAATATGCATTGAAATCAATAGAACTTAACTCTTGGTTTCAACTAAAAATCCACACGTCAACATTGATCTTGATTAAAGAAGAGATAAGAGGATATATTTCTTCCATACTTGAGGTTGTGGGTTCAAAATTTTACATTGATGTTGTTCCAAATAGATGTCAAGTCATATATGACATGGAGCCATGTTAGTGTTTGAGTGGAAGGGGAGCCTATGTGGTCTTCTAGGCACCTACATTTCTTGCCCACGCTTAAATAGTAATAGTTGATTGTTTTGTTCTTTTTAATGCATAAATTAAGACGTCACTAATTTCGTCTACTTTTTGTAATTCAGCGGATCCAATCTAATTTATACATAGTTTATCTATTGGAAGGAATATTTATATGTTAGATTTGTTATACTAAATAACAAAAAAGTAAAGAAAATTAATTACTCATAGTCAGCACCGAGCATTGTGCTTTATAACAAGGTAGATTTGAGAGTATTGTGTGGAATTCTAAAATGATTGGGGTACAACATAAAAATCGAAGAAACACACAAATTTAACTTGCGAAAAACCCAAAATACTTTTTACATCTCAATAAGGTTAGTTTTACCCTTTCAATTATGCAAATAGTAACTTCAATTGCATCCAATATAAATCTTATCTACCTTAATTGGTAAAGTCTTATTAAAACGATACATAAAGATCCTATCGAGACTCGGGAGGATAAAATTAGAAGGTCTAGTATTACCAACTACACCAATACACCATGTAAAATCTTATCAATGATTTTAATGAGAGAAGCTTGCCTCTTGCGAAGGCCATACCGCCCATACTTATACCATACCTCTTGAGTTGAGCCTCAGCCTGAGGTGTCTAAAACTCACTCTCGTTTTGAGCTCCAAGTGGCGAAGGCAAAACCTCTTAGTCTCAGATCTGAATCCATAACTCTTTCACACCCACAAATCACTCATATTCCTAATAAACATTGATTTTGAGGTTAGTTTCTCATGCTACCTTTTTCATTTCCTAATATTTTCAGTTCATGTGTTAATTTCCACGCTTTTTTATGTTCTCTACTTTCAATTCCTCGCTATATTGAATTACACCCACTTCGCAAATTTTCTGGGTTTGTATCTTTCTATTAATTTCATTATTTTTTTAAAAACTTCTACAGTTCTACCTTGGCATTGTTTGTAATCATAATTCATAAAACTGCAATGATTAGGTGATGGGTTTCAGATTTTGAGAGATTTGGTTACACTTTGAAAACCCAGATTGCTGATGAATTTTTGTACAATCCCAAATTTGCATTCTTTTAGTTACATACACATTACGTTGAAATTGCTAGAAATGTCACAGCTTTAAATGGTTTTGGTTGTTGTTAAATTTGAAGTGATCAATAAACATGCAAAGTTATTCAATTAAAATCTGTAGTTATGGAAAACACTACGTTAGATTGGCATTAGGGTTTGAGTTTGTGTTGTGGAAGATGAGAAGGAAGGATAGGAAGGGTAAAAAGAGTGGAGACTTCTTCGCCGTGAACTTTTCTATTAGTTGCTTGCAGCATAATCTTGTAAATATATTAGTGCTTGTTAAAATTAGTAGTAGCTTTTGATGTAGGGATTTACACTAATGCGGCTCCTTGAATTTGGTAGAAGATGTTTGTCTAACCATATTGTCGGCGAGAATCATCTTTGTGGGAACCTTAGTTGCTGGACCGAATGTTGCATCGTACTATTGGAGAGCCTATGCATTTTGTAGCTACTCTATCTTTGGTGGGGGAATGTATATCTAGTTCGTAATATGTTGCTTTAGTAATCATATTGCATTCTGCCATCTTGTGCATTCAAAGTGGAACAAGACAATTGCTTCTGAGGTAACAATTCTGACTATGTCGCTACAGATGAAACTAGCGCATGTATGATGATATCTGCACGGAGGTAGTAAAAATAATTGGCATTTGATGATGGTGTGTTGGAGTAGATGAGCAGCATTGTCGATTTAGTTGTAAGGGTAAGACTAGAGGAGCCTCAATACATATTGGGGAATTAAATTATTAAGCACTCCCTTCTCATAATGAAGAGCTACACTTGGTTTTGGGGGTAAAAGATTGGTTGTTTGATGTCAAAATATATACTAAGTAGTAGCGACAATGTGATTTTTTTGTCGATATGACTTGACTTATTTTTGTAAGATTATAGCTTTGTTTGTTTTGCTATGATATGGTAGTTTAAGAAAATTTGTAGAAGTTGACTAGCTTCGACAACAATAGACAAATGTGACATATTATTTTGAATTGGTGGGCGAACTTGAAATAAATTGTGATACACATGTACCCAGCTGTTAGCAGTTGGCACACCCTTTTAGAATTGTGTGCACCTGATTGACTTACCTTTTGGCCATGATTGTCATTTATCCTTTTCTCTATCTCATGTTACGTGAGACCTAACAAAGGAGAATATGCAATGTCAATCTGAGATATATTTCCTTTCTGTGACAAAGTGTTCACTTTATGTTGATGCCCTGATCATAGTCTCCTTTTGCATACTATCTGATTATTACATATTTACATCTACTATCTTGCAGGGGTACTACAAGTGTGCGTACTTTCATTCTTGCCATCACAGTTTGCCATGTCACGTAGGCCTGTAAATCCTACTCGGCGAGTAGTTGATAGTGGAAGCATTTCTTTGGGAGGGTCATCGCAATCAAAATCACGTTCATCCCCGCTTTTGTCAATCGGGCTTGTGCTTTTGGTACTTCTCATATATATACATCTATGGCCTTGACGCCTTATGTGTTCCAATATCAGGCCCCTTTTGTTTTTGTCATTCCTCCTTTGTTTTACTCCCTTTTTTCAGTAAATCACATTTAATACCAAAATGAAACTATTTGTTTGATTCATTTTACTTTCCGAAAGCAACTTAGCTTGAATTTTCTCTGGCTCAAATCGCAAAGGTATCTATATTTTGATTTGAAGCATTTTCTATTTCGTGTTTTGGTGTTCAGTTATTTATCTATCATCGTTAATGTTGAAAAAGTGACTAAATCAAAGTCGAATAATTAAATTTTCTTTTTCTCCTCGTCTTATTTTTGTCTATATTCCTTGATAACTGACTACATAGTGACGTTCACTAGTATTTTGTTTCCAATAGTTTTCTTCTTATGCAGGCACGTCTTTTCAGAGAATTTACTTGATTTTCTTATCATTTTCAGGGTGTAATTGTTTTCGTTACCTATTCATACAGCAGTTCAGGTTTGTAATCTACTTTATATCGTTTAATTTTGGTGCATGTAAATGCCTGCCATCTTTTTGCTAAGTTGCATTCAGTTTCATTCACCCCCTCACCCTAAGTTCTAATTTGAAGTGTAAACTTTTTCTCTTCATGTGTTGCAGGTTGGTCAAGAGGAGTTGATGTTGTGAATAAATTTGAAGGTAACTTTATGCTCATGTAACTTTCTAAATTACTTTTCTTTGTGAGTGTTAGAACACAGCCGTGATAATAATATGATGTGTGGTAATTCTTTTATTTCTATGTTCATTTCATAAAGAGTCATTGGATACCATCTATATCCTTTTCAAACAAGTCACTGAAAGCAACTTCTATATAACTTAAACACGTGTAGCTTTCATGTATGCAGGCTGCAGCTAATTCTCTATTTTCCAATTTTTTATATTTGCTTATCATGAAGAAAGAAGAGAAGCTAGATTTTGATCAGAGAATAATGCGAGTATATGACCTCTCTGCTACATCTCTGTAGGTGGTGTGTCATGCACGTTAGAGCTGCAGCAGGCCTTACCTATTCTAAAGAAAGCATATGGAGACAGCTTGCATAAAGTATTGCATGTAGGCCCAGATACGTGTTCTGTAGTTTCTAAGTTATTAAAGGGAAGAGGACACTGAAGCATGGGGAGTGGAACCATATGACATAGATGATGCTGATAAGCATTGCCAGAAACTCGTGCGGAAAGGAATTGTACGGGTTGCTGATATCAAATTTCCTCTTCCATACCGTGCGAAATCATTTTCACTTGTTATGGTGTCAGATGCGCTGGATTATTTGTCTCCGAGATACCTTAACAGAACACTTCCTGAATTGGCAAGGGTTGCTTCTGAGGGGATTGTTATTTTCACTGGTAATTCTCTAAGCCATCATAGGTTACTTAGTTTCTGCTCAAACATGTACTTCTTCACCTTCCAAACCTGTGTCAGCATTTTGCCAATATTTTTAACTTAAAACAACTAGAGAGAGTGGGGGGTTTAATTAAAACTTAGGTGAGTCTGGATATAGCAGGTTGAAGGAAGTTGTGGACGTAAGATTATCTTAAAGTATGCTGCAGAACTTTTGGTATAACTATTTCTTGGACTCTATCTTCATTAATTTCTTCTTACATGATTGGCCTTTAAAATATGCTTGTTTTAGCTGTTTTGAATTTACTTTGGAAGACCTTTTCTCTGGACAAAAAAAATCAAGCTTCAGTGAAATGGAAAACATATGGTATGAAAGGCCAATCATGTAAGCTACATATATTATTGGAGACAAGGACTCTTGTCTGAAGACATTAAAACAGGTCCCTGGACTTGGTGGAGCTAAGTTGCAGAAAACATCTGTGTTCACCGTTACCTTCATGCTTTGTTTTGCTCACATGACTAGGAGGACGGACATGAGTGAAGAAAAGTTAGCGTAAACACATGAAAAAGTGTCGGCATTGTGATGCTCTAAACCCAAAAAGTACTGTAAACACGTGATAAACATTGCTCACAAGAGAAAGGAAATAAGGGAAGTCGAGTAAATACCCCAAAAAGGAACGTGTGAAGTTAAAGAATTGCCAGAATAAACTTCATCTCAAATAGTAGTAAAACATGTTTCTGTTTTTACTTTTGAGTTATCTAGACAACACTTATAGTCGTTAGATAGAAGATGATTATTAACTCATCTAGTGAGAGATTAGATGACTTTCTTTTGATTATTAAATTCATTTGATTCATACCCATTATTTGAAATTGGCTGATTGACTTTCAATATAATAGGTTATCCAGGACAACAGAGAGCCAAGGTTGCCGAGCTAGCCAAATTTGGTCGTCCTGTAAGTGATGCACTTTTTTATCCTTAATACTGGAAAGGCTTTCTTTTGCTATTACTAGTTTAAAGTATGATTTATCCATAATTTGCTTGAAGCTACTACTCTGTTGGTTCATATACCGTATATATCAAGTTTACATAATTGTTGAATACTTAAGGGGTAGATCTATGGCAGTGAGCACTGATTTGGTGGAGAATGAAGTGTTAATGTAATCTGAATTATTAGAGCCTGTCATAACTCTAGTGACTACAAGTCTACAACTCCACAAGCCTGCTTTGCAATGAGAAAGTTGGGTCACTAACAGGCCAAGAATAACCATTTATTTTCTTTTAAGCTTTTACTAATGTCTGCATCCCTTTGCTTCGGGCAAATGATAAATGATGTCTGGACTTGAAAAGTTGGATTTGTAAGTAAAATATTGGAGGCACAAAACTAGTAAAAAGAGACGAAGTATCCAAGAACTATGCTTTCCTATATTACCTTCATGATACTCTTATTTAGAAACCCACAGCAAGACTACATCGGTGTCCAGGAAATGTAAGGACTTATTTTGAAGGAAATGTGGCCTTAGGGACACAGTCTGATGTCCTGATCTTTTGTTTGTGAAGGCCAAATTGCGGAGCTCGTCTTGGTGGATTAGATATTTTGTTCAGACAAGTCTGGAGGAGAACGAAGCTGCAACAAAGAAGTTTGAACAGGCTGCAGCAAAGCGTGCATACAAGCCGCCTTGTCAAATTTTCCACTTGAAAGCAAATCCTTGAGTTGCTTAGTGTTTATACTCTTTTAGTAGGTTTGGATTGAGAATGATCCTCAATTCTTTCTTCTTGCTGCTTAGATCAGAGTATATTACATGTTGGCAATAGAATTACCAAATCTTGTAATTTTATCTTAGCTTAGGTAAATGTTGCCAGAATATATCATGAAAAGTTTGATTCTTCCATACTGATAACTGCTACCGTGTCATATGTCCAGTTAAATGAGAAGTTCCTTTGTAAGTGCTGCACTTGGTGTAGACTGTGTAGAGTTTGTTAGCACTTGTTTTGTAGAATTTACATATTCCCGTGTTTTGAATATGTAGGCCACATTTGATTCAAACACTATCAACTGTGACCATTAATGTTGATCCATACCTAAAAGTAAATTATATGTGAAAGGAATTTCTGAGGACTCGAATTTAAAGATTAATCTAGCAAGAACATGCATGATCAACTGTGAGTCTGTGACCATCAATGTGACTGTATACAAATTGACAGTAGATTTAATGATACTCAACTCAAATAGATTTGAACTTGACTCAAAATCAAATTGAATGAACGGTGTTTGTATAAGAAACTAGTATTTTGGCCCGGGCGATGCCTCGGGTCAGTTACAATAAACAAATATGTTATTATTCTTAAATTTCATAATTTATTTTGCCACTTTTCGTATATTTTGTCCATTAAGAAATTGAAAAGTTTACGTCATGACATGATAAGTAAAAAAATCTAAAAGGTTTAAGTTTGAAAATAATAGCTGAAAAGGAATTGTGGTAAGAGAATATGACATTAATAGTCTCTTGTTAGTTACGTAATAAGAGTGTTAGAGATTTATATAATTGTTTAAGTCATTTTAGTCAAGTATATTTATTATAAGACTTTATCATATTTTCTTTCAAACATTAGACAATAAAGTCGTAGTGTATTGATAGTTAGGCTGCTACTTACCATTTCAAAGGTCGGGTGTTCGAGACCTTGCAATTACACAATATTTTTTTTATTGAGGATTATACATGGACATAAGGAATTTGCATTAGAAGTTTGAGGAGAGTGCCACGTGGCACATAGACTTCCTTAGGCACGACTTTTAATATATTTGTATAGACTAGTTTTTAGTTCCGGTCGATTCCCCGGGTTATTAACATTTTCATGTTATAAAATATCATCTAATGTTGCATGGGTTTATTGGTTAGAACTTTAGTATATTAACTTGGGGTCACGTGGTCGAATCTTATACGGAGCATGTTTCTTTTTAAATGTATAAGAATAACATGTAATGAAACAACTAAAGAGAGAGTGTCACGTGACGTGTAGACTTGCTTAAGAACGCTTTTTAATATATTAGTATAGATTAATAGATATAATGAATTATTTGGAGAGAATTATTTGATAAATAAATGAGTTGCAAGAAAATTATGAATTTGAATGATTTATAATTTTTGTAAAAAAGAAGGAATGCCCCATTTTTAAAAATTATTATTATACATATTTCAATTAAAGAATTTATCCAAAGTAATTTATGAAGATCTACAATTGTACATGAATTAACACTCGAAAATTATAATATTTTGTCAGTGACACAGTCCTTTTATATTTAATCTTTTTGGGTTCGAGAATTCATAAAATCCAGTAATTTTTTTTTTTATTTTTTTTTTAAAGGAAATCCAGTCATTTACAACATGTTGATTTATATTTTGCCTAGCTAACTTTTATCCCCTCAAATTTTTAATCATTTTCTTGAGTGATAGTTGATGACATTCCACTATTCCAGCTTGTAATGTTAAGAAAACATGCAGGAACACCTCAATCCTCATCACATACAAAGCTTAATTATTTATTAGTCAAAAGTTATGATCAAATATTCAAATCCAATATCATCTGTCAAGTGCGTGCGTACGAGGATCTTGTCTGCTTATTTATAAATTAGTGTTCACACTTGCCTTAATTTTCTGAGATTAACGTAGTTGTCAAATAATGTGTGTTATTTTTATCGATGTTTAAACCAAGGAACAAAATAATTCCGACATTCTCAGTGATTAAAATTTTGTATCCATTATATGCGATTATATTCTGCACATTGCAAACATTAGAAAATCGTTAACATATTAAACAACCACTTTTGTCAAAGAAATCTCTAAAGTTCAGCAACTGCGTCCTTTTACATGCGTGTTAGACAATTTTTTAGGTGGTAACAGAGACATAGTTGAGTTTATTTCTTACTTAGATTTTGCAAATCTATGAAAAGTAGAGTAATTCATATATGCCTTTATTCATCTTTATTCTCCAACTTTCACGTCGGCAGGTTGAAATGGTTGTTGATCTTAAACACTTTATTATTGACACCATAACTATGACTTTGTAGGACTCCACCATCAACTTTTGAACATATGGTTTACTTTTTTGTAAAGAAATTAAAAATGGAGAAAAGGTGATAATGATGCCATATAATCCTTCCACATCATGCTATTTTCTTTCCTCTTCCTTCTTGGGAGTAATAACAGTAGAGGTGGTAAAAGTTGACACGATACGAAATCGGATGCAAAAAAAAGGGTTACTTTTTAGGATTTCCAACCCATTTAGTTAAACGAGTCAATACGACACGACACGTCTTACTAAATGGGTTGGGTTAGTGTTGAGGTTTCCAACACGAAGATGACACCCTTGAATCCGTTTTAACATAATGGCTACATAAATATAGGATATTAATTTATAAAATTGGTTTAAAATTACTAAAAAGTAGCTTAACACGAACCGGACACGAAAAAAAGGGTTAGTGTTGAGATATCTCAACACGTTTAATTAAACGAGTCAACACGACATAACACATATTAAATGGGTTGGATTAATGTCAAGGGTTTTCCAGTCCATTCATATATGACATGAACACGACGAGCATCACCTTTTGCCAGCTTTAAATAAAGTATATAGTGATTACGAAATAGAGTAATGGTTGATTTGCTTATGTGTTTGCTTTCTAAATTTGTTGAATTCTCATTTTTGTCACTTAGTTGTCATTATGCTTAATTTTGAATGGAGCAATTGTTAATATTCTCTTGTATTAATTATCCAAATTTGTTGAAATGCCATTTGTTATTGTTAAGTTATTTTCTTATTAATAGAAGTAGTCGTATTATTTTTACCAATACCTCAAAAGAAAACCCGCTCCTACTACCCATAATTATGGTGCATTTTCTTCACTTGTAAATATAAGTTTAATAGTTAATCAATATAATTGAATTGGTCGTCCAACAAGTTTAAATATAATTAGTCGTTAATTATGCTTGCATGCACCTTGGAATTAGCCAACCTAAAACATATTTTCAGATGATAAGAGAATGAATAAAGATCATCTATAAAGGAAGAAAGCTAGAAAGAGAATCAGAACATGATGTCCATTGTTGCGCCATAAAATTCTTTAGCATGTTTCATCTCTTGAAAGTTGATACCAAATGTGCAACACAAGCTTGAAAACTATGCATCAACAAATATACTCTAAACAATTACTAAGACAACTAACAATTACCACAAGTCACAATAGGCCAACAACATCTAATGTCGGACATTACATGTCCGATATTTCGATATCCCTCCTTGATTTGTGTGTCCCATTAGGAATCTTAATATGTTAATTATAGAATGTGTGTTCATGAAGTTTCCCTAAACATTCCTATCTATGAGTTGCTTAATTAAGTAAGATTAGACCTTAATTAAGATTAGTATTATATATAAAACGACCACTACCCACTTCAAAGTTAGCATCCCCGGAAAGAAGGTACCCTTGACACCATTCTTTATCAGCCACTCCTCTGCTGCACACGTCGCAATTTCAAACAATAAAATCTCACTTTCTCTCTCCAAATCGTTTCCGTAGAAGCTACTACTAGTCTACTACTACTACTACTACTACTCGAAGAATTAGGGTTTTCACTTTTTCTCAAATTTGTCGCAAAAA
Organism: Beta corolliflora; assembly: GCA_947648045.1. Classification (NCBI taxonomy): domain Eukaryota; kingdom Viridiplantae; phylum Streptophyta; class Magnoliopsida; order Caryophyllales; family Amaranthaceae; genus Beta; species Beta corolliflora. Next base: position 216,794 of record CANSZD010001244.1, read on the forward strand.
TGGCGGATTTGATTTGGTTCTGCTAGTACTGGTTTTCGAGGAGAGAGAAAAGAGTGTTCATCAATGGCGGTGGAGTATACGTGTTGTGAGACGCACTTCTGGATCAACATAGGAGTGATAGTTTTTCTGGTGTTATTTGCTGGTTTAATGTCTGGACTTACTCTAGGGCTCATGTCGATGAGTCTCGTTGATCTCGAAGTTCTTGCTAAGTCTGGTACTCCTAAAGATCGTAAACATGCTGGTATTTCTACTTTCTCTGATAATTTTCATCTTCGTTTTTTGTTTTCTGGACAATTTTATGCTTGATTTTGATTTTAGTGACAATTTAATTGCAATGCTGCAAGTTTTTTCTTCTTCTTGTGATGAACTAGCTGAGGTTTGTTTGATCAATTATGGTGATTGTTTTTTCTTGCTGTTACTTTTAGAAACTATGGAAAACTCTAGGTTAGTCTGAGGACTTTAGATTAGAATTTTTTTTAATTTTTATTTTCCAAGTGTAATTCAAACTGGTAAAGTTTTGATGAAATAATACTTCCTCTGATAATTTTCATCTTCGTTTTATGTTCTTTTGGACAATTTTATGCTTGATTTTGATTTTAGTGACAAATTAGTTGCAATGCTGCAAGTTTTTGATTCTTCTTGTGATGAACTAGCTGAGGTTTGATTGATCAATTATGACGATTGTTTTTTCTTGCGGTTACTTTTAGAAACTATGGAAAACTCTAAGTTAGTCTGAGGCTCTGAGGACTTCAGATTAGATTTTTTTAAATTTTTGTTTCTAAGTGTACTCGAATTGGTAAAGTTTTGACGAAAATCTACGATGATTTGGAACTAATAACTGGATGATTCTGAGCTATAGTCTTCGTTCGATGGTTGCGGAGCAGGTTCTTTCCAATTTTGGTCCATAGAGCTTATAGGTATTGCAGTTGCATGAGCTTGAAGGAGGTGATATGTATTTGATGTAGGTTATGTGGTTGTAGGATGTTTCTTTCTTTACATATATATCGATGTTTGGCAGCTTTAGGATTTTGCATTCGTATCTCGATTTTCATGTAGATTTTTCTCCTGCAAAATGCCTGACTTAGTGAGGATTGTTGAAATTTGATTTGGTTAGCTTCTACAGTAAGAAGTCAGCTATGGCGATGTTGCGTCTTTGAACCTTATTATTTATGGCTTAAGTATAGTCATTTCGAGACCTTTGGCAAAATGAACTCTAGCAAAAATGGTTAGAGGATTTTAGATTTCTTGTGCTGCTATTTATGCACGCCTTTGGAAATCTAATGAGTGTGCTCCTATTGAAGGTAAAAATATTGGCATAGTTGAGAAGGGTTTCAATGTGTTGTTGATCAGCAAAGGTAGATTACTATTTTTCTTTTGTTAGTCGATTTCTTCGTCTAATCAACTTTCAATGCTCTAGTTCTCTAGCCTATATGACCGCGATGGACAATACTTCTCTTGAAATTCTTTCTCCTGTAGTCCTGTAGGTTCCTTCATCAAAGGCTGCAAAAATTACATTCTTGTTAAAGATTTCCTACCTTGGCAAGCTTGGTAATGTAGTTGTGAACCAGCAGACAAGATATGCTGCAAATGCTAAGAAACATTGAAACTCTTTTGTTCGGATCCATAGTGTTCATTAGGTTTGGCAGGCTTTTATTCTATCATGTTGGTTCTGATGCAGATAACGAGAAGGAGATGTTCGGACACATTCTTTTCTAGAACTTTTTTTTTGTTATTTTCTTCACGTGGTTTTTTGTCGGGAATTTTGGTCTACTTAGCTTCTATTAGGACTATTAGCAGGGGCTTTTAGGGGGGTGTTTCTCCCATTGACATCCAGCTTTGTAGGGGTATTTTATTTTAGGTTGTTCTTCAGCACACTTTATCCTCTATGTTACACCTGTTCTCACTTGTCATTGTTTTTCAATCCCTTCTGTTTGTGCCCTTTGGGATTTGTGACTCTCAATTCACACATTATTGTAAAACGTAAGTCCAAAAGGGGACCTGAGGGAATAACATAATTATTATCTTATCTGAAAATGGAATTTGTCGCTAGTACTTGGGATAAATCTTGGCAATTCGAAAATCATAGGTGACAATGGAGTGCAAACTGAATAGTGGGTGAATCTATATGAAATTTTGAGTCTAGGGACATGTTATTACTAGAGCATTAGGAAAGACACTTCTTTTTAAAAAGAAATTGGAGTAGGATGTTATGATGTGGTTAATATACATAGTTTAGTCCAAGATTTCTAAGTAAAATATGGTAAACATTGATTATCATCAGTTCTTTGTTGCTTTTGGATCTTTTCAATCTTTCCGAATCCAAGGTATCTTTCCTTCCATTGCGCATCATTATTGCTCTCCTATTTAATTTTGCGGACAGGGTGTTCTAAGAAGGGTAGAGCTTCCTGGAATGCAAGAAAGGGAACCAGTTGGAAGTCAAATTCCGATCAAACTGTTTCGTTTCTCTGAACTCATTTGAATATTTTCATTAACTAAGTTGGTATTTATTTAGAGAATATATAGCTATATGTATATTGTTACAGTTTATTAGTCATTCCTTCCTAAGGTAAGAGCTTGTAATTGTGGTGCTGTAGGCTTAGCTTTGCAGAAAGAGTGACTGTTTATTCTTGCATCTGACTCAAAATGTTTTTCACTTTTCTATGCTTTCATAATGAATTTCTGATTCCAGTTCTAGTTTGAGAGTGTGCTGTGTGTTTACTGACAATTTCTCCCTTTTCTCATAATAGAGAAGATATTGCCTGTTGTCCGAAATCAGCATCTACTACTCTGTACACTGCTCATTTGCAATGCTGCTTCTATGGAGGTATTCTCTCTTATAATTCCTCTATTCACCTTTACTTGCAATTCTTACCTTTTACAGCGATATCAAATTACTTGCAACACTACTAATTTTGGTATTGAGTCCTCTCTATCTTTCTCTTCATCACATGGGTCCCATTTTATATTTCTCTTTATTTCTCTCTTCTCCTTGGTTCGTGTGCCTCTCCCCATGTTGCAAGTAAAAGTGAACAGTGGAAATTTGTAATATGTATTACACACTTAAGTTTATAATGAATATATGTAAATTTTTGAAGCTTATTTTTGCAGGCACTTCCAATTTTCCTTGATAGTTTGGTTACTGCTTGGGGTGCCATCCTAATTTCTGTGACTTTGATACTCCTGTTTGGCGAGGTTAGTTGTTCAGACTTTTCTTAGCCATAGACTATTCTCTCGTTAATAAAATATAAGTCAGCTTGGAATTTTTACAGTAAAGTGTTAGTTAAAATAAGTTATAATTGGTTCATAGTAAATGGTAATCAATATTTTATTGATTTAATAAAATGGCATACAATGTTGTTTATAACATGAAGAATACAAGTGCTGTATTGGTATTGCAGAATGTCTTATATTTTAGATTAAGTAATTTGTCTAAGATGACCATGTTTGGATCGGAGAGAGTTCTGGAAAGATATTGCCATTCTAGGTGGAGTTTGGACTGTAGCTTGTTGGTGATAAAAGCTATCATTGAAAGATTGATAGTAAGTCCACTCCCCCTGACATAAATGTCCAGTTATAATGGACTAAAATCTATCTGGTTTGACGTAAAGCTGTTCCCAGACCCAAGGATGGCGGTGGTTAGTGTTGAGTAGTACTGTATGATGACTTTGTTCACATAAACATTTTCTGTTTCATATAACCTTCTCTATATCTTTCTTCTTCATTCTTGTTGATGTTTTATTGCAAATGCAGATATTACCTCAATCAGTTTGTTCTCGACACGGTTTAGCAATTGGTGCAACCGTATCACCATTCGTTCGTGTTCTTGTTTGGATTTGCTTTCCTGTCGCTTATCCTATAAGCAAGGTGATAATTTTCTCTTATGTTTTGCTGTTAGACTTGCTTACTATGGAGATGCACTGGGGTGGAGTTTCCTACCATTTTTTTTGGTCCATACATGTTTATGTTAATTGATTATACATTTTCTTGTGTGCAGCTACTAGATAGACTTCTAGGGCATGGACATGTGGCTCTTTTCCGAAGGGCTGAACTGAAGACCCTTGTCAATTTTCATGGAAATGAGGTGTGTTTCTGTTTGTTGTTTTCAAAAATATTACATATATATTTATTCAATTTTCTTTATTATCTATGGACAAACATATACTCGCTCAAAGATATGTCCAAGTACACCAAGGTTTTTTTTGTTCCTCTTTCCCCCCTATAATGGAGGGCTAGGGCAGAAAGTCATACCTATGAACTAATTTAATGATTCAAATGAAAAATAATATGAGAGACAATAAGGGTCATGCTCCCAAGTTTATCCACAGTATCAAGAACGGAGAATCGATCTTTAAATTTTAGTGCTGCTTGCTGCCACAAAGTCTCGCCATTTTAAGTCAAACTATGCTGTTCCTTGCTGCAAAATTGGAAAAAAGAAACCACTATAAGCTTCCACCATTCTGTTGTCCATTTCCCTTTCTGCTCCAAGCTACTACATGTATGTGACTTTTCCTGAATCCACAAACGTTCAAGGGCGATAAACTCAGGCCAAAGCAAGCACCTAGAACAAAAAACCAGGAGGTCATTGAATTCACCACAAGAAGAGATTACATCTACTAGTATGACTGGCATCTCTTCTTTCTCGTAGACCTCTCCTGCCACCCTCGTGAAGAACAAAGAGGCCTGTTTGGGGGAAATCGGGTTATCCTTCTATCTTCTAACCTGTTAAACGTAGCGAGCCAATCCAATATGGAATTCACAGGACCTGTTAATCAAATTGTTCTGATGCAATCTTGGTGATACAGTGAGATTTGGCACTGTTATTTAGCTTCTTGAGTTTGAGCCTTCACCAACATTTCCATCTTATTGTCAAGACTCTTAGAGGCTAGAGCCATTGCTATCCAGTTCTTAGTCCTCTGCTTAGGGGAATGGGTGAGTTGTCCTAAATGAATCTTGGGAAATGCTAAGTTGATTGAATACCACCACATTATGGAGATAACTTTACCAGAGAACCCATCTGTCTTTAATCGCTCTTCTTCGCAACTTTAAAGGCCTCTTTGAGGCTTGTGGAAGGAATAGAAGTGCTTTTAGATAGAATAACTTGATGATCTCCTAAAATGCTAATCCCAATCAACATAAAACTGATTGATGTAAGAAAACATTGGAGCCTCTTCTTGGATAGACCAGTTAAAGTAAATAACTTCAGAACACAGTGAATGAGTTTGCAATAGTCAAGGAGGTGGATTTCTCAGATCTTGCCTAAGTGATGGATTGCACCTTCAGATCAGGATTTGCAACAATGAAATCCCCAAGTAAACACTAGGGAATGTCTTCATAAATTGCCACAGGATGTGACAATAGCGGCTGTTCCTTTTTTTTTTTGGATTTTATAAATATGGGATATGTTGTATACAGTGTCAGATATCATAGCACGGCATAATTGTTTTATTGTGTTCTAATGGTGGTGTCTTGATATATTCATCCTTTCATAATCTTGTGTCTGATCTTTATGTTTAAACCAGGCTGGTAAAGGTGGCGAATTAACGCATGATGAAACTACAATTATTGCTGGAGCACTAGAACTAACAGAGAAAACAGCTGGTCATGCAATGACTCCTATATCTGAGATATTTGCAGTTGACATCAATGCCACATTGGATAGGTGCAACATACTAGCACATTAAAATGGAAAAAATGACAATGTCAAATGACAAGATTTGAGCTTATAATGTATCTTCTTTTGTGCAGGGCCACAATGAACTTAATCCTGGATAATGGCCATAGCCGAATTCCAGTATACTATGAGCAGCAAACTAACATTATTGGACTGGTTCTGGTATGTTATGTTTCTTCGTCATTTGACTTTGCTGTTTCATCACATTTTCATGCGTGAGTCGTTGACAGTGATTCCTTTTCCCATGTAGATATTAGTTCTTATGTTCTTTTGCTTGCTTTGAGATGTGTTGTATTACTTCCTTTCTGCTGATGGATGAACATCCACTTAATGACTATTATAGTGAAAGAAGATTGTATACAAGAGAAAATAAGTGTAAAATATGGTACAGAGGAAAATATTTCACAATAAAAAATTAACTTCCACTTATGGAAGAGAAAGAAGTGTGGAGTGTGGAAGCAGAAGGCAAGATCTCATATGCTTGCAGTTGAAGAGATAAAGAAATTCCTTACATTATTCTTCAATTAGATGCCCTAAAACATGGGTAGAAAAGCATTGTCCTTTGCAACTTGCTTTCTTTTTCGGCTCCAAAACCAATATATCTCTCCAGCAAAAAGTGTAACAAGAGAACCTAGGCAATTTCAGTTCTCACCTTCATCTAAACTAGCTCACTAAAAAGAAAATGTATGACCAAGCAATGAATTAAAGATGTTTTGTACTTCTAGAGCATAACACATATATATCTGGGGATAGAGACTTGGCAGGGCTTAGGGATACAAACAGGAAGTTGGTCGTTCCTTTTGATTCCATTCAAGAACAAGATGTGGAGTGTGGGCCTAGTATTCGCTTTTGCGGGGAATCTTGAATTCCAGACAAGGTTATATAGAGGTAAGGCAGAGAAGTGGAAGACACAAGTAATTGAGAATTAAGACTTGCAAGTTAAAGCACCAGAAGAATCTGCCTCCAAACCCTTTTATCTGTATCAGTCAAGTACTAGAAAGGCTGCAGAACTTTTTACTGATTACATGGTCTAAAAGCTGCACAATCAACTTTTGAAAATGGTTTTCTGGGTTTTTCCTTGAATCCTTAGAATACTAGCTTGTTCCAATTTTTCACTCTTTTTAAATTATCAAATTATCATGAATGGTAAATAGCTTTAATAAGTTGGTCCATGGTGATGCCTTTTCTGTCCACATTGTGCTCTCTCTGTCCACAATCCACATTGTATAAATATAGTGATCAATGGACCAGTGGCTTGTACATCCACTTAAAATATAAGAATTTTTTTTAAAAAAAATTGATTTTTTGAAAGTATACATTGAGATTAACCGAACAACAATTTAATGAAAGACATTTATCTTTACATATTAGTAAATAAACGAGGTTAAAGTTGATATATATATAGTGTACAAAGTCAATGCGATGCATAAATGGAGGAAGTAACTAGCAAATGTCAAATGATATGAAAAGATGAAAGTTCAATCCATTGCATGTTTACTTGTGCTGTTTTCCTTATCCTACATATCTCTTCTATGTATTTCCTTGCTTCTTCCTTGATCTTTTTCAGAACTGATACTTTGTTAACCGTTCCTTGTGATTGGAGACTTAAGATATTGGCTAATGCTCTAAGATCTGCTATGACCATAAGTATGCTAACAGATATTTAGACATATTCTAATGTCTTGTCTTGACATGTATGGGCTCTCATGTCGTTTGGTGCAGAAGGTTCTGACTGTCTTATCCACTAGTGTTTGCTACTTCTTTTTCTACTTGTTTATGGGTGATTGTGTGTTGTATTAATTGTGTGGTAGTCTTTGCAATTAAGTTCTAAGTCGACCTACCCTTGACAAAAAAGAAGAAGTTGTGAGTCAATCTATACTGCTGTATGATGTCCTTCGAAAACAGCTGTATTGATTGTGACTGCTAATGATGATTTTTAATCATTTGTAGGTGAAAAATCTGCTAACTATTCACCCAGAAGATGAATTACCTTTAAAGAGTGTAACAATTCGCAAAATTCCAAGGTATGTGATGGTGATTTTCATTCCAATGGTAGAATTTATATATGTGCATAGTAGCTGGGATGGGATGAAGTGGTGTTTTTAAGAGTACAATGCTGAAATACTATTTTGAAGTGTTTTCGTTTGCTAAGATTACAATGGTAGAATGTTTACATGCTGATTTGACCCTATGGTATTTGCTTAATCTGTGGTACTCTGGTAGACTAAAGGTGTTTACTGATTTACTGCAGCCTCTTAAGAAGCTTAACCTCATGTTTTTTGTTTTCTTAACAATAATATCATGCAATAATAATACTTTTGTGGCAATCTATCAGGTGGTATTTGTGGGGAGGGGGGTATATGTAATTCGTCCAAGAGGGCCTCTCAGTATCACACAAGTCAATAATGTGGCATTTTGAATGTGCAATCAAATGCTTAATTCAAGTGAAAGCATGGGTTTTCTAGTCTAGCATCGCCGTAGCTTTTTTGTGCTTTATAATATGTAGAAGTTCACCAGCAGTAGTACTTGCATTTTTAGGGGGTGGTGTTAAAATTTTGGTAGGTTTGGAGTGGTGGTGGCGGCGGTGGTGGTGTGTGTGTGTGTGTGTGTGGGGGGGTATATACATTTTACGTACTTCACCCAAAGGGGCCCTAGTTATACTGTGGCATTTTGAATGCAATATCATGATTAGTTCCAGTATGTGCAACCTTTCTAGCTTGTGTAGCACCCCGTGGCATTTTTGTGCTTGATTTTGGATTTGTTTCTAATCAAAGTTCAAGACAGATGATATTAGAAAGTAGAGTTATATCTCATACATACTGGTAGAACTAGTGCACTTCACATTGTCTGATGGAAATTGAGTTCATACTTGTTTGTCTATTGACTGCAGGGTACCTGAAACAATGCCACTATATGACATACTGAATGAGTTTCAGAAAGGTCATAGCCACATGGCAGTAGTCATAAGGCAGGTGAACAAACCGGAGGTGCAGACTACCAGTGGGAAGCCTGTGGACGGTAAGTCTAGGCATTTAACCTGCTTCATGAGTCTCTTTAAACAATAGAAGACTAAGTTCAACTTAAAACTTCAATTGGCCAGACCAAATGTGTTTCTTCTTTCCCCCCAACTTGACGATGTTGCTATAAGATTGAAGTACCTATATTTGGGTTTTTGGCTGAAAGCCTGAAACACACTAAATAGCTAACTGTTCTGTATATAACAAAGTGTACATTGACAGTTGCACCCTTTTTGTATCTTACCTTTTTGTTTGCAAAAGTAGCAAGGTCAATATTTGCTTTATATCCTTACTTAGTTTGGCTACACTCGATGTCAAAGGGGATATCTTGTCAATCTAATCTTCAGATGCACATGCTGATTGGAAACCCTTAAAAAAAACAGAAACATAAAAAAAACATACTGATTGGATGGACGATTTCTGTTTAGTCCTGAAACTTTTACCAATGTTTTCAAAGAGAATAGGGAACAAGAGAGAGGAATTCGTGTTGGGCTCACCCCAAGCGGATTTTACTTAATTAACCCCCCCCACATGTCCACAAGTGAATTGTTTTCCATTTAGCCTTGTTCCTAAAAGGTCAAATAAATCTTCTGTCGCTGGGATTAGAAGAATATGTATCCAGCTATTCTAGCTTTTTCCTTATATGTAGATTCAGTGAAAGAGGTTAGAGTGGTCGTTGAGGATGATGATTCTGAGAAACCGAAGACTCCAAAGGAGAAGGCTCTGCAACACAAGAGAAACTTCTACAAATGGAAGAGCTTCCCAAACACTAACAAATCAGACAAGGGATCAAGGACGAAGAAATGGAATAGGGATATCTATTGTGACATATTAGAAGTTGAGCAACCTCTACCGAAGCCTGATGAAGAAGAAGCAATTGGGATAATCACTTTGGAGGATGTCATTGAAGAGCTATTACAGGTTAGTAAATATTATACTCTTTTACCCCCGATACTTGTTATAAACTGGCTTTCTAAACTTGTCCGACATATTGGGCACTGATATTATGTTATGTTCGCAGGAGGAGATCTATGACGAGACCGACCATCATATTGATGATTCATGACACAGGCTATTATTAGTGATGTATTATGAATATATCTGATATAACCGTTGCCACCTTTTGAGAGGGGAGTTAAGTTCCAGTATTTTGTTGATTCGAAGCTAGGTTAGGCAGCCTCAAGCTGGAATGTATGATATGCCATCATTTAGTATAGGCATTTTATGTTGTGAATGTGCTGTAAATGCAAGTATCAGTTACAATTGATGGTTCAAGGTTATGCTGTCAAACTATCGTCTCCTGTAAAACGTGTCTCGTGCTCATATGATGTAAAGAATTATCAGTTTCCCTTCTAAAGGATTATCAGGACCTCTATTGATGCATTAGCATTGATTCCATAATAACCCTAATAATGCTTATCAGTTTTCTCATTTATGCAATGTCGAAAACTATATATGCTGTTTCATTTGTCACAAATCCTGTGTCATATCATCAACTAATATAAGCCAATAAACCAAAGTTGTTTCACGGCTCAAGGCAAATAGAAGAGTTATTCTTCTTGATCAAATACTGAAGTCTTGCTTTCGCGCAGTTTAATTTAAACATCACGGAGGTCAGTATCACCCACCAAACCTGGTGTGCTATATACAAACCGTAAAAATTTCTTGATGTCGTAATCAAATGACATTTTTTTTTGGGTTTTAGACAAAGTACATGATTTACGGATATATTATTGTCAGCTGGTTCAGGGAAATGATATCACATAATTGACCTAGCAAATACTATAAGCAAGACCTAGATTGATTTGATACCCAAAAGGAGAAGTTTATCTCAGAGATTCAGAGAGCAGCAAAAAGTTCCATCTCATCTTAGAAAGTTTGGGTTTGGGGTCAAGTCCGAATTAGGTCAGCTTCGTATCTAGTTAAGTGTAGGTCGGAATAAGTTCGTTTCGGGTTGAGTCTGATATGAATTTGGGTTTTTGGTAATTGGGCCACTTTGAGTTTGGTGTAAGTTTAGGTTATAATAAGTAATTAGATGATGTTGATTGGGTTTGGGTTAAATTCATAACAATTATTAAGTAACAATTATTGAGTTATGTCAAAATTTATAACAAGATCTAGGCCGTAATAACTTGGGTTTGGCTCACTCTTAGATTCAGTCATTTGAATAAGTGAAACATCTACAACTCTATGTTTAAATGGTTATCATATTCTGTCCATTGGAAACTTGATTTTGAGTTTTATATAGTAATAATTAGTTATTGATAATACTCCATCCGTTTCAAAATATAAGGCACGCAAGATGTTCGAGGTCGAACTTTGACCGTTAATTACTCTCAATTTATGTTGGTAATTTTTTTTTAAAATATAATGCTATTATAGTATTTTTTAAGACGAATTCAACGGTATAATTTTTATTTATCATATTATGAGAGATATTTAATGTCAAAGCAATTTTTGTAAAAGCGTGAATACGCCTTATATTTTGAAATGGAGAAAGACTACCATATCTCTCTTCATGATTCATATGGTTTATATCTTTAAGTAGAATACTCCTTTAATTATCTGCTTATGTCCTTAAAAAGCAACATTTGATTACGTATGTTTATACAACCATCCAATAGTCCCGCCCATCTTATTTGACTGGAACTCAGGAAGTCTGGAAGACTGGAACTTTTGAAGATAACTAACAAGGCCATGTGTGGATTGGGACGATGATTTATTATTGTACGAATGGTGGGTGATATACTAATGTTGGTGATTGCGTAACATTTGATTTTCAGACAATTAAATATGGTAAGATTATATCACAATGTAATCAGTTAAAGGAAATATAGTGATGCTCAATAAAAATAAATTTTGATATAATTATTATCTTTTAAAACTCGTCAAATATATACTAGATCATGTTAATAATTTTTGGGCTAAAATCAGATCGACTCAATCACAAGTCGGGATAATATTGAGTTGGCTTTATAGCAGGTCGGTTTTCAAAGTCGGATCAACTATAGGTTGAAATCAAGTTGGGTTAATGTCGAGTTGGGTTAGAACTTAGAAGCATTGCCATACTCAAATTAATGAATTTAGTAAGTTAGATTTTGGACCTTTCCGTATTGCCTTCAATAATACTATTAACTAAAAATTCCAAATTGAACTATTAAAAAAAAAAAATCCAAATTGAAACTACGTTGATGTAGTGAAGAGAATAATGATATTTAAATCATTCACGAGCAATGATTAATAAGTCGAAGTTATCTAATTTTTTTTTTATATAAGGTAAGGAGAAAAGAAGGTTAGGAGACCCTCCGCACGAGGGGAGCTCCAACCTTATCGTTTACAAGAATAGAATGAAGAGCAGAATGAGTACAATCATCTATATAAAACTGAGAATCAACTAAATGACCGACGTTGGCGATCCAATCTGCTGCTTTGTTTGCTTTCCGGTAGACATGACGAATAGCCCACGAAGAGAAAGAACGAAGAAGAGCTTGGATATCCTGGATGATATGAGCAATCTGCCAAGGAGGAGACCAGATACCTTTTACTGAGGTGATGACCATAAGATTATCACCTTCAATTTGGAGTTGATGAATATTGTTCTAGATAGCTAGGCGAAGCCCTTGTTGAAGAGCAGTTGCCTCTGCAATGAACACGGAAGAAGATCCAAGGTTGAAAGTTGCAGCTTTGTGGAGATGTCCATTAACATCTCTAATGATAATACCTGCTGCTGCAGAAGTACCGCGAACCGAGCCGTCGAAGTTGAGTTTAATTTGAAGAAGGAGGTGGGAGGTGGCTCCCAAGAAACGAGGATGGAGGAAGGATACACCGGAGAGGATGGAGGAAGATAAGAAGTGGAAAACGGGGAGTCAGAGGAGTTGCAGAAGTCTACTGCATTCCTCAGACTCCATTCTGTAAATAGAAATTTTGCTTTATGCAGAATCCTGTGAACATTAAGAGAAGCATTATGAAAGATAATAGAATTTCTTTCCTTCCAGATACTCCACATAAGGAAAACAAATTTGATAGTGGAGGACCTATCATGTCTGATTTTGGACAATGTATTTAGAAGAGTGGCCCGATGTAAGGTGTGAGGTAACCACTCTTTTAGATCCTGAAGCTGCCAAAGGGGAATGAGATGATGACATTCCCCAAAAAGATGGTTTAAAGTTTCCTCGTGAGTGTTACAAATAGCACAATGGTTGAAAGGGATTATGTTGCGCTTAGCAAGGATGGGTCTAAGCCTCTAACCCCAAGACTGTTGTGAAAAATTTACCACATAAAAATTTTCAGTTTGGGTGGGATATCAAGTTTCCAAATCCAACAATGCGGCAATTTATCATCTAGACTTGGTGAGAGATTGTGAGCTAGCCAATTAGGGGATTTAACCGTAAATAAGCCTGAAGAGCTATGACCCCAAATAGGCTCATCCGGAAGGGGGTTTACCGGCAAATGAATGCCTTTAATGGAGTTAATAATGCAATTTGGCAGCAGGAGCTTTAGTTTGTCAATATTCCAAGTTTTATTAGGAAGAATGAACTCTTTTAGACGAATATTAAGATCAACCTGGTTTTTCGATAATTTAAGTCGGAGTTATCTAATTAATCCTCGATCAATTCAAAGTTTTATGATTAGAATTAGACGTACAATAAATTTGTACGCGTAGAATACATTTTGCGTGAGGAAAAGAAAGAAGGAGCACGTGGTGGTCATTAAAATTTGTATGAGTTAGATTATCAAGTTGAAGTTGACATCTTTGATTGCAAATTGCGAACATGTCCTAATATTGAAGGAATGAACTATGAAGGAACATATAATTAAAACAATGAAGAGGAGAGCGAGGTGTAATTTAAGTTATATCTACCACATAAACCACAATACCTAATTCAAAGTAGGATTTAGGGATATTAGAAGTCATGGTGGGTTAGCATGTGTATATCATGCATATTTAAATATACAAATTAGATAACTTTGACCGTATTTTTTTTTTTATAATTTATTTAAATATACAATTGATAACTTTGACCAGTATTTTTACTTTTGGCCATTCCAAAATAATAGACTGCTTTTAATTTATAGAATTATTTAGATTTCTAATATAAACTTTAATTAATGATGATCTAAGAATCCAAAATGAGTCACATTAGTATGCTACAATGGCGACGGATGAAGTATAGTGAACGATTCAACAACAATTGTAGTACTTCAGTGTAATTCCATATAAAATAACTTCCAATCAAATGTAATGTATAGTATTATTTTGGGACGAAGAGAGGATTATATTGTCAGTAGGTTAATATTATAAATGAGCAACTCTTGTTGATTCGATTGAATAGTTGTTATAATGGCGCTAAAGTAGCAAGGTGGTACTTAAATTGTATTCAAATTTTATATATGCTAGAATTTAGAAAAATACAAACACTACAATACAACCAAAGTTATACTTCAATGTAGCTTTAAACAGGGAGCTACTTAATTCGTAGGTAAGTTAATTGATTGACATTCTAGTATGGGAGCTTTAATATTTAAATCTTGTATTTTTTTCGGCATGATTCGTCCAGCTAGGATTAGTAGGTTAGAAATATATACCATTGAATTGTATTTCAAGATTAATTCTATACTGAAAAACCAAGTGTAATAGCTCATGAATCTTCTTGTATTGTGATTATATGAGCATTAAAATATGCATAATACATGTTATTAATTATATTGAGCGTTTACACTTAAGTAACAGCTTGCTAGAAGTGTTAAACTGAAGGTAGTTCCAGCAATTGGTTGTGTTTGTGATACATGTGTATAGTAGCTCATGTACATGCTGTGCATGAATTAATTAATGAGTGTACCATTTTTCTCTTCTTGAAAGTTGATGATTTTGTACTATAAAAAATCCTTTGATTGTAAATCAAGGTCTCAAGGATGTGTTATAACCTACTTGATCAAAAATGATTATTGATAAATGATCAATGCCTTAGAGCAGTACTTTAACTTCTTTTTGAGGGTTGATTGACACTTTTTATATAGTACTACAAGTTGATAAACGAGTATTAATTCAAGTACTTTAAGTCTTGAATAAGCTAAGAAGTAAGAACACCCAGGATGATTATCTAATGAAATCTATCAGGGATAATAGGATAATAGTAGTAACTTCCTATCATCTCTAATAATGTCTTGGGATCGGAGCTATTCTCGTCAGTTGAGTTCTAAATGAATTGAATTTATGTGAACTTACTTGCTAGAACTTATTTTTATCACGACTTAATGAAACTTATGAGAACCTATCTAAACTTATTCTTCCAAAAAAACATCTCTTTTTGAGGCGAAGAGAATTAATAAATCCTTCAATGGGGTATGTGTACTAATCTTCTAGACTTCTACCATGGAGCTCGTTCCACCTTCTACTATCATTTTCCTTCTTTTAGTACCCACAGCTTGCATGAATCAAGTAAGTCAACAGACTAAGAATCACTCCACCAGACCACCACCTTACATGAAGCACACATAGTAGTAAGTAATTATCCAAATAAAATCATGAGATTTAAAGTGAAACTATTAAATAATCTTAATTTTATAACAAATAACTTTGCTTAGCTTGTATCTCACAAGTCAAAATTATACCATGCTTGGATGATCTTCAATGCATAAATGGTTAATTAATTTCCTCCACTCTGTCACAGCCATTAGCAAAGTTACTTATAAAAACACGTACAATCAGCATGACAAATCAATAATTAAGGTTCATAATCTACCAAGAAAGATATGCATAATCTACCAAGAAACATAATGCAGTTTTCTTGACTGAACCTAGCATATTTCTCCTCCAATTCTTTTTCCCTTAGAAAATTTGGTTGATGAGACAACATTACTAAGAAAAAAATGGCTAAAAGATGTTTATCTCCATTTCCTTCATCTTTTGCATTTCTTTATGTAATTACTGCTTTCTTTGCTGTCTCCTTAATTTCCTTACTTTATCTTAGATACCCACAACAATATATTAGTGATCACTTTGATTATCACAATTTAATTAAGCTTGATACAACAACATTTTCATTGTCGAGCAACGATTTTACTACCTCTTCTATCAATGTACCACTGTTGTCAGATTCCCAACTTTCACCACCTCCTGTTGTTGAAATATCAGCAACAGTTGTTCAAGAAGCGAAAATCGACGAAGATGATGAAGAGGAGTCTATTGTAGTGTCAGTTGACCCTCTTTCGTTTCCTCCTAATATCACCAACAAGGAAGAAAGGATGGAGTGGATGAAGCAGAGGCTTCAGGGAGTCTACTATACTCGAATCGACTACAAGAACGAGAAGATTTGATCAGAAAATCCAGCAGTTCATCAGTACAAAAGCATGCAGTGGGTACATTTTCATGACTTGGATATCCTCCAACAGGTTTTTTGGTAAGCGCGAGTTGTTCTCCCTAGAGAGTGTTGTTAAGGCGCACCCTCATGGGTGCGTCATTATATTCTCTAGGATTATGGCCTCAAAACAAGGCCGTGAAATTATTAAACCCCTCCTAGAGCGCGGGCATCACATACTGTCGGTTGCTCCAGATTTCTCACTTCTCTTTAGCAGCACCCCTGCTCAAGACTGGCTCAAAAGGCTTAAGGATGGTAAGCTTGATCCAGGGAAGATCCCAATTACTCAAAATCTCTCGAATCTCTTAAGGCTCGTGATCCTCTATAAGTACGGTGGGGTGTACTTGGACACGGATATGATCATCCTTAAGGATGTTTCGAGGTTAAGAAACTCCATTGGAATCCAAGAAATAGATGAGAAAAGAAATACATGGAGCTCAGTGAATAATGCAGTGTTGATCTTTGACAAGGAACATCCACTTTTGTTAAGGTT
This sequence comes from Beta corolliflora, assembly GCA_947648045.1. NCBI lineage: Eukaryota > Viridiplantae > Streptophyta > Magnoliopsida > Caryophyllales > Amaranthaceae > Beta > Beta corolliflora. The sequence continues at coordinate 233,333 of CANSZD010001244.1, forward strand.
CATGGAAGAATTTAACTCGACTTTCGATGGAAGTCTTTGGGGACATAATGGACCTCATTTGGCTAGTAGGATTATCAAGAAGGTCGTCAATGATACAAGGTACCAATTCAATGTGATGTCTCCTATGGCATTTTATCCTGTTACTTGGTTTCAGATTTTTAAGTTTTATAGAAAACCAACAGGCAGTGATAAAGACATGTTCAACAAGGTTAACAATGAGTCTTATGGTGTTCATCTATGGAATAAAGTTAGTCAAAGTTTGAAGATTGAAGAAGGTAGTATTATTGGAAGATTAATTTCTGAACATTGTATCATATGCCAAGATGTATATGCTTCATGAGTGTACAATAATACCATATTTCCTAACAAGAAATTACATTTTCTCGACCCTTAGCTTAGAAGGGGTCACAAATCAGATAATTGTTGAGGTAAACACAACTCCTGCTAAATTATTTAAGTGACAAAACTTACTTCTAGTTAGTTCAAGTTTCAAAGTCACACCCATACCACTAGGGCTGTGAAAAACTGACCCAACCTGTTTACCGAACCCGAACCCAATTTGAAATAAGCGAGTTTAGGTTGAGATTTGTGACTCATTTAAGTAAATGGGTTGACACGACTTACCCATTTAATTAAATGGGATAGGTTAAGGTTGACATTTTCAACCCGAAATTAACCTACTTTGACCTGTTTAACTCATTAAAATATAAATTTCCTAAAAAGTTGTATTAAAGTTATTGAAAATTTTTAAAATACTAATTGTAGAACACAAAAATTGAAAGAAAATCTAATCATGCATACTTTTATGTGAATTTATTGTTGAAAACTAATAAATTTTAATAAAAATTTAATAGTAATAAATATGTAAATGGGTAACCTGTTTAATAAACAAGTCGGGTCAAGGTTGAGTTTTGCAACCCGTTTAATAAACGGGTTAGGTTTGGATTGGAATATGTTCAACCCGTTTATTATTAACCCGAACCCGAACACGATCCGACCTGATCTGTTAATCAGCCCTACATACCACCCCATATATATAGAACTTTTTGTCAGATAAAACCTAATTTTAAAATAGCTATTTTGTTGGAAAAGAAGTAATAAAAACTTTTTTCGTCTAAAAAGACCTATCATGATACTTCCGTTTGTCACTTCTGACCATCTCAACATTAATCTTATTACAATAAAAGGAAGGTTTCAGGTTACACAATCACAATTCCAAGTCTACATTATTTACCTAACACAAGACAGCCACATAGAGCTTCTTAGTTCTTACAGATCAGTACAACAACGAACGATATCTCACAAACCGTAGCACCAAATCAGAAATCACGTACAATTACACATTCACACCCATGCAGACTATAGCCCAAGATGTCCCGGATAATAAATTGCCAATATTTCAGCCAAATCGGACCACGAACAACCTTCGATCAGATAAATTGTGCCCACAAAAACGTGAAGGGAGATGCACTCTTAAGTTTCTGTTCGTTCTTTCCTCTCTTTTCTTCTGCTCTTTCTCTTCTGATCTTTTTTATTAACTAAAAATGACTTTTGCTACATGTTAAGTTGTTAACTACTCAACTTATGAGGCCTTTCAAGAAAGCTTTCATACGTGGGCTAAGAACTACTTTTGTTTGCCCCAATATTAACACAAATAAAGAAAATGAATGGGCTTCTCCACATATGAAGGGATCTATAGCCCAACAAAAATGTCAGGAAAAAAAAAGTTCGTCAGCAACAAATTTGACATACAATGAATTTAGCCGCAACTATTCTCGTTGCACAGTTTTGTACTTTTAATATATACCAATACCATGTCAGGATAATTAAAATCAGGTTGAAATTAAATTGAAGTCAAGTATAACAAGTTAATTTGACAGTAGGTCAGCTTAATTACAGGCTAGGTTAGCAGAAAATTAAATCCCCTTAAAAAAAGAAGTTAACAAGAAATCAGGTTTAAATTAGGCCGAATTAGTATCGAGTCGGGTCAATACATGTCAGACTACAGTCAAAATCAGGGGGCAAAGCTATTAAGGGGCCTAAGAGGGCCTTTGTCCCCTGCTAGCCCAACCGTACTTATATAATATAAGAGGCCCAAATAAAAGAAAATTATAAAGTAGTAAATTGGCCCCTCACAATGTAATACTTCATCCGTCTCATTTTATATGCAACAAAGGGCTATTTTTTGTGAGATATAAAATATTCTTCTGTTACATTTAAAATGAAACGGAGGAATAATAGAAAAGGGATCTTGGCCTCCTCCTCCTTAAATGCTTGGCTTCGCCCCTATTCAAAATAATGCATTTAGTAAGTTAGATTTTGGACTTTTCCATATTACTTCAATGATACTGTATATTAAATTAATGAAAGATAATCAGGATATACTAAATTATTCAGGAGCAAAGATTAATAATCGAAGTCATCTATATCAATCCTTGATCAATTCAAAAGTTTATATTTAAAACTAGATTAACTAAAAATTAGTATGCGTAGAATACATATTGCGTGAAGGAAAGAAAAAGGGTCGAGCACGTGGTGGGAAATTTATTTCACGACGATCCACTTGCATGTAGAGTCTGTAGACTTGAATAACCTTCGTGGTCATTGTAATTTGTAGAGTTAGATAATTAAGTTGAAGTTACACATCTTTGATTTGCGATTTGCGGACATTCTTACTATTGGGGGAATACAGGAACACATAAAATAAACAATGAAAAAGGGGCGATGTAAAAGTGATATGCAAGAGAACTAGAGTAAGAAGAGGTATAGTTTAAGCTATATCTACCATAAAAGCTAGCTAGTATCAAATGGAGTTTGATTTTAGCTTTAAATTTTTTTTCTTGGACCCAACTGGGGGACCCCTTGGTAAGAAGAAGGACCCTACTGGACCAACACCTCTCGCTGGTCAGCCAGCCCAGCAACACAGGTCAACGCTTGAGAGTAAGAGAGATATTAAGGAATCCCTACTCCCAAGCACAAGTAGGTAGTGGGGTTCGAACTTGTGACGTCAAAGTCACAAGGTGAGTTCCCCACCACCTTCACCAAGCAAGCTTGGTTTAGCTTTAAAATGGGGTAACTTATTTCCTAAGTAAATCAAATTAGAATTCTAGTGTGGGAGTTTTGATCTTGCAATCTTGTAGTAGCACTAAATTTATTGAGCTTTAAGAAAAATGATAAGAATTGACATAGGGTAATGCATTGAAACATAAACGGATTTTTCATCAAAGGCTAATGAGTGATTTTTTTTCCCACCAAATACCCTCTTACTTTTTATAATTCACCATATACCTCCGAGTTTTATACGAATACATCAGAATACCCTTATGACTAACGAAAGTCTAAATTTATTAGTAATTAACCCTACTTGACCCTACTTGACCCTAATTACCCCATTTTCTCTATCTTCAGTTCCTCCATAACTCTCTTCCCTCAAACCCCCATTCGTCCCATAATGTAGTGTTTGTTCCATTTTTCGTGGGAAAACTTTAAATTGTTTTACCAAATATTCTCATTAATACAAACAAAAAAACATACTCATGTGAGATCTTGGATTCACCTCTCAATGTGTACTTTCATAATATCAACTTTTTATAATTTTTATTAATACGGCATTGAAGATATTGACAGTCAAATGTACGTCTTGGAGATCATGCAAAAAAAAAACAATCACTTTATCATGAGACGGAGGGAGTATGATTTTCCAAACTTTGTATATAAAAGATTACTCAATATCCAAATTCAAGTAGGGTCAAATAATCCCACACCTTAGGGCGTCCACCCCTGGTTTAGCTTGTGAATCTTCCGGTAGTGATGGGAAACTAGTAGTTAAAAACGGCAAAAAGTAAAATAAAAAACTTAGGTTGTTATAAGTTTATAACTTATATGTCAAACGCAATTATTAAGTACAGTTTGCATTTTTTGATGGATAACATGCTCAAGATCCCCCAAAGGAGGAGAATGAAAAGTGAAAAGAACAAATTATTAGGACTAGATATAAATAAGATTAGATAAGAGGAAGATTAGGATCTGAGAATTCGGTGGAATCGTGGAAGCAACCACAGATAAATAAGACATTACAAACATGTGTGGAAGATACAATCTCCAAATATAACTCTGTGCGAGCAGCCCAGAGGAATTTCCTCTTACCAAGGGATTCCGGAAAGGGGGCTAAAAAAAAAGTATAGATACAATCTCCAAATATATTTTTACTTTACCATACAAGAAAAAAAATTAACTCCAAATCCAAGTTGATCACATATTCACATTTTTCTTAAGTTTTCAAGATAGAGCTGAAGCTGTCCAAAAAAAACAAAGCTACTCAACTATATATTGACAACAAATCCCCTAGAAAAGGAAAATCATATACTACTACTATGTTTAATATTAATATGTTACTAAATCATGATACTTTAAAAGCATTAATATATGTGCTTTGTTATATAAATCTTGTTATTCTATTCTAAGAAGTACCATTAATATTATTTTTTAAATGGATATTATAATGAGAATCAATTCCATTTCATTTCATATTATCCAAGCTGATCACATTCACATTTTCTCAAGTTCTTAAGATAGAGCTGAAGCTGTCCAAAAATAATAAAGCTACTCAACTATATATTGACAATAAATCCCCTAGAAAAGGAAAATCATATAATACTACTATTGTATCTATTTTTAATTTAATATGTTACTAAATCATGATACTTACTTTAAAAGCATTAATATATGTGCTTTGTTATCTAAATCTGCTTATTCGTTTTTAAGAAGTACCATTAATATTATTTTTTTAAATAGTTATTAAAATCAGAATCAATTCCATTTTATTTCACATCTAATCCTAAAGAATTACTCCCTCTGTTTTTTTTTATCTTTCTCACTTTTCTGTGCGCATCTCCCAATGCACATCTTTGAACTTAGGTATCTTTCATTATATATTAGTGAAAAGTATAACCATTGAATATTAATAATGTACTAATTAAGACGAATCAAACAAGACCCCATATGACTATATTTTTTCTTATAAATTGAAAATAATTGAGAAGATTCTCTCTAAGTATGAATAGTGTCAAGATTCTAAGTGAGAACGATAAAAAAAACAGAGAGAGTATTAAATACTACTATACTTTTATATAGAACTGAATCTCTCTAATCCTCTCCAAAAATCTACTTATTTCCATTCTTTTTGATTCTTAGGACTTTGTAAATCTTTTCCTCGATGATAAAGACTAACTTTTGTTGTTTATACTCCTTTTTTCCCAGAATTTTTTATATACTTTTTTTACGCATATATTAAGTACAGTTAAAAAATAAAGAGATAAAAAGTTGGTAAGTAGATATGCGTTAGGACTCTTTACTAAGATATTGATTAGGAATAGGATTATTATTCCTAGTTTGTGTTGGAGAAGGACTCTTGTCCTTTAGGATGTATATATATAACTTGATGATGAATGAGAAATGTGACACAACTTTGACTAAATTTAACAATGTGAGGGTGCGTTTGGTTCACCAAGGGGAAAGGAAAAGGGTTTAAGAAAGGGAAATGAGGTGAATGAAAAGCCAAACCCTTAGATTTAGTAGGTTGTTTGCTTTAAAATATCTAGGGTATAGGTCATACCAATAATAATAATAATAATAAATGAATAAATAATAACAATAATAAAAAATAACAATCATAATAATAATATAAATTAATAAATAATTAATAATAAAAAATGTAATAAATTAATAAGAATAATAATAATAATAATAAATATAATAAATAACAAATAGTAATACTAATAATAAAATAATAATAAAATAATAATAATAAATTAATAATAATAATATAAATTAATAAAAAATTAATAATAAAAAATATAATAAATTAATAATAATAATAAGAATAAGAATAATAATAATAATAATAATAATAATAAATATAATAAATAACAAATAGTAGTACTAATAATATAATAATAATAAAGTAATAATAATAAATTAATAATAATAATAATAATAATAATAATAACAACAAAAACAATAACAATAACAACAAAAACAATAACAATAACAACAACAATAACAATAATAATAATAATAATAATAATAATAATAATAATAATAATAATAATAATAATAATAATAATAAGAATAAGAATAAGAATAAGAATAAGAATAAGAATAAGAATAAGAATAAGAATAAGAATAAGAATAAGAATAAGAATAAGAATAATAATAATAATAATAATAATAATAATAATAATAATAATAATAATAATAATAATAATAATAATAATAATAATAATAGTAATACTAATAAGAATTATAATAATAATAATGATAATAATAATAATTATAATATTAATAATGGTAATAATAATAATAATAATAATAATAATAATAATAATAATAATAATAATAATAATAATAATAATAATAATAATAATAATAACAACAACAACAACAAATAAATAATAATAATAATAATAATAATAATAATAATAATAATAATAATAATAATAATAATAATAATGCTCCCTCTGTTTTTTTTTATCTTTCTTACTTCCCTGTGTGCATCTCCCAATGCACATCATTGAACTTAAATATCTTTCATTATATATTAGTAAAAATTATAAGGATTGAATATTAATAATGTACTAATTGAGACGAATCAAACAAGACCCCACATGACTATATTTTTTCTTATAAATTGAAAAAAATTGAGAAGATTCTCTCTAAGTATGAATAGTGTTAAGATTCTAAGTGAGAACGATAAAAAAAAAAAACAGAGGGAGTAATAAGGAAAGGGAAAGTGAAACCCTAGGGTGGGTGGAGAATGGATGTAGAGGAATTTGGGGGTAAGGTAGGGTAAATGGAATCATTGAATTGACAAAACAAACAACAAATAAGGGAATCTGCAAACTTGATTCCCTTACCCTTTTCTGAAAACCTCTAACCAAATGCCCATAGAGTTCAAATTTATAAAGACAAAAAGAACATGAAATATTACAAAATTTGGGATGTAGCGAAGAATTTGAAACGAACCGAAGAGGAAGATGAAGCAAAAATTCTAGCAAAGATATTACAACGGATATAGTACATTTTAATATTTTTTTGAAGTTTAGTTAAATAAAAACTACTTCGCAACCATGAAAGTTATTTGTCCGATTTGGGAACATTAGTTTGGTCATTGTCTCATTAATGAAAAAAATATAAAACTTTACAATATATATTGTACTTGGGTACCAAGTAATTCGGCGTCGGAGTGTAAAGGAAAGCAGGAGAGTAGTAATTCGGAGTCGGAGTGGAGTGCAGTGGAAGCACACAAGCCGAATTCGGATCTTTTTAATTTATTAAAAAATGGCCTTAAAGATTAATAAAAGATGAAAAACACATATTTAAAGATTGTTAAAAAGGCAATTTAAAAATAAGAGTAGAGATATTATTTTATATGTAGTACCAAGCAAATGATATATGGTATATATAGTGGTTGTTTAACCACAGAGCAAAAATTTTTGAAAAATAAAAACAAAATTTGTGATGAAGAACCAAGATGTTGGGGACAATATAGAACCAAAAGTGTTAAATTTATTTCATTTTTTTTATTCCGTTAAAAGTTAAGTGTAGGCCAACTAATCCAAAGAGGTATATGGTGAAATTTGATGTAATAAATGCTATTTGATAAGTGTTATTATTGAAAAGGTGTGGGAGGTTTAGGTTGGCTTGTTCCTTATCGTTAATTAGAGTAAGTTTAAATGGGGAGTTAAGAAGAAGTATATGTTGAGAACCGAGGATATCATCGGCAAAGAAGACAAAGTAACCGCTGAGTTTAAGAGCCGGAGCAAAAAATGGCTACCACTAAATGGTTTAAAAGCGGGCAACTCACAGGCCGATGTTTTTATATTGTGCCTTATGTAGATGATCTAATCTGCACAATTCGAAATGATTAAAGAATTTAAGAACAAATGATGTGAATTTGAAAGACCGACCTGAGCATAGACTCGCATGAGTAAGCAAGCCAAGAATTTATTACGGAGAAATATGCCCCTAAAATTAACATGAGTGAAGCATTATGGATTAATGAAAGGCTTCTAGAACGATGGAAAGAGAAGTCAAATATAGTTTGGTGCTCCTCATTTTTACAACAAGTGACATTCGTGTCGTATTAGCCAGAATACTGGAAGAAAAGATTTCAAGGGAACAAAGTTATGGATTGAGAGGGAATCAAATACAAGCGTGGAGATGCACGAAGAGTACAGTGGCTATAGAAGAAAAAAAATAAATAGTGCTGTAAATTTTTCGAAAGGAAAGTTTTTTTTTTTTTTTTTTTTTTTTAGGGGAAGATAATGTTGGATTTTAACCCAGCTATAAGAGGAAAAAACTTAAAAAAGATTGCATTGTTATTTGAGAGAGGAATTTTTTACAAGTGGATAACTCAAAAATACCAAATTATGTGGTACTTCAAAAAGTTATTGTCTGTTCCCAAAACGTATCATGTTCAGAGCTAATCTTTGTATCCCATCTTGTAAAATCATATCGCCAAACTTGGATGGAAAATCCTCACCGATCATAATAGCCTATGGTTCAACTTATACGTCAAAAGTACTTCTTCCACAAAACCTTCTTAAACTGCATCCCAAAACCTCAAGATTCCCAGATATGAAACAAATAATCTTAGCCCAATGAGAAATCATTCGTAAAGGCATTAGATGGAAAATAAGAAATGGCCATAATATACAAATCTGGCTAGACAACTGGGTTTCTCACTCTAACCTCATTGACATATTACATATCTCCCAGATCATGTGGATCAAAATCTATGCCTATCTGAATTTATCCTCCCTAACCACTCATGGGATATTAAGAAACTCCAGGACTTACTTCCGCAATATCTAGTCAATACTATAAAGGAAAAATTGACACCAACAATCCTAACTATGGTCGGTCTTCTATTAACAGTCCCAACTTTAAATTATCTCGGAATGGTCCCAACGATTGGGGATATCTTCTAAAAACAGTCCTATATGATTATTTTCTTGTCAAACGAGTACAAAAATTTGAAGGTTTTCATCGAACATGGTCAAGAACAGAAAGAAATGAGAGAAAAAACTAATAATGTTTGATCAAAATAGATAAATCATATTACCATTTTTTCTAATAATTAGTAAGTTATGACTGTTGTTGGAAGACACCTCTGAAAGTTGGGACCATTTCGAGATAATCAATAGTTGGAACTGTTAACAGAAGACCGGCTATAGTTAAAACCGTTTACATCAATTTTTCCTACTATAAAAGGTATTCCCTTACCTAAATCCAATATATGCGATACACCGGTATGGGTTCCCACCCCCTCTGGTCTTTTCTCAGTTAAATCTGTTACTTGACTCTCCCATAATCTTGACCCTGAGGAAGTAAAATGGGCTTTTCCGATGGATTTGGGGTCTTGACATTCCCCCCAAACTACAAATCTTCCTTTGACAAATATGTCATAATAGTATTGGTGTTGAAGACACCCTTTTCAAACGAAAAATTCTGCCTATCAGCTCTTGTGGGTTTTGTAGCTTACAGTTTTGACAACCTATTTACTAAATGCAATACCTCCCGAAATCTATGGGACCTCCACGAAACAAAGTCCTGGCTATGTTACCACTTCATGGCAAACTCTCTCCTCCCGCTCTCACCATTCTCAAATCAAAAAGAAGGTAATAGCAAAAATAATATTCCTTCTTTGGAGTCTCTGGAAGGAAAAAAACAATATAATCTTTAATAATGAAAAACGTAATATCCATAGAATCATACACAAAGCAAAATTTAATCATCTAGAATGGAATTTTCGCAATACTGTCGATTGTTGTCACTCCATAGGTACCCCGTTCTCTCATCTCCTATCTCCTCCACCACTCTGGATCCTCCTCCCTCCATGGTTGTGGCATGGACCCTTCCGCTGAACTCCTAATTCAAGCTCGATTTTGATGGCTCATTCAGTCTGGTAATCCTCTGCCGCAGCTGGAGTCATCATTTGTGTTGAGCTAGCACATCAAGGGAACCTTATGAAAGCTTGCACATATAACCTCGGTCAAGCACAAGTTTTTGTAGCAGAAGCAACAACCTTTCAGAAAGGACTACTCGCTATAGATGAAGGCATCCATAATCTCCTCACAGAGGGCAATAATCTGTTGGTCATCAAAGCAGTTCAAGGCCTTTGGAATCCGCCATGGCAATTGATAGCATCATCCAAGACATCAAGACATCAAGACTCTCCTTCTTTGTTTTGACAATTATCACATCGAACACATCTACCGAGAAACCAACAAAGCAGTAGATTGTATAGTTAATGTGGTGACTTAGTCGAGTCTAGTCTTAATCGAGTCTAGTTTTCCGATTCAAAATTGTACAACTTCAGCTTTAAATTACATACTTGTAAACGATGTTTTAGGAGTTCCGTCCCCTCATGCGGAGGGCCTACTAAAATCCTTTTTCCTTACTTTATTAAAAAAAATAAAATATGTGTATCTATCCCATTATTCTACTTTTTCCTATTAGGGTGTTGTCGATATCAATATAACCTTCTTATTTGTTAAACCTTGAAATCTCCATCACATTAAACCTATGATCTTATCGTGTGTAAGAACATCCCATAATTTAGTCAAATCACCTAAATTTTTACCCTTTTTTTAGAACATTTTAAGTATTTTTTTTTAGCTCTCTAAGTATTAAATATTCTTATATAACTATTTGTGTATTTCTATTTTTTGTAGTCTTTATTTTTTTATTTGATTAATTGACAATTTGATAGTCTGATTACCTTTTCCGAAAATTTGTCTAACATTTTTTATTTCTCAAATTTTAACACCTATTCTCTCAACCTCCACATATATATAGTATTAAACTTTCATTATGATCTTCCTACCACTTTAAATCACCTTACTGTTGGAGGAAGATGATAAACTTGACTCTCTTAAATCTTGGTACAAGACTTCTCAATATAGTTATCCAATTATAATTTGCTATGCATAACTTTCTTGATCTCACCAACTCATGATTAATATAATACCCCATCAACCTTCACATACCAATACCAATTAAATTTCCATCCTATGACCAATAATAAACATTACCCCTAAACTAATTCAGCTTCAAAAAAAAGCATTGAAGAATTTATTTTCTATGAAAAAAAAATATTTTCCTACATATGGAGATGTGGATATGATCATGTCATTATTTTGTCTATACAATGAAACGCACTCCAAGTCAACGTACAAAGAGAGAACATTCACTCCACCACCTTACATGAAACACATATAAATTATAATAATAATAATTTATTATCCAAATAAAAAACCATGAGATTTAAAGGGAATTTTTTTAATTAATACTCTTAATGAACTTACAACTTTGCTTGAATCTCACAAGTCAAAAATTATATCATGCTTGAATAATCTTCAAAGGACATATACTAAAATCATTTAATTTTTTCTCCACTCTGTCATAGCCAATAGCAAAATTACTTATAAACTCAATTATCCTTATAATTAAGGTTCGTAATCTGCCAAGAAACATAATGCAGATTTCTTGACTGAAACTATCATTTTTTTTCCTCTTCTTCTGTTTCTTCTTCTTCTTCTTTTCTAAGAAAACTTAGTTGATGAGAGAAAATTACAAACCAAAAATGGCTAGAAAATGTTTCTCCCTCATTCCTTCATCTTTTGCAACAATTTATATAATCACAGCTTTTTTTGCTGTCTCTTTATTTTCCTTACTTTATCTCAAATACCCACAACAATATATTAGTCACTTTGATTATCTCAATATTATCAAGCTTGATCCAACAACAATTCCATTGTCGAGCAACGATTTAACAACTCCTTCAGTAAATGTAGTGAATGATACTATTGTTGTCAACCCAGCAGAAACTCCATCAACTAATCCACCATTGTTGTCAGATTCACAACTTTCATCACCTCCTGTTGCTGAAATTCCAGCAACAGTTGTTCAAGAAGAGCGAAAAGATGATCAACTTTCAACACCTTCTCCTGTGTTGGATTCTTCTGTTAATGATGCTGTTGTCAATTCATCAGAAACAGAGGAAATGAACAACAATGATAATAAGGATTATGTAGCTCCAATTAGTACTGATCAAATGATGGTATCTGAACCTGCAGCTGTCAGTGAAACAGCAGAAATTAAACAGGAAGATCAGGTTGCAGAAGATCAAGAAGAGGAAGAGGAAGAGGAAGATGAATCGATTGTTGTGTCGATTGACCCTCTTTCGTTCCCTTCGAATATCACCAACAAGGAAGATAGGATTAATTGGATGAAGAAGAAGCTTAAGGAGTCTACGATACTCGAGTCAACTACAAGAACAAGAAAATTTGATCAGAAAATCCAGCAGTTTATCAGTACAAAAAAATGCACTGCTTACATCTTCATGACATGGATTTCAACCAACAGGTTTTTTGGTAAGCGCGAGTTATTCTCCCTAGAGAGTGTTGTTAAGGCACACCCTCACGGGTGTGTGATCATAGTATCTAGGATTATGGCCTCAAAAGAAGGCCGCGAGGTTATTCAATCACTCCTAGAGCGCGGGCATAACATACTGCCGGTTGCACCAGATTTCTCACTTCTCTTCAGTGGTACCCCTGCTGAAGATTGGCTCGAAAGGATTAAGGATGGTAGGCTTGATCCAGGATCAATTGCAATAACTCAAAATCTCTCGAATCTCTTAAGGCTTGTGATCCTGTATAAGTACGGAGGGGTGTACTTAGACACGGATATGATCATCCTTAAGGATCTTTCCGAGCTAAAAAACTCCATTGGTGTCCAGGAATTGGACGCGAAAAGAAAGAATTGGAACTCAGTTAACAACGCGGTGTTGATCTTTGACAAGGAACATCCACTTCTATTAAGGTTCATGGAAGAATTTAACTCGACTTTCGATGGAAGTCTTTGGGGATACAATGGACCTTATATGGCTACTAGAATTATCAAGAAGATTCTTCATGATACAAGGTACCAATTCAATGTGATGTCTCCTATGGCATTTTATCCTGTTGATTGGTTTAAGATTCATAGGTTTTATAAAAATCCAACTGTTAATGATACAGATTGGGCTAATGACATGTACTACAAAGTTAGCAAAGAGTCTTATGGTGTTCATCTTTGGAACAAAGTTAGTCGAAGTTTGAATATTGAACAAGGTAGTATTATTGGAAGATTAATTTCTGAACATTGTATCATATGCCAAGATGTATATGCTACATGAATGTGCAAGAATACTACCTTATTCTCTACAAGAAATAACATTTTTTCGACCCTTCAAAGTGGTCGCAAACTAGATAATGTCAGTCGAAACTGTTCCTTATAGTGAAGATAATTAGTTGTAATTCTCATTGCAAATTTTTTCCCTAGACTTTTTTTTTTCTGATTTATATTTGATACTATACTGCAACTTTATAATTATTTTCATTGGATATATGATTATTTTTTATAGTTAAATGATATGTAATTCTCGTTGCACAATTTTGTCTTAAGAGGTTCTATTATTTATCTTCGATTTGAATGTGATGATATACTTCAACTCTATCATTAATTATATAAACAATAGTTTGAATTTCTCTTTCATGCATGTTACATCTTTGTTTATCGAAGGTTCATCTTGTCTCTTCACTGTTTCTTGATTGTGATGTTTAGTTTAATTTGTTCAAATGTAGGCCGTACCATCAAACAATTCAAATAAGCATATAAAATGAAGTTTCATGGCTTCTTCTAAAGGGAATCTTATATTTTTAATTACTCTGCATCATATGCTAACATCTACTATGTTGGCATATTAGTATACCATCAGTAAATTATTACCACATTATCTATTTTGTTGTAATGTTTATATGTAAACGCCAACCTTTAGCTTGGAATTAATCTTCTTAATGTAATTTTACTAAAATTATTCAGATGCATGTGACATGGTTAAAACAATCATAAGACCGTTGAGATTTGGTTTTCTTAAATGTTTAGATATAAGAACTTGTATGGGAACAGTATCTGCATCTTATACACTTCTTAAAAAGTAGTAGTATAGATCAAACAACAAAAAGAAAGTATAGATTATTTGATTATTAGTATCATAGTTGTAAGGGTATAATCAGTTTTCCTGATTAAAGTTGATTAGTTTCCATGAAATTATATTTACTTCTTAATCAACACAATATTGGTAATGTACATTATATTGTTCAAAATAAATAAACAAAATGATGTTTCCATGTTGCGATAGGAAAATAGTATATGAGGTTGCAAAAAAGAATACTAATATTATACTTCACCCGTTCTAAAATAAGTGAAACAATTCTCTCAAAAAATTGTCACGTAAAAGAGAGAAATGTTTCACTTATTTCAGAACGGATGAATTATTAGATATTGTATTCAATGGTATATTGCATACACACAGTAGAGTTTGGTCATCCAATACAGAATATTCACATATTTACAAAGTTTACTTATATGTGATTCTGGGGACTACCAAGGGTTTGGCACAATACACCTCATACACTAGATATATGTTATGAGATGAGATGACTATTCTTCAGATAATTTGTAACGTTTTGCTATGCTTTATTACTCGTATGAAACAATGTCACCTAAATCTTTCTAGGAATAGTGACTCCTATATTATCTTGTAAGGGGAGTTGGGCTCACGGGTCGGTCTAGGTAACCTTGTAGGGGAAGAACGACTAGCCCATGATTAGACCGGGGTGGTTCACAAACCGGTCCAAGCGAGCCCTCGATTATTTTCGATTAAAAAGGTCAAGCCAATTGTGCCTGGCAAGTGCTAAGACGGGTTTCACAAATTAGCCCATGACTCACTCCATCACTCGATGGTTGGTCTGTAGACTGTAGCCATCTACCCGAGGTGGCTCAAGTAGGCTCGGACTTACCCGGCCCGTTGTTGGCCACCTCTAGTGTCACAGGTTTAATATTGAGCTTAAGAGGTGCCTAGTATCAACATCACATATATCTCTTTATTGACTAGCGATTCATTTAAGTGCTTATGTTGTGTATCTAATATATCTCTCCTAGTTGATAATATAATCATATAATTAAATTATGCGTGTATGCTATGACTGGAACATCACATGGACAATTGGACATTGAGATTATGATATATGGGTTCTTATATCTGTATTTCAGAACTTATGAGTTGCATACACTGAGCTAAACTGCTAATCAATGACAAGCAAGAATTAATAAGTTAGCTAATCTCAGAATCTCTTACAACTTTTTTTTATATTATTTTTTATAGTATCGTTTGTAATTAGTACCAAGATCAAGTCAACCAGCCACTAATGTATGATTGATTATATTACAAGTATAAATTTGATCTATTTGATGAAAAAGAAAATCCATTGTGACAAAAAATATAGAAAATTATCATTAATAAGATAGTCACGCCATATCTACATGCACTAATATGTAACATATATCATTGTATATTGTATTGATATTATATATTTCCAACCATATAATACTTGTAAAGAAAAAAAACCTACTCATGACACAAGAGAAAGACGAAAACTCTCAGCGAAATTGTATAACAAACTTCTTTAAAAAAATAAAGACAAATTGTATAACAAAATCTCATATAAAGGTTAACTACATGGAAGAAAGATAACAAATCAAAAAGATGACATAGGATATATAGCAATATATATAAGATCTTTAAAAAATCATTTTTAAATTAATAATTATTATTACACCTGATCGTTTGTGTTTTCAACCATGCATGAAACAATGATAAATTTGTATACGTTGGAGAAATAAATTATTAAATCTTGCAAGAGAACAATTCGACTTCCTGAACAAAATTTCAGTACTGTGTTAACTAGCTACATGGGAATGTAAAAAAATTCCGTTGCCGGGAATCGAACCCGGGTCTCCTGGGTGAAAGCCAGATATCCTAACCGCTGGACGACAACGGATTTATTGATCCGTAATGTCTTTCTAAACATAAGGCTGATAATAAGTGATGCTCTAAAGAAACCGTAGGATATCAAATTTGAAAAATAAAATGAAAGATATTTTTTAGTATTCATGAAGTATAATAGTTTGATTTGAGGATTATTATAATTTTTTTGACTTAAAACTCTATTATTAATCATTCAAAAGAACAAGTTTAAAGATACATGCACACTTGTAGGTAGGGTTGTGCAAAGACCAGGGTCTAATCGGAATCTGGACCTGACCGGATCAGGCCGAAGAATATGATCCGTTCCTCGTTCCACCTAAATCCACGATGCCGGTCCAAACCGGGGAAATTCCGGTCCGGACCGGTAGACTAGAATTTTTGTTTTTTTAGTAAAAAAAATTAATGGTTAAAAAAAATCTAAAAGTTAGAAAGATAAAAACCTACTCTTCATTAACTTTAAGATTATTGTTGTTAGAATTATCAAAATTTTAATTTATGTCATATATAAATATGTTTAAATCTAAATAAAAAGATTTTTTTTATATAAAAGATACAGATTCCGGTCCAACAAGTCCAACATCGGATCCTACTGGAATTTTTCCGATCTATTCCCAATCCACATAATTCCCAAATTCTAGTCCACCGGTCCAACCAGTTCTGATTCTGGTCCATTCTGGACCGTTGTACACCCATACTTGTAAGGGTATCTCTTCTAATCTCATTCTTCCAACCACAAAGCTAGTACTAATTTTTGCTAGATTATGAGCTATTTTATTGCTAGTATCTTAAACTAGAGTTGACGAAATCAACTCGATACGATAATATGATCCACACCATCACGAAATAAATGGGTAAAAAGCTAAAGTCATAAGAAAAAAAATTATTTCTAGGCGATGACTTTGTACTACTTTTACATGTAGACTTTGGGTAAATTACAATAATTCCTTCGTTTTGTTTTAAATAAAACGTAGGGGATTGGTACGGGGATGTAGCCTGTAGGAGAGGAAAGAGATAGAGAGAAAGAAAAAGAGGGACCCATGTTATGAGGAGAGAGATAGAGAGAAGTAAATACCAAATAAAGTAAAGTTTTATTATTTTGAAACAACCTATCCATTTATTTTAGAATGGAGGAAGTATATTAATTCACGAAGATCTCACTATGCTTACACACAAAACACAAAAGACAAAATGAAAAGTATGAACCTATTTATGCCAAAGTCTTGAAATAACATCAGAAAGTGCAAATAGACTAAATTGACAAAGTCATTCACCTCATTAATGACCTCAATAACAGTACTACAGTAACAACTACTAACAAATACCGACATGCATTAAAGAGTTTTACAAACTCAATTTATATTAGGAAAATGATATATGTAACTCTAAAAATGAAGATATTAAGCAATAAATTAGCATAATGACATTAATTCATGACGCGTGATTATGTCATAAATTCTTAAACTAATACTATTATAAAGGAATGTATTTGATACTTATTTGCAACCCTAAGAGCTGCATATATCAAAACCCTTAATATCTATTTAATTTGGAGTTAATATTGCACTCGAAAGAGAAATTAAGATATAAAGGATTATTATATCTATGTATACATACCTATTTACAAGTTTTAGCTAATGTCATAGGAGTTTTATGATCTTTGCACTGATATCTCGGCAACTATTTCCCCGTTTGAGATTCACCAAGCTTTTGAGCATCTTCATTTTGTTTTATTTCTTTACTTACACTACCATTATCCAAATTAAGATCTTCTTCTTGACCCAAACTACATAATCCTTCACAAGAAATCAATAAGTTTTTTTGAACCCTTTCTAAAATTTGTCTTACGTCTCTTGCACTATATTCCTCTTCACCATTTATAGACTCAACATTACTCTCATAAAAAACATTATGAACCTCTCTTATAATTCTCAAAACCCTAGCAAGTTCCTTATCATCTTTTGCTTGCTTCTTACCACATCTATATCTACCAATTTCAATCAAGTTCTTCTTATAAGATTCTCCCCAAATTTCCTTATTATCATCCACAATCAAAATAACTTTTTCATGTGACAACACAATATCCAACCCCTTCTGTCGCTCCTTTAAGCAATCTTGCTTTGCAATCACCCAAGTAAACCTTAAGGACTGGACCTCGGACTTTAGTATTTGCACAATTTCATCTGCATATTTACGCGTTCCCATGGTGTAGATCGACAAATCAAACATTGTATTAGCTTGTTCAAGGAATTCTTGTACCCCTGGCCTTAACTTCACAAATCGATCATCACATGTTACGTGTAATCCATGCATGGCTTTCATGACTTTTTTCTTCCTAGACGGTATTTTCGAGAGACAGGCTGAATGGATTAGTGTATGATCTAAGTCAAGAACAAGGTGGAGTTTCTTGCGGTGTATAAGATCCACCAAATCGTCGTCTCGAAGGTGATTGATTTCTTCAATGGTGAGTGAAAAGTTGGGGTCGATGTAACGCAAAGGTATAGTGGTGGATGAGTTATTTTCAGGGTGGGATATAGAGGTACCAATATCATCATACTGTATCTGAGGAGATGCTCCAACCATGTTTTTTTACTTAACTCTGTCTAACTAGTCTTGCCACAATGAGAATGCAAGAATTATTCTTTGTTGTTGCCAATTTGTGGGCGAATATGTAGGCTATGTTAGGGTTATGAAGATTATTCTTTGTTGTTGCCGATTTGTGGGCGAAGATGTATGCTAGGTTAGGGTTATGAAGAAAGATAATACTATAGAATAGGGTTTTTATAAGAATTTATAATATGCTGTGTATATATATATACAAATTACAAATTGTGTGATTTTCTAAAAAATCTTGGATTAGGAAAAGTAATAGCATATCATCCAAGGATCAAGTGCACAAATCTACCCACGTATAAAGAATTACCTTAAATTTTTTAAAGTTATATATTGTAAGTTGGATTATTGAGTGTTGATCATATATATAGAAGATACAATATATTAGCCCTAATATATTAGGAAACCTAATGAGAGTCGGATTACACTTTAAAAAGTATTATCCTAAACATATAGGAGAAGAAGTCTATCCTCTATCATTAACCATATTAATCTTGATTTCATAAAGGTGTATTATTTTTCGCTTATTTTTATTATAAGGTTTTTACACCAAATATCCCTGATAAATTCGTTTTCACCAGATACCCTAACGACCCGTTTGGTTAGTGGTACTAAATGGTAGTAATGGTACTGGTTTCTAGTGTAAATTTGTGAAGGATTCCTATGCCAACATCCATGGTAATGCTACTTTATCCCAAAACACCTACTTCCTCCGTTTCTTTTTACATGTTACACTTTCACTTTTCACGCATGCCAATGCAAAACTTTGAGAACATATATCTCTAATTTTGTATTTGTAAAAATTATAAAAAGTACATATTAAAAAAATACATATTAAGACGAATCTAACAAGATCCCACATGACTATATTTTTATTCACGTATAAATCACAAACGATGGTCAAAAAGAAATTTGTGAATAGTGTAAAATGTCAAAGTGTAACATGTAAAAAGAAACGGAGGAAGTATTTTCTTTCCTAAAAATTCATTACCATCCATTACCACTTAGGGAGGTGGTATTGAGTGGTCATGAAAATTAAGTTTCATTACTATGGATATTAACATGGAAATATCTTCACAAATTTACACTACAAAACATTACTATTACGATATTACCACAATTTAGTATCACTAACCAAACGTCATGTTTCAAAAATTCATCATATACCCCCGTGTCTTTACATTTTTCTCAAAAATTGGGATATATGGTAAATTTTTGAAACATTGACGCCTGAGGGTATTTAGTAAATAAAGTTTCGTGTTTTTAAAAATAGAATTATATTTATTTTTATTCTAATTAATCGTAAATGTAGTCTACTATTTTCCTTAATTTTATACTATTTTTTTCTAAAATCGTCCGTTTTTTTTTTTCCCACCCGACCACCACCCACCCCACCACCACCCACCACCACCACCACCCCCCCCACCACCACCACCACCCCACCACACCGACCACCCCACCACCCCCCCCCACACACCACCCCGACCACCACCACCACCACCAGGGTATTTAGTAAATAAACGAATTTGTCAGTGATATTTGGTGAAAAAATAGTAAATTATATTTATTTTTATTCTAATTAATCGTAAAATGTAGTCATACTATCATAATATACTCCTTAATTTTATAATCACTACTACATCTGATGCGGTTCTTAATGGGCTGATAATAAGTTTCGAGAAATCATATGGGTATATGGCATCACAAATTCAAACATACTAGTTTCTAAATTATAAACCCAATTCCATACAAATAATGGGCCCACTTTTATATGAAGAACAGTCAAGTGAGTCAACACTCAACAGTCAACACACCTTATTAAACAAACCACAATAATGTCTTTTATAGTCTACCGAAATTACCCCTGAGAAGTGAGGACCTACACTTTCAGACAAAAACAACTGTGACTTAGAAGATGCTCCAACGGCTAGTTTTACTGTTTTAGTAGATTTTGTTCAGCTTGTTTGTTCAAAAACAACACATTATTTCCATTCTTACACTATTCTTCTACCTTCTCTCCTCATTCCCCACCTTTTTTCTCAGCTGATCCAAACGCTCCTCTAAATTTTATCATCTTCCTCATAAAATTTGTTGGATTTTATTCACAGAAATGGAAGAAAAATTGCAGCTTATTTCATCATCAATTGAAGAAGATGTTTTTGAAGAGTTTTATGAGAAAATAGAAGCTCCAAAATTCGTTGATTTTACGATTCCAAATCATTTCTGTCCTGACGATTGCTATTGGTTCTGCTCCCGCGTTGGTTTGTTTTCTCTCTCCTCCTTTTTTTTCCCATAAATTCTGTAGATTTTGATAGTTTTTGAAGCTCATAATCTATATTACTCGGACTCTTCATTTCACCTCAAGTACCTGTGTCAGATCCTCGACACTCATATATGAGTGAGGCACTTGAACACTTTGTTTTGGGCCAAAAAATTAAAAAAATTCCAAAAAGTAGCGAGTGGGACACTTGGACACGTATCCGTGTCGGATATGGTTACCCGAGTCCGAGCAACATAGCTCATAATAGTATTAATTATTATTGGGTAATTTTATTTTTTTGTGAGATTAAGTGGGTTGGTTTTTAATTTTAGTTATGGTGATTATATTTTCTGGGTTTCTCTGAATTGTAATCCTTTACATATATATAGTACTTGAAATATATGATTTTGAGCTGATATTTTTCGATATTCACCTTAATTTCTCAGTTATTGTGATTATTTTTCCCGTTTTCTATAGATGTTAATTCAACAATATCTTTTTATTTTCTAAATTAGGAACTCTGTAAAAAGTAAGCGGGCATTGAGTAACTCATAGACTTTTGCAAGATAAAGTTCTGTTTTGTGCATAATGTTGATGATCTTGATGTTGTGGGGTTGAATTTTGATTAAATTTAGCAACTTGGAAAATTTATATACCTTTATTTATGCATTGTATGTTCCAGGATGTGATCAACAACATGAAGAAGAGATGGATTCCGAAGCCATTTACAAGAATTTCGTGCTTCGGGTAAGACATTTTTTACAAATTTACCAATTACTACATTATAAATTTATAATCATTACATTTATTACCGCCTATCAAACGAGCATTATTGTTTCGAGCATGTGTTAATATTAGCTTGATGAACATCATGTAACCTTTGCAGGTAATGGCTGCAAGGAGTCCCAATGTGAAATTGCGACGAGCAATAATCAGAAAATCTCCAAGGTATATAATGAACATCTTTAGATTGAATTTCATAAGTATTTATTATGACTTCAAATTGGTTTTTTTTCTGACAAGCAATTATTTCTGTGTTTTATTTTAGTGGAAGTAAGAAATGCCCGTTTTCGGCCCCTCCGAAATCTTCAAAATCAAGGCTACCAAGATTAGCATTAGTTGCTTCTTCAATCTCTAAGAAGCTTCTTATGAATGAAGAAAAGGGAAAATCTAAGGCTCTTCCTGTGAATGCAAAGCCTGTTTCAACTCCTAAAGCTAGAGTAAAGCATGTTGCTGCCAAGTATATGACTTCTCCTAGGAAGAAGGAGAGAAGCTCTCCTAATCCTAATGCGTTTCGAAGTGTACGTAATCCAAAGAAAACAAGCATTTCGTTACCAAAGAGTAAGATCGTAGCGAAGGCATTGGTGTTCAACCCATCACCTAGGAAAGCTCTCAAAAGAAGGCACCACAGGAGTTGGGTACCCCTATAACTAAGTTGTGTGAAGGGGTGAAGCAGCTTAAGATAAATAGCCAAAAGAAGGATAATATTACTCATAAATCATCCAAGGATTGCACAAGTGAAAAGAAGAGGATACCTAGTTCCTGCAAGGCAAAACGCGGGAGTTGAGTACCCCTATAACTAAGTTGTGTGAAGGGGTGAATAAGCTTAAGATAAATAGCCAAAAGAAGGGTATTGTTACTCATAAATCATCCAAGGATTGTACAGGTGAAAGAAAGAAGTTACCTAGTTCCTGCAAGGCAAAAATGCGGGAGGTTGATGGCAAATTCTCAAGAAGCGTCAAGAGTAAGGCCAAGACGAATGACAGGAAGTGTGTTGATTCTGTACTACGGGAAGTTGAGAAGAGTGGAGATGAATCGAGTGATATGGAAATCGATGAGAAGTCGAGGTGTGGTTCTTTGGGGTTGGGATTGGAGTCAACAAAGCCGGGTATTGGAGATCATAGTATCTTCCAAGAAGAAGGGAGCACATCTTTGATCACTCAGAAATGTGAAATTAATTCAGGTTCAGATTCTGACAAGAAAGCTTCAGCAGAAGAGAATTCCGAGCCAATTCGAGGACAAAATGGGGATGAACAAAGCCAAGAAAAGGACAATACCATTGCAGATGATCTCGAAAATCAGAATCTAGGAGTAGTCAGTGAACTCGAGGATGACAATGACAAAAGAAATGGTTTGAACTCTGCTGATATCAGGAGTGAAGTGCATTCAGGTTCGGATTCTAACGGCAAACTTCCAGCAGATGAGAATTCTGTGGCAATTCAAGCACCAAGTGTGGATGAAGAAAGCCAAGGAAAGGAGAATAACATTGCAGATGATCTTGAAAATCAGAATCCAGGAGCAGTCAATGAACTGATGGACAATGATGACAAAGAAAATGCTTCAAACTCTACTGATATCAGGTCTGTGCTACTGTCACTGAATTTGGGTTTGTCAATTTACTTACTATATATAGATTGCAACAACCGATTTTGTGATGAAACTTTCAGGAATTTGAGCAGTAAAAATCTCCGCAAGAAGGATGCATCTATAAACCCGAAGGTGATTACCACTTCTCCAAACACATAATAGTAATTGTAACCAATTATGTTACTCAGATTCGGGTACTTGTGTCGGACACGTATATATGTCCAAGAATCCGACTTATTTATTTCATAAAATTTCCAATATTTCCGTCCCCAAAATAAGGTGTTGAAGTGTCAAGAATTCAAACTGGAAACTAAGGATGAATAAAGAGTCCGAATAACATAGCTCTTAATTCTTACTATCGTTGATTGTTCCAAGAGGAATATGCATGCTAATCTCTGACGTAAACTTCTGCTCATAAACTCAGGTCAAAACAAAGCAAAATCCCCAAAAACTAGACAAAGCTACAAAAGAAAACTGTCCTGCAGGAACTGGTATGCAGGTCTTGAAGAGCAAGAAACTCAAGCCAACAAATCCCAAGCCTTTTAGGCTGCGAACTGATGTGAGAACAACCCACCTCGCCAGATTTATTAGGCTCTCTTTATATCCTTTGATGATATTAATTTTGAGTATTTGGTCTGGTTCAGGAAAGAGGAATTCTGAAAGAAGCAACCCTAGAAAGAAAAGTTCATTCCCATGAAAATTCATTTACTACAAGTGAAAACTCAATGGTGAACTTTTCCACTCATTTACATATCAAATTTCTTCATTTGAGTTCCACTCAAAAAAAAAGTTTCTTCATTTGAGTGATGTTACATGGGTAGACTTTTAACACTTCTTACTATCATCAGGGAACAGGAAATGGAGTATCTGACAAGAAAGACGAGGGCAGGAGTTTCAAAAAAGGATCAACTTGTAAGTCGAATCCTATCAACATTGAAACAGTACTTGTTTTCAGGAGATAGTTTTCATGTGTATCCAATTTTACACAAGTTTTCTTGTAATCTGGCATTTCAGAGATCAATCAAAAGCAGATACAAGTCTTCAAAAGAAGTAAAGCCGAAGTCACAGAAAAGCAGTGAAACTACTAAAACTCCTCTCTTGCAGAAACATGTAGGGCCTCAGAGGTGAGTACAGAACTCAGAATCCTATATTTTATCTGGGAGTCGGTCTAATTAGATGAAAAATGTTAATCTTGTTCTCCGTAGAACAAGAAGTACATTGACATTCTTAGTCTTTGTTTTGTGAACCATGGAGAACGTACAGTTAGGTAAATAACTTCACTGAATCTTTCTGCAGGGAAATTGTATCTCGTGTGAAATCTCGGGTACTCTGTCCAACTGAGAAAAATGAAACAACTAAGTTAAGACCAAAGAAATCAAGAGAGCATGGAACGGAAGAGCATGGAAAGCAGGTTGATAGTTCAACAAAGAAAGCTTCTGCAGTGAAGAAATCATCAGCAGACGAAAAAAGACCAGCAGCAACTATCCCAAGAGAGCCAAATTTTCACAGTTTGCATAAACCGAAAGGTTGCACAAGAATTAAACCATAAGGTTTTGAACATTTAACATAGTAGTGTGGATTTTTCTTAGGAAAGGAAATTTGTATCTTTGTTAGTTTGTTTTGTTCAATTATTTTCATTCTTTTTCTTTTTGGTAATTTTGTTCAATTAATTCATTGAATATATTAACGTGTATTAACGACGAGTGCTTGTACTTTACCATGATAAATGAGTGTTTCTTCTTGGTGTGGATTGGAAGTAAATTTACAAATTGAGTGCAATTTACGCCTATCTTAGCATCGATACAATTAATTTTACACATTATATTTGCAATGACTATATAAATCTCTCATCTTTGAGGGGGTAATAACCTGAACAATGACAATGGAACTGACGGCGTAGATTTTCTTCCTGGACAAGAAAGATAAAAGACTGCCAATTATTTCTCCATTATCAAAATAGAAGTGAAACTTTTATTTCAAAATAGACTCACTCAGATCAAGATACATTGAAAATCTTACACAGCATATAATATGCACACTACGTTCTCACTTCAAATTCAACTTATTTGCATCTGCTTCTGATCAAATCGTTGAAAAACATTGCACACTATCCTATAACTCTAAACTTTACTCCTTACATTATGATCATTACCCTATTTGCCTTGATAATGCTTTTTTAGCATCTCATTCGCAGCCACAAGTTCAGCAGATATTCCAGGTTCATTGGCAGAATGTCCCGCATTCAGAACCACCTGTTGCAATTATACCATTCAAATTGTCATTGAAACAATATATGAATCGGCAATCGCACATGTATCCGACAACATGCACATCATCAATGAGACAGCAAGAAATGCTCATATCTAAAATTCATACGAATGCAGATAAAGAGAGGAAAAGGTAAACAGAAATCATGTAGTGATCTCACCCCAAATTTATTAATGGATGGAAGGAGTAACCATAATTACTACAGCAGAAGAGAATGATTAGCCAATAAGCGAACATTTACTTTACCTTGAAATCAGCTTCTGGCCAAGCTTTATGGAGATCCCATGCTGACATCATTGGGCAGACGACATCGTATCTACCCTGCAAAAAGAAATATGCAATTGCAGAACATCAATTTCATGACCATACAGTTACGAAGGCAAGTCTTTGTATTCTCATATACAAATCCTCTTTTATGCACCAGTCTCTCCAGTGACTTGATCTGAAACTATGATATTCGGCGCTGGCTTCCTGCCTTTAAAACTTTTCAAGCTTTCAGTTATACATCAGTTTATGTAACTTAAAGATGACGAACATATACCTGCACGATAGTACACTTAATGTGCCTTATTTTGTCGATGTTATCCAACAAGAATGAATCAGAGGGTAAGAAACCTTTATTCACAAAGTAATGGTTTTCTACTCGAGCGAATGCCTGAAAAGTAAAAACAACATTAAGTACAGCCGCAAGTGTAAATAAATACTAGTAATACCATCCTATGCAACACAATTATTTTCCCAGAAGGATATGCACATTAAATTCCTTCAGGAAGGAAGTCATCTAACATCAATGCATGTACAACTACAAGACTTCTTCCTCCACCCCCCAATGTACATAAGGTAAAACTTACTCTGCTTTCTATTTTATTGCAACACTTTGATTTTTACTCTATATATATACTAACGTTGACCAAACTCTTTATTGATTTACAAAGCTGATGTTAGTATGTAAAGATATTGTTGGATTTATCGCAATGTATATTTTCAAAATATCAACATTTTATAACTTTCAAATTTAGTACAATTGACGATATTAATGGTCAAAGTGTTGCAATTAGCAAGAAACCAAGAAAGTACTAGTTAAAATGCCACCAAGCACTAGTGAACAGCTGATACAAATCAGGTTACAGGTTCAAACATCACAAGCTTACCAGTGAAAAATTATCATCATCTCCTCGCTTGATGTTCTCTTCATTAGGAATAAGATGAGCTGTCATCATCTCCCACGTGGTCCATGCTTTTGCAGCCGCTAGCTAAGAAAACCAAAAAGAGATTATGTTTTTCACACAGGAATTTCCATCAAATATACAAAAGAACGTACTATAAAAGAGGAACAGGATTCTTCTTTGAACTAAAGGAGAATAAGTTGTGTGCCTGCCATGCTTTGCATCACATTGTCATCCCCAGAAAGCCCCATCAGAGTTACACCAAAATAAAACAAGGCAAACTATTAGCGCAGACTGCCGACAAGCAGATGTGCTTTGAAAGATGATGTCTTTCTAAACCATAAAATCTTTAGGAAAGCCAGGCATGCAGAGCTCAAAAAAAAAAAACTTTCTTTTATTCCTTCCCAAGTTTTACTGATCTTCACATACATCAAAAAAGAACTTGATAAAGCCCATAGCATCCAAAATCTGGAATTCCCAGAATAGAGAATGTGACTGGTGACTGACTCTTTAAAAGGGTGAAAAGCGGGAGAAAAGGCGAAACAGAAGGTAGCTCAAAGCCTCAAACTACCCAGTTTCAGCATCCTTAGAGAACAAGAGACAGTGAGACACACGAGGAGAAGTAATAGGATATAGGAAATAGAAAAGGATTTGGTGATTCAACCTATTGCTCGGGTTCATCATTCATGCATATAGTATATCTTAGAGATTCTTACAGGTCAATCATGTAATAGACATATAAGGGAGATGGATCGACTCAAATGGACACAGCAACAAAAGCACCTTTACAAGCAGCTAGTTACAACCAAATGACCAATAGGACGTCACATCAAACTTTGACGAGCCTTACCTGTGTCTCCTTATCATCAGAATTTAACCTCTTGTGGTAAGCATCAAGAAAACACCCCCTTTCACTTTCAGGAATTAGATCTCTAAACGGTTCCCAAGCTGCATATGAAGAAGAAATGAGCTAGCAATTAATTACTTGAAGGGAATCAAGAAAATGACTTTTTTAAACAATGAAAACGGATATATGATCTATGATAAGAAACGGTGACTTATAACAATTGATTAGTTTCATGAAGCTTAATTCAATAATCAACCTCCTTCATTGGTGATGCGTTCTCTCAAAGTACAAATGCAGAATAAGTCTTGAATCCCATTAAATGCCAGTAAAAATTATTACAGTGAGGGATGAATTCTGATGGAAACAGTCCATCAAACAGCAATGTGAAACAGAATATAGATCAAAACTAACTCAGTTTCTGACAGAATATCCAAGATCTCCTCATTTCTTTCGGATTATTAACTCAAGTTAAGTGTACTAGTTCTGAGCAAATACTGCTCTGGTTTCTCAAATGTGCTGAACATTTACTACGAGAAGCAGTATAGATTCTTTGGTGGCATGCTGGTTTCAAAATCAACATGGCACTAAGCTTTTCTCAGGGGCTATCAATGACCTCTCAAACCATATTTGGCAATCACCCGAAACCAAAAACAATTACAGATAATATCTGAATAGCAAAAGAACATAGTCACATACCATCCGGAAATATAGCAGCAGCACCCCCTTCATAGAACCAATCAATCTCTCTCTTCCGCAAGAGAAAAATCCCTCTAAGTACCAGGCCAGTGACCTTAAATGAGAATAAGGTGGATTGTCTCAGTAATTACAGATAAAAGAGTTAAATTCACAGGAAACTGAAAATCGGCGTCAAAAATACCTTATCAGGGTGTGACTGACTGTATGCAAGCGCCAGAGTACTTCCCCATGAGCCGCCAAACACCTACAGAATAAGAAGATACAACCATACATAGTTAGCCCAAGAAATAGTGACAACAAACAAAAAAGAAAGTCAACCTGCCATTCAGGAACTTCCAAGTGCTCACGAAGCTTTTCTATGTCTGCAATGAGATCCCATGTTGTATTTCCCTCCAGACAAGCATGAGGTGTGCTCTTGCCAGCACCCCTCTGCAAAAATATTAAGAAAGGCCATATTTTTTAGAAAACTTTTGGAAAGGAAAAATATTACCATTATGTCAAATCAAGTTTAGCTGCAAACCTGATCAAAGAGGATTATTCTGTAAAACTCAGGATCGAAAAATTTCCTATTACTAGGAGAAGTTCCACCACCTGGACCGCCATGAAGAAAGAGAACTGGCTGCAAGACAAATGTTCAAAATATAAAGGCGGAGAATGAAATGAAGCAAACAGCGGGATGACTTCTGCGGAAATTGGATCTCATCCAATGGCTGTGATAAGCTCTTCTAAAAGAAAATTTTGAGCTTACTGAGATAAACATGTATTCTTTTTCATCATATTTTTCTAAACTGGCAATGATAGCAGTCTAAGCATTCTTGCACCCATCTAACCAACCACTGATTGACTGATTAGTACCCACTGGTTTAAATTCTATACCATCACACTCTTTACATCCAAATTTATTGTTCACTCACTTTGCGTAGTCACATTTTTTTCCTTCTTAAAAGTACGATCATAAACTCACTTGTTCAATATCTCAACAACTTACAAGTTAGTAAAAAGTAACTTTGGTCACCCTCACTACCTTTAGTCACATAAGAGACTTTCTTTTTTGTCAGAATCTGACTCTCTAATAATTTCTTAAGCTTTCCTGTAACACATAATTTCACCTTATTATTAGCTTAAAGAACTATAACTTTCCTTCGGGTCATACCACATGACACGTGACACAAAATCTTAACAAAAGAACAAAAGCGAGATCCAAATGGATGGAAT
This sequence comes from Beta corolliflora, assembly GCA_947648045.1. Lineage (NCBI taxonomy): Eukaryota > Viridiplantae > Streptophyta > Magnoliopsida > Caryophyllales > Amaranthaceae > Beta > Beta corolliflora. Next base: position 262,696 of record CANSZD010001244.1, read on the forward strand.
GACACAATGAAGAACAAAATCCTAAAGCTTTCCATGCCCCTAATCATATTTGTTTGACATGTTTGAACTAGGACAAGTTATTTCATAACCAAATAAAATCTCATAATAGTTGCTCTCTCATCCTATTAATTTCACTCAAAGCTCATCTTTAAGAGGTGGAGCATGTAAAAATATCAAAAAAGTAAATTTCTTTAGCTCCATGACACATCAAAGGGATAACCACAATCAGTGCCTTATGTAAAAACATTCAGTTCTTCAGTCCTTTTTTTCTCCTGTTTCTACAATCAAATTGTACACTGAGGAATGTCTAAGCTTATATTGAATGACAATTCATAAAGTACCAGGCAAGCTTAATTTGCTACCATCAATTCCCAAACAATGATTTGAGCTAGCAATTTAAGTGGCACAAACACTATAGAGGGAACCAACCTATGAAGCACAGAAACCTCTAGGACCCGACATTATCCCATTTCCGTTCCTAAAACCCCAACCGTTTCCATGCTAATGAAGCCCGTAAACAGTCAGGGCCTGAGGTTACCTGTAAACCCCAGCCATTTCTGTGCTACATAGAAGCCAACACCACCACTAACATGATAAGCTCATCAAAAAGCAGCAAACTTTACTCCACAAATTGCATAATGAAACACAAAAAAGAGCATATTACCAACTCTATACATCACTAATCACTACAAAAACCTGAAAATTCATTACAATTTATAGCAACTCACATGCCCATCTGGGTTTCCAGATTGCTCCCAGTAAATGGTGTGAACATCAGAAACCTTCAAGAATCCAGAACTATAAGGCTCTATATGAGGATACAAATCCCTATTCACTTCACAGATATCATCTTTCTTTCCCTCCAATGACATATTTAACTGTTGCTCAATGCTAAGAACACAATTTCTCACTTGCAATCTCAAATTTTTCCTTTTTTCTGCATAAACAGTAAAAGTTAATTTTAACTGACACCCATTTCAATCAAGAACTTAATTAAAGTACCCACATCAAAAAATTAACAATTCAAACATTAAATTGGAGAGAGAAATCAAAACCTGAGAAGCAGAGATGTTGGTGAGAGGAAAGAGAAAGTAGAGGGTGGATTGATGTTGAGGGAAAAGTTTTCAAAGAAAGAGTGAGTTCTGCCTTTAACATCATCACCATAATAATAATTCATAATCACATTCAATCATCATAAACTATGGTAATAATTAATATGTTTGCAACTTTGCATATACTCAATTAGTCAATTAAATCGAATTACGTGCGTTACCTTAGCGATTAAACTTCTCTTGCGATTTAAATCTTCTGCTTTGTTTTCTTTCGACTTCTTTATAAGGATAATGATAACACATACCTCATGTTAAGTTGTTTTGTGACTTAACGATGAGCTTTGGCCGTGTGCTTTTGGATTAGTTCGGTTCAGATTCGGTTTAATTCAATTAGTTTTCTCTTATCATTTTAATTCGGTTGGGATAAATTAAGTTCGATTCTGTATAAAAGAGCACGGCCTACAATATATAATAATATATTAAATCAAGCTTAGCTTGGCTCACTTGGTAGGAATTTCACCTCATTACTTCAAAGTCAGGGGTTCAAATCCCATGAGTGAGGAAACTTGGAGGAGAATTCCACTTCAACTCCCCTCCTTCCAGTCGCAGGCTTGGGTAGGCGAGGGCGCAGAGGTTATTACATCTCTACAAAAAATATATACTTCCTAGTTTCTAATAAGGTTTCAAAATAAGTGAAACATCCTTAAATGGAAAAAAGAAAGTGACAAAATGAAGAGTCCATCACAAACTTGCGTGGTTTACTTTTTCTTCCTCCTTTTGATAATGAAAAGGGTATTTAATGACTTTTTGGCTTTTGAAAGTGATGTTTATTAAATCTTGTGTCCAATCCCTATGTTTCACTTATTATGGAACGGAGGAAGTATATAAATAGTAATATATCAAGAAATGCCTAAATACTTTCAATAAGGAACCAATAAGGCTCTCTTATAGCATTTTTGTAAATAAATGATGGTGTTTTTATAAAGGGAAATGAAACAAGTGTTTAGTTAATAATAAATGAAGTGAGTGTAAGTAAAACACTTTGTTGTTTTTCAGAAATAGTAGTGTTGTATAATAAATTACAAACTAGTTTTTTAGGCCTGCTATGCAGGGTAATTATAATATTCATTTATTAACATTTTACTTTATAAATATAACACCAAACATTCTTGCGTTTGGTGGTTAAGACTTTAGTGTATAAGCTTGAGGTCATGTGATCAAATCTTATAAGATGCATTTTCTATTTCTTTTTTTATTGTATGCTTGTTTACATAAAGTAAACACTCTAAGGGATAGTGCCACGTGGCGTAGTTCCTTGCTTAGGAACGCCTTTTAATATATTAGTATAGATGTTGTATACAAAACTATTAATATTGCATAATAAACAATAATTATTGTCCCCTCAAAAAAAAATTATTGTTGTGTAAAAAAATTATTAACATTATGTAAAAAAAATGGTTTAAATTTGACCATGATATGAACAATGTCATGTTCCTCTAGAGGAAGAATTAGACAAAGCTCGTAATATATTTATTTGTTATTTACTTATCTACACTTATTATCACTAATTAAAAGTAGTATTTGTTTATGAAATAAATGAAAGTAAAGTGAAGTGAAAAGAACTTAACTTGGAATTTGTTGGGACTTTTTTTTAATCCTGAAAGCAATATACGTTGTTATGGTATGCTGAATTTCATTGTTATTTATTCATTCTTCCCAAATTTGGGTTTGGATATATAGTTTTCTTGTATAAAAAAAGAGTTTATATATATGTGTGTGTTTTATTATCAATATATCTTGTTGAGATATGTAAAATATCATTCAATAAATCAAATTGACTTCCAAATATAGTTCAATTCAAATTAAGTTATTTGAATAGGATTAATTTGTCACATATAATAGAATAATATTTGCACCCTCTTCTAAACATCAGGACAATGTGGACGACGACTGGATGAGGATTGATTGGTGAAAAGATGGTGCACTTAAAATTGTCACTAAGTGGAATGCGAAAAGTCCACAGTCCAATCCAGTTCAATTCAAATTTATTGGACTGAAAAATGTTTGTACTGGACTTGGACTCAATTTTTCGAGTGTAAACATTTTTGAACTGAATTTAGACTCACCCTTTTGGAGTCCAATAAGTCCAATTCAGTCCAAAAAATATTTTAGCATATAATATATAGGGACCTAATATATAATATATAATATATAATATATAATAGTGTTTTTGTCGGGCAACAACCTTTTAATACAACTTTTTGCCAAAGACAACCTTTTAAAATTTTTTGGGCAACTTCAAACCTTAATGAAATTTTTTTAGTCAAAAACAACCTTGACCAGAAATCCGGTGTTGACTCACCGGATTCCGGTGTTGACCTTAGTAAATGAATCACGTGCCCCTCATTTCCCTCCCTTTGCCCCCTCTAATCATCTCACCACCACAGCACCACCTTATGAAGTACCACCACCGCCTGTTTCGGGTTACTGCCCACAGCACCACCACCGCCTGCCACCTTATGAAGTAATGCGAACCACCTGTAGCACCGCGCCCCACAGCTGCCGTCGTTCCCCAGCCACTGACACACCTGACCATCACCCTTCCGCAAGCCTCGCCTGACCTCCCATTCGCCCGCAACTTCTATCTTCTCCCTCATTTGCACTCACGCACTCTCTCTCACTGCAATCTCTCTCCTCGAAGTGAGTGTTGAAAAGCACCACCCCTCTTTGTCTCCGTCATTGCACCCCCGTCGGATCCCCACGCCAACATCACGTCGTCCAGGCGTCAGCTTCCTTACTGCTACACCCATAATTTGGGACAAATGAAATCACGTGAGGGGAACGTGATTCATTTAGTATGGTCAACACCAGAATCTGGTGAGTCAACGCCGGAATTGTGGTCAAGGTTGTTTTTGACAAAAAAAAAATCATTAAGGTCTGAAGTTGCCCAAAAAATTTTAAAAGGTTGTCTTTCGCAAAAAGTTGTATTTAAAAGGTTGTCTCTGACAAAAAACTCTATATAATATATAATATATAATGTATATTTTAAAAAAATTCTTTGACTTTTTGTTGAAATTTTGGACTTTTTAACATCATCGCTCTAATTTTTTTTTTACCTAACGCTAAAACTTTCACTTACCCTCCAAAAGTCTAAAGCGAGGCGAAAACTAAAAAGGCAAAAGTTACTTAACTCTTTTGTTGCCTTTTGTATTTTATAAGACTTTAAAGAAGTATGTAACTTACTTTGTGGAATTGATGTAATGAGTCCAATTTCGCAAATTTCAATGATTCAATAATGAGAAATCATTGTGAACCTAAATAGGGGAAAAATTAATATATTACATAATAATCGGATTTGGGTGAATTTGGACTCAAAAAAAAAAAAATCGGACTTGACTGGACTAGACAAAAAAAAAAAGGATCGGATTTGGCCCAATTTCTCGAGTCTAAAAAACTTTGGATTGGATTTGGATTTGGCAAAGTCCAACCCAGTCCAATCCACTTACACCCTATGAGAAAACGTGCTTGAGACTAACCTCCACAAAGTATAGAGCGCACCAAAGGTGTATGCGGGTTGTATCAACATGTTTGATTTGGAGATGATGTCGTATAACAAGGTATGTGTGTTTTCGAAAGACTTGGGGGAGTTGCTTGTCCCACAGTTGTGTAGTGAAAGAAAATATGTGAACATAATTGACTAGCATATATATCTTCACCTTCTTAGTTGTTTCACTTATGCATATACTTTTCAAATAATATAAAATAGATGTAGATTACGTACTAAATCACTCTCACTGTTGATTTTGAGTCTAATATCTGAATTCAAGACTTTTCCATTAAGCTACTTCTGAAAAATTGAGGTTAGCTATAACTAGCTAATTCTTTTAGTATTTAAAAGTAACCTTGGACATTTGACAATTTTCCAATATAACCCTATTTCGTAACAAGAAAAACTTTCCAGGGTTAATATGGAACTATGGATAGGTGGTTAGAGTGATCGCCAAAGTTTGGGGTTATTTAAGAGAATGCATAATTCGTAAGGTTTTACTTTTTAAAACTTGTCCAAAGTACAAGGTTAGCCTGTATAATTTTCCTTTAGTATTACAAAATCTATACTGAATATGGGTTAGAATGAAGAGTGTGAGTAATAAAATGCAAAGCAAAAAGAATTTAGTAATATTTCAGTAACAAAAAATTTTAAAGAGGGTAAGAACCTGTAATTTCCAAAACAGTTCTTGGCCAATTTGTATTTCTATAAATTGTTAGAGCAATAGCACTAGTAGGATCAATCCACCAATACTATATGTCACCAAGAACAGCAGCAATAAATCCAACAACATTTGTCACCACATCGAAGTAATGATCCTGCCAACAGGTAAAAATCAAAAGTAAATCAATCATATTGCCTTATGATGTTTAGTTAAATGTGTAATCGAACAATTTCGTATGTATACCTTTGCTTATGCACGAACGATTTTGTTCCCTGAACTTCTACAATAAATCCAAAGTGCAAGCTTTCAACTGTGGCAGTAAGCATGATAGAATATAGGCAGAGAAGTTGCTCGTGTGTCATCTTCTGAGAAGGTTCGTTTTTTATTAGTTGTTCCACTACTTTAATCAGCACCTGAAACTTGCATTAAAACATATTCTTTAGTTAAACTGATGTTATACTCGTGCTTTCAATAATAAGAAAAAGAAAAAAAAAACAGAAAAACCATGAAAATGCATTCATTATGTTCATTGAACTTACCAAGCGTGACCATGACAGCCGCAAATATTACAATTCCTACAGGTTCAACCCTTAGTTTGCCTATAAGGTACTAGTATATATCAATGTTCTTCATCCATAAATGCGTGAACTAAAGAATTCCACCAGCCATGAGATCTAACAAGGAGTCAAGTGTTGATGCTGCTATAGCAATAGACCTACTTCTTATAGTTGCATATATCTGCATTTCATGTAGGTACATCATATATTTAGGCTTTAGCCAAAGGTAGCTAGTAAGATTAGATTTGTAGTTTTGAAATGTGGAACATTGGTTTAAAAAACCACGATCTTGGGCATATACATATGCATAATATAGATTGTGGTTTTTTAAAAACAATTTTCCACTAGCTGTTACCTTTAAGGCAAGCAACACAATATTGGCCCATAGGATACGTTCATTGCTTTCTCATGTTGGGCTTGTTCATGACCCTCTTCTTATTCATTAATGTCAAGGGGTAATTCAGAGCATCAACCTCCTCGAAAGATTTCAATACTACTTAAATTGCCGTTCATAGTATTCCTTTTCCGCTAAAATGGTAGAAAGTTTTTCTACAGTTAATTACACGAGTAAAACAGAACCAGATGGTACACGTAGATCCTTAACTCGCAACAACTCTTACTCGACTTGGTCAAAGTTTGACAGGCAATCAAACTTGACTCTAGATGTTACTTAGCCTGAGTTGAGCACGTCCAACCTCTACTAGCTAACCTCATGAACACCTTAATAACTTTATCCCTATAAAAAATTTGGAAAATTTGTAAGATACATCATTTTATGTAAGACTTTTTGACGAAAAACATGTTAAAAAGTTTCTAGCAATGAAAGACCTACAAAAAAAATTAATTTTTTTTTTGCGAGGAATAACGTTGTCTAACTTTACGGGATTGACTGGTTGGATTCCGACTTTACTCTCTTACCCAGCCATGTGCTTGTCACGTGCTCCTCATTTTTCCTAATTAAATATTTATACCCATTTCATCCAACCAAATAGGCCCTTGGACTATTCATGGTCAGTAGTAAATTAAACAGAGACTCTTATTGGCTGAACTTAAAAATTTTGGGAATAAAATTACCCCTAAACTAAATTTGAAGATGCACCAAGTAACAAGATGATAGTTTTGGGCTTTAGTGATGCCTAGAGCTGTTGCAAACATACAAAGATAGAATTATGGATAAAGTCACTAATAGAGATTATGAACAAATGATGGTGTCCTTTTTTGTGCAAAAGTCATACCATAATCTTTTGACATTCCTTTAATCATCCTTTTATATGTTAAGTGAACAAGGGTTATGGTTATATGGAGAATTAATGATCATCAATTATCAACTGAAGACGTCGTATTCTATTTTACCATCCCACACAAAACAGTGAAAAATGGAGATGATTTTCCTCATGGATTCGATCTTTACTTTCATCTTTTTAAACATAAAATTCACCATCAGAACAAAATTGAATGATCACTTGTTGAAAAGTTTATCCCTATTATCTAAAAGTAATCAAGGCTGACTACTGGATAGTTTGCTTAGAACATAATGCTTAGGTTTCTGATCACACTCGAAATCTAGATGCACAAATGCTCGTTCAACTTCTGGGAGCTAGCTTCTCAATCTTTATCTGCAATGACTCTCCAATTGCATGGGCTTCTTTCAGAGGCAAATCTTTTGACAGCTCGATGTCAACCTTACAACCATTTATGATTTTCATACATTATGGTCTACCTGAATTCATAAATCCTTGGAATATGTATCAGAAAGTAGGGTGTAAGTGGAATGCGAAAAATCCAGAGTGCAATCCAGTCCAATCCAAACTTATTGGACGAGATCGGACCGAAAAATGTTTGGACTGGATCGGACCGAAAAATGTTTGAACTGGACTCAGACTCAAATTTTCGGGTACAAATATTTTTTAACTGGATTTGGACTCGCCCTTTTGGAGTCCAATAAGTTCAATCCAGTCCAAAAAATATTTTAGCATATAATATATAATAATATATAATATGTAATATGTAATATATGAGTAATATATAATATGTAATATATAATATATAATATATAATATATAATATATAATATATAATATATAATATATAATATATAATATATAATATTTAATATTTAATACATAATGTATATATAATGTATATTTAAAAAAAATTTCTGACTTTCGTTTAAATTTTGGATTTTTTAACACCCTCACTCTAAATTTTTTTTTACCCGACGCTAAAATCTTCACTTACCCTCCAAAAGTCTAAAGTGAGAACTGAAAAGTCAAAAGTTACTTAACGCTTTTAGCGGCTTTTATATTTTGCAATTTGTATTTTACAAGACTTTAAAGATGTATGTAACTTGCAATGTGGAATGGAAGTAAAGTGTCCAATTTTTCGAATTTCAATTATTCAATCATGAGAAAGCATTGTGAATCTAAATTGGAAAAAAAAAATGATATATTATATAATAATCGAACTTGACTGGATTCAGACTCAAGAAAAAAGTTTCGAACTGGAGTGGATTAGACTCAAAAAAAAGCTTGGATCGGATTTCGGTTCAATTTCTCAAGTCCAAAAAACTTTGGACAGGATTTAGATTTGGCAAAGTCCAACCCAGTCCAATCCACTTACACCATACCCCTAATTGTCACTACATCAAGTTAGTTTGAAATGCAATGCACATTACTAAAACTTTATACTTCTTTAGCTTCAAACCATCGTACATATGAATAATATATCTTTTGAAGGGTTATCTCAAATTCTTTTAGAAATGGCAAACTATATAGGTATCAATTGAGGTAACATCACATATTATTAGGAAAATAAAACACTACATTTGTAACGCCCCAGAATTTCAAAGCGGAAAAGAAAGAAATAATATAATAGTATTATAGGACGACGGCGGAAACATCGTCTTCTGGGAATGTCACTACTACAAGAAATGTGTTTAAATAACTAAGTGATAAAACCAACATAAATAAATAGTATAAATAAATTGAATTAATTAGATTAATATCCAAAAGAGAAAACTAACTCTTAGATTAACGAAAAGTCTAGGCCTAAAACATCTAACATTTTAATGCTCACATCTCAACCTGAGCCCAAAACCAAAGAAGATTCTCATCAACATAACCTGCAAATATATACAACAAATATCCACAATCAGTGGGGAGTAACTAACAGCTCTCCCAGCCCAATATAGGATTCAAATAGCAATTTTAAGTAAAGTTAAAATAAATGTTACTACACAGCAACATGCTTCTAATCACAATAAGTAAATCAACAACAATAAACTTAAGATAAGCATACAAGATCCATAGCATAAGCCTCCAAAATAATTAAACAAACTAATATAATAGGTTTTGAGAAAGAGCACAACGTCAGTGGATCGCAACCCATTTCCTAATGTTTGTCAGATCGAAATCTCTAGACAGCCTATGGGCTTACGTTCCCTACTGTTGTGTCTAAGAATGGTCAAACTCCCGATGCAAGATAGTACCAAGCTTAGTACTTCCCAACCTCTCGGACGACAACAATTAACCCAGGTAATACCCCTAAATCGCGACCTAGGTTGTTGGCATGTTCTTCACCGGGGACTACATCTATCTCACCGGATATCTTAATCTCAATAAAATATTTCTACAAATAAATACTATAATTTATTCATCAAATATAAATAATAAGGATGCCCTTCAGGCCTTACTCCTAAAATCAGCAGAAACTAGGATCGCAATCCAAGAGTCTCAATTCAACAATATTTATTCTTCTCAAAGTAATAGTGATAATAATACTAATAAAAATCATTTCGCCCAACCAAAAAGAATTAACACTCTTTAAAACATAATTATACACCAAATACACAATAAAATCAAATACTCCAAACTACTACACTCTCGTTGTCTGAGTTTGGGTACAAGGTTAATTACAACGTTAGTTATAATACCCCGGTACATAACTCTTGGCGAAACGGTACTAAAGACAGTATTATTCTCCCTCGAGTACTGTAACATCGACAACTTAGATATTGATTTATAAAAGTACAACATTATTATACTCTCAATTTAATTACAAACAACAACACCATCATAAAATAAATAAGACACTCACAATATAACTATAAGTAAATATATCATTCAACTCAATAATAAAAATAAATAAATAAAACATGCAACAATTCTTCAAAAAGCTCCATATAACAAGATTTCACCTAAAAACAAGTCTTAACATGCTTCAACACAACAAAGTACGCCCTTGTGAAATGGTTTTAAACATAAGCAGCAACTTCAAATAGACATAAATTTTAGCATACACAATATTTTTATGAGATTCCAATTGCATGTTAAATATTATCTCAATAGCTTTCCAACGAATGGTCATAAGCTCAATTCCGATGTAAACGAGTGAGATATGACACTTTGAACATACACTGTCCAAACAGGTCGCGGGGCGCGAAACAGTTCGCGGGCCGCGAAAAGCCGTTTATTTCCTCGTGCACAGCAGTAGGTATGCTATTTGATCACCCGAATTTTCACCACATATCCTCATACATCAAAACGAAACATACCCAAGCCAACATATGATTAGTACCATACAAATTAACTACTTTAACATAGGGATTAACATAAAACATAAATTACATAGCCCCAAACATGATAATTTCCAGATTATAAATCCCACCAAATTACACCCAAAACTACACCAAATGACAATACACTCAAAATGACAAATACTAAGGCATGAACATAACTTCAAGGCTCTAATTCCTACCATTCACAAGTACTTTCATGCTATCAAAACAACAAGATACTTAGCGGTAATCACATAACAAAATAGGCTTAACATTAGGCACATAAAATTCCAAATGAAAATAATCCTAACATGAATCTAAGCCTACTAACATGAATTCTAACAAGACTAAAACAACTACTTTTATCCTAACGTGCTAGAAGAGACGTTAGTTACCTCGAATTTAGGTGGAAATTAAAATAATGCTAGAATGGCAAAGAAAGAAGAGAATAACATTGCTCCCGAAAACTCCAAACCGGATGACTCGTCTTATTGGAATGGAAACTGCAGTCACGTCTTTTACTTTCTTCAAAAACAAATCACACCACGAGAAAGATCTTTCCGAGTAGATGAATTTTGACTACTCACACGTCCAATTCCGATAACAGACGAAGGAGATATTGGGCAAACAAGATGGGTGTGCAGAAATGCCCTAAAATGCGAGAAGGGAGAAGGACTCTTTCTCTTTCTTTCCAAGGCTGGCGTGAAGGGAGATTTTTGAGTGCAGCAAAATAATGTGATTATTATTGGGATTATTTGTATATAGGCTATTATTGTTGTAATTAGGCCTTACTTTGTATTAATGCTTCTTAGTGTTTGTAATATATATGCTGATTAACCTAATCAATGAAGGTCAACACATTATTTCCCTTATACGCAACTTTACATGGTATCAGGCCAATTAATTGGCGCTTGCATTTTCTGACCACGATGGCCGACGGCGAAGATCCGGCAAGAATAGTGCGTCCAGTATTGACCCCTATTCTCCTTACTATCTTAGTTCTCATGATGGACCCGGCAATATCATTACCACTGTCGTTTTTCGGGGAGACAACTATGAAGAATGGTCTCGTTCTATCCGTCTCTCTCTCATGTCCAGGAGGAAGTTTGAATTTCTAGATGGATCCATTGATAAACCCACTGATAAACAAAAGCTCCTTGATTGGCGTTGTCTCCAAGCCATGCTCGTGCAATGGCTTCTCAATACTGTTGATATTTCGGTGCGAAAGACTATACCATATTTTGAAGAAGCTAAACCATTGTGGGATGCGTTGAAGCGTAGGTTCGATGTCGGTAACGGACCTCGTAAACAACAATTAAAGGCTGCCTTGGCCGAGTGCAAACAGTCCAAGACTATGACCGTGGCCGAATATTTTGGCCTATTACAACCTCTATGGGATGAACTAGCCACGTATAACCCATTACCTACCTGTAAGTGTGGTCATTGCACATGTAATCTTGGTGAGCAATTTCAAACTCGTGCCGACGAAGATCGTTTTCATGATTTTTTGTATGGTATTAATCCTGAGTTGTACGGTAATGTGAGGTCCAATCTTCTTTTTCAAGACCCATTACCGAGTCTCGATCGCGCTTATCAAGCGCTTCTTCAAGAAGAACGTCTGCAGTCCATGTCGCGTGCCCGTGCCGAACAAGATGCTGTTATGACCTTAGTTGTGAAGTCCCATTCTTCTGCTCACGGTGGACGTCGTAGTGATGATCGCAATAAGAGTGGTTTGGTTTGTACTTACTGTCATCGTACGGACCACGATGAGGACCATTGCTTTACCAAACATGGATATCCCGAGGGGTGGGAGCATCGACCACGTAGCGGCAGTGGCCGCGGTGCTGGCAGTCGTGGTCACGGGCCCACATCTACTAGCACTTCTGGGGGTGCTGGTCGCAGCAAAGGGGCCGAAGTGCGTGTCACTATTGCTAGCAGCAGCACAGATGGTGTGGGTAGTGCTTTTTTCAGGGGCACGCAGTGAGGGAGCTCTCTCTGGTATGACTGAAATTCAGTGGCAGCGTCTATTAGACATGCTTGGTAATTCCTCCATCAAAGTTAATGATGATTGTTTAAGTGGTAAGTGGTTTGTACATCCGTGGATTATCGACACGGGAGCCTCAAATCATGTAACTGGCAATTATAATTTATTACACAATGTGACTGATATAGTAGAGTGTCCAGTTGGTCTTCCGGATGGTAAGCAAACATGCTCTACCAAGCGTGGTGAGGTGTATTTGGCGCCGGGTTTGATATTGAAAAATGTTCTTTACGTGCCAAAGTTGAATTGCAATTTAATTTCTGTTACCCATCTTGCTGATGATCTAAATTGTGTTGTTCAATTCACTAAACATTTGTGTGTTATACAGGACCGACACTTGAGGACCCTGATTGGAGTAGGTGAACGGAGAGACGGACTCTACTTCTTTCGCAATGTTCTGAAGATACAAGCTTTGAGTGTGGATGGGGCAATTACTCCAGAACTGTGGCACAGAAGGCTGGGGCATCCTTCTGACAAAGTAGTGCGGTCTCTTCCTTTTGTTAGTAGTTCTAGTCCTATCTTAAATAAAGCTTGTGGTGTATGTCATCAAGCAAAACAGTCTAGAGATAAATTTCCGCTTAGTGACAGCAAGGCTAATTATTGTTTTGAAATGATACATTGCGATCTTTGGGGGTCTTATAACACGCCTTCTTCATGTGGAGCTAAATATTTTTTAACACTTGTGGATGACTTTTCTTGAGCTGTGTGGGTTTTTCTTTTGATTGATAAAACATAAGTATTTGTGGTGTTTAGATCTTTCTTTGCTATGATTGTCCGACAATTTGATGCTAATGTTAAAGTTGTTCGTAGTGATAATGGTACTGAATTTAATTGCATGAAAGACTATTTTGTGGACAATGGTATCTTGTTTCAAACCTCTTGTGTTGGTACTCCTCAACAAAATAGGAAAGTTGAGCGAAAACATCATCATATCTTGAATGTTGCTAGAGCCTTGAGATTTCAGGGGAATTTACCAATTGATTTTTGGGGTGAATGTGCATTAGCTGCAACATATTTACTTAACCGCACTCCCTCTCCTTTGCTTAGCAATAAAACCCCGTATGAGTTTCTTTATGGTCATCCACCTACTTTTGCTGAATTACGTGTGTTTGGGTGTCAATGTTATGCTCACAATCAAAAGGCTAAAGGAGATAAGTTTATGAGTCGGAGTCGGAAATGTGTTTTTGTAGGCTACCCTCATGGAAAGAAGGGTTGGAAACTTTATGATTTAGATTCAGGAGATTATTTTGTGTCTCGCGATGTGAAATTTTATGAGAATGAGTTCCCCTATGCCACTTTGGACACTATCGCCTCTAGTGTAGATATCACTCCCGCTCCTGTCATTTCTCCGTCTTTCGAGGATGATATGTTGTGTGAATATATAGATGTTGCTAATGTTGAGGAAGTGCAAGGTAGTTTAGTTGGTGATGGTATTGATGAGGTTGTGACTGGTGTTGCGGGTCATATGGAGGAGGAGGCTATGGCCACTCCTAATGTTGGTGTTGCGGGTACTTTGGAGGAGGAGGTTGTGGTCACTCCTAATGCTGGTGTTGAGAGTACTTTGGAGGAGGAGGCCGTGCCCACTCCTACTGATGTTATTGGTGGTGACAAAGGACGAGGCAAGCGTCAAAAGTTTGCATCGACAAAGTTGCGTGATTTTGTTACTAATACTGTGCGAAAAGTGAGTCCGTCTCCCATTCCTGAGTCATCTGCTTCCTCTCACTCCTCAGGTAATCCTTATCCTATAGCACACTTTGTGAATTGTGACCGATTTTCTATGGGACACAGAAATTTTCTTCTTGTTTGTTTCCGCAGGTATAGAGCCTTGTTCTTTCAAGGAAGCTATGAAAGACCCAGGATGGCGTGCTGCTATGCAGAAAGAGATTCAAGCTTTGGAGGATAATGGTACTTGGAGTATGGAAACTCTCCCTCCAGGTAAGAAGGCTCTTGGTAGTAGATGGGTCTACAAAGTGAAATATAATTCTGATGGTAGCATAGAGCGTTTGAAGGCTCGCTTAGTGGTATTTGGCAATCATCAGGTTGCTGGCATTGATTATACAAATACTTTCGCACCAGTGGCTAAAATAACTATTGTTCGTGCCTTTTTAGCCGTCGCTGCAGTGAAGAATTGGGAGCTACATCAGATGGATGTCCATAATGCTTTCTTACATGGGGACTTGTCAGAAGAGGTGTATATGAGACTACCTCCGGGTTTTTAAGGTGCTAAGCTTAATCAGGTTTGTCGATTGCGGAAATCTCTCTATGGCTTGAAGCAGGCACCGAGGTGTTGGTTTGCCAAGTTGGCAAACTCTTTGCGACGGTATGGTTTTCGCCAGTCCTATTCTGATTATTCATTGTTTACTCTTCGCCAGGGTAACGTTCAGATCAATGTACTTGTCTATGTTGATGATTTAATTCTTTCTGGGAATGATTCCGCTGCTTTATCTGTTTTTAAGAAGTATCTAAGTTCTTGTTTCCATATGAAAGATCTTGGTGTATTGAAATATTTTTTGGGCATTGAAGAAGCTCGAAATCAGGAAGGTATTTACCTTTGCCAGCGCAAGTACATCCTTGACATCATCTCTGAAACCGGCTTACTTGGTGCGAAGCCAGCTAGTTTTCCCATGGAACAACATCATCAGTTGGCTCGATCCACGAGTCCTTTGTTCTCGAACGTTGAGCAATATAGGCGGTTGGTTGGTCGTCTTATTTATTTGGCTTTTACACGGCCTGACTTGGCCTATTCTGTGCATATCTTGTCTCAGTTCCTGCATGAGCCTCGTTGTGATCATTGGGATGCGGCTGTGCGTGTGGTGCGCTATTTGAAGGCGTGCCCGGATCAAGGTATTCTTCTTCGTTTAGATTGTGATTTGAAATTATCTGGTTGGTGTGTGATTCAGATTGGGCTAGTTGTCCGCGCACTCGACGATCATTATCTGGTTGGTTAGTTTTTCTTGGCCGTTCTCCAATTTCTTGGAAGACCAAGAAGCAGGTCACAGTCTCACGTTCTTCGGCTGAGGCTGAGTATCGCTCCATGGCCGCGGTTACTTGTGAGTTAAAATGGCTAAAAGGTTTGTTGCTTAGTTTGGGTGTGGATCATCCCCGAGCTATGAACTTGTACTGTGATAGTCAGTCAGCCTTATATCTGGCTCAAAATCCCGTTTTTCATGAACGCACAAAATATATAGAGGTGGATTGCCATTTTTTGCGTGATGTTGTGCTTGATGGTACCATTTGTCCTTCTCATGTCCCCACAAATGAGCAGTTGGCGGACATTTTTGCCAAAGCTTTAGGGAAATGTCAATTTGATTACCTTCTTCGCAAGTTGGGCATTTGTGACTTGCATGCTCCAACTTGAGGGGGGGTATTGGGATTATTTGTATATAGGCTATTATTGTTGTAATTAGGCCTTACTTTGTATTAATGATTCTTAGTGTTTGTAATATATATGCTGATTAACCTAATCAATGAAGGTCAACACATTATTTCCCTTATACGCAGCTTTACAATTATTCATATCATTAAGCAAAGGTTTAATTGCCTTAAGGTTAGAAGATGCTAATACTATGCTTAATACTCCTCTAAATCTCAGACAGCATAAGAAGGAAATGGGCTTGCAAAATTCGTTACGTTGGTCGGTCCAAAATATAATTAACGCTTAAAATAAAATCACACGCTACTTAAATTTCTAGAATTACTAACTATATGATAAAATAAATACGCACATTATATATATAACTAATGAAATTACTGAATAAATATATATACACTTTAAATTAATAATTCACAACAACATAATACAATAATTAAATAATTATACACTTTCAAAATAGTTTTTAATAATAAATTATTTTATTTTAAGGGAAAATATCATTTTAATGTAAACAAACGCCAAAAATAAAGGGTGAAAATTACGGGGTGTTACAACATTAATATGAAATGATACATCAACCATTGCTTTCAGCTAAGTGATTTGGAACAATCATACATAAAAAGGCCTGTCGTACAAAATTGGAGGAAATTTTCAACTATTTATGCATGATTTCCTCTACTATTTGCACCAAAGAAGTGTATGTACCAGATACTAAAATCAATATACTTGAGCATACAATTCCCCATATAAAGACACGCTCAACTAATCTTTGGTTAGCCTTAGTGCTTGAAATCTTCAAGTAGCACAAGCATGGAATTGTAAGTGAGCCTGTAGCACCTAGCAATGCTCCAGCAAGTGCCATTAGATATCCAAAGAATGGAAGCGACAACGCCACAATAACTTGTGTAGCAACCAAAATCACTCTAATGACAACCTTGACAAACATATTCTTCATGTACTTGCCCGAAAACCAACCTTCCGTAGTAATAACCACAGGTTTCAACAATAGTGCGTATTTCACTAGAGGAGTGATCACCGTAGTATATATTGCAATTTTCGAGCTGACTTTTTGACTTGGAAGGTTCAAAGTAATTTGTGACTCGACTGTCGAACCAAACATTAGGTACCCTAAGATTGCCATTGAAGCATATATGAAGGTAGAGAAGGCAAAAGAAAGCAACAATGCCTTAAAGAAATTATGTTTTTTTTGCATGGAAGTGTATAAGGTAGGAAAAACAGGATGTGAAGTATAACATAACATGTATAAGCTAATAGCGGTTGGTAGGCCTTTCCAGTTGAGAAGTGTAGCACTTTGAGCTTGGTGGAAACCAACACCATCAAATGCTCCCACCCATACAATTGATGCAAGAACCAATAGAGCAGCTAAACAACCAGTAGCTGAGATGTATGCGAAAATGCTTAAGTTATCCAACAACACTGTAGGGAGAAGAATTAGCGCGATAATAATAATAAAACTTGATTTTCCATCAATTGATATCCCAAATGCATGAATTGCCACTTTGGGAAATAAACTGTGTAGATTGTCTCCTTCTAAAATTAGAAAACCTGTGGTAGCCATATAAAGATCTGCATATAAAACTATTGATACAATTATTTTACCAATTTTTCCAAAAGCATGTTCTCCTATGTCGGAATAACTTTTGATTTTTGGATCGACCTCCATGCACCGTTTTACTAGAAGGCCCGTGTAAGTAGCAAGAATGGATATGGTGAAAAGCAAAATCAAACTCAACCAACCTCCTGAAGCTAATGCATAAGGAACTAGTATAACTCCATTTCCTGGAAAACAAACACACAAAAAATGTAATTTATTTTCTCCATAGATTTAAATCCAATTGCAAAATCTAGAGATAGATTGAGGTGTATAACAATTTATAACAATTCTACAAATTACATATAAATTATACCAAAGTTATTAATACATACTTTTTATAAATTAGTAGAAGATATAATCAAACTAGAATATCTTAATAGTTTTCAAGGAAAAAGTGGAACAAGATAAAAGAAAAGGATTGATATTTAACGGTCCATATAACATCTCAATAACATGCATACCACATACATTATGTTATAGACAAAGGTGCTACAATTAGCAAAACCAGAGATACTAATAAGGTACCCCTATTTTTATATCTGGCTTTGAGCTTAAAGGATTGAGCTAGTGACCACGTATTAGTACATGAGGTATAAGATGTTGTTTACATTGCTAATTAACAAAGTAACAATGCACGTAAACGATAGCAAGATATGATTTATACATATTTATGGCTTGTTTACATGCGCTATTGGTCTCTCCATAGTCCATACTCATCAACATTGCCAAAAAAAATAGAGAAAAAGATAAATAAACAAAAGAACAAAATGAATGGAAAAAACAACGTAACTAACCTAGGATGGTGTTGGCACCATTGAAGAAAGTCTTAAAAAGCGAAGTGTTTCCTTCTATAAGGGACAACTGATTGTTGTTAGCCTCTAACTCCTCAACCGCCGGCGCCGGCGGTGTAAAGCCAGATTTCCCATTGTGCTCACCCTCCATTGCCATATTTTCAAGAGAGAGTGAGGTGGGAAGTAACAAGTAAAACTTAGAAGCACTAAATTTGGCCTTAATACTAAATAGCCAAGCAATTGCGTAGATATATTTTTGCGCAAGTTTTGAGGAGATTTTGTATATGATAATGATAAAAAAAAACGAAATAGAAAGAAGTAGATTATTTATATGGTGTTATTCTAGAGCTTCAGGAGTTGTATATATAGACTATAGTATAGTATCAGTAAAAAATCCGGATTATTTTGATAGTTGAAAAGACACTTTTTTTGGGTAGTGTAATATAAAGAAAGTACTCACCTAAAGTAAAGTGATTACTTGATCTCTTAAAGTTAATTTCAAGTCGCTCCCCAACGTTGACGCCCACCAGGCACCAATGTTGACAATTCAAGTGAGCCATCGTATGTCCGGCCGTATATAATCAAAAGTACCTTATATATTGACTAGTGTAAATGTGTAATGCTTTAATACTGGTGTCTTGCGATTGTGGCTGGCGCAGATTGTTTTAGGTAGTCAATGTTTATAACTGACAATTGACATATATAGTAACATTATTGGTGAAAAAGGTACCATAAAGGCTTCGAATCTACTAACACCCAAACCCACTTTTTCCACAAAACATGGACTTGATCTGGACTGCCGTATGTATCAAAAAAAACTGGTGGCCTTCAGCTAATGTGAATATAACTAGGGGAGTTACGTCAGCCGTTAAGTTCTTTTGGACTGAATATAGCTAAACGGGATTATAATAACGACGATGACGACGACTACTACTAATAATAATAAGGCCCTATTCTTTTGGACTTATTTTCAATTCATTTCAGTTTCTCTCTCCATTTCAGTTTCTCTCAGTTCAGTTCAGCTCAGTTTAAATTATCTCAATCCAAAACAACGGGGCCTAATAATAATAATAACAATAATAATGTTATTATTATTATTATTATTATTATTATTATTATTATTATTATTATTTTGGAACTAAAGTAAACTAAATTATATTGAAAATCTGAAAAATAAATCCAAAACTACAAGGTAACTTTTTACATATATCGTTTCTTTTGCACATATTAATTTACATATATAGATCTTATCATCTTTATAAAGATTAAAAGTTAAGTAAAATATCAACGTAAAAAAAGAATAACATTTTGCATATTATGTTAAACAATTTATGTTTTTATGTAACTAATAAATGATCCGACCTTATTTATATTTGTGTAAACAATTTGATAGAACACCGGTTTCAAAACTTATAAAGCTAGTATTTTGGTTCACAAAAGCCACCCATATGATATATATAGTGGTCCTTTTTTTTTCGTATAATAAGCTTTCAAAATCTTAAGTTACATTAATCTATTACTCCTATTATCCAACACAATGACATTTTTTTATATAGTTACCATGCACTTCTTACATTAATTTATCATAATGAAATTTTCATTTTATATCATAATAACTTTTTTTATCACATAGTCACCCTTTACAATCTACATATTTTCCTCTTTTATACATACATTTTTTGATATAGTGATCAATTTTTCATATATCACATGTACTAATATTAGGTCCATATTAATTCAGTATGCGTAGATCAAGTCTATATAAGTGTTTTACATTCTCATATTGAGCTTTAGCATTTTACGTGATGATGAATTCCATCTTTGAGGTCAAATAGTCAACTATAGTTTAGTTAGTTATCAAATTTGACAATTATTTTCTAGAAGAGTGATCTAGCAAGTCAAAGATTGATGATCTCAACTTAAGCATCGCGCACGCAGTCATAGTCAAAATCGAGTAACACTCCTAAGTGGAGATACATGCAGATTGCAGACATACATGCAGTCATGCATGCACATGGAGTGTCCTACGTTGTTTGTCCTTCTTCCTTCTAGAATCTAAAATGAATCATTAATATCTAACACTCCTAAGTTTAATTCAGCAAAGTGGCTCTATTGAGGAGAGTAGATTTTTATTTATTTTGGGAAGTTCTGGCTGCTTCATATTGGAATACTACTATAAATACGAAGATATATAGATATATTGTTGAAGCCTACCACACCACTAGCTTACTAAGATTTCCTAGTCTCATTTCATCTTTTTTTTTAGTTAACCTCTTTTTTTTTTCTCACTTACTAATTACTTCTTTTTCGGACGTAAAGGTAATTAGTTATGAAGTCCTACTTATGATTAATAATAATCTAAATTTCCTATTCTTAGTTTGATTTTGTATTAATTTCCTATATTATGACGATATTGCAGGAAGCAAGAAGGAAAATGGTTGGAACAAAAGCAAGAGCACCCTTCAAATACTTTGTGGTAATATATATATACTCAATCTTTTAATTTGGTGGATAATATAATTTGTCTTCTAGAAAAATTTGAAGAGATAAGTAAACATTGAAAATATAAGGTACAATATCGAAATATCATACATATACATATCTGGTTTTATAAATACTAATCAATCAAAATTGATAGGTACACCATTTTTTTTTTGTTGCAAACTAATTAAGGCCTTGAATTTTGCCATTATTCATTTACTCACTTAGTCGCTTTGATTTCAAACTTATCTCAATATGTGTATACTCTTAAAGATATACTTTTCTAGTAAAAACACTTAATACTAATAGATAAAGAAAGCTATCAATGGTAAAAAAAAAATGTGTTAGCTAGTGAACGTGCAAGTCAAAACGTGGCAACTAATTAAAAAGACTAGAGATAGCTAGGTTACATTGGTCGTCCAACTACGGCTAGTTTAGGTTTCTTACAAATTGTTTAATTTATTTTTTGATGATATAGTTTTAGGTTATTGTATTAATAAAAAAATAGTTTTAGGTTATGGTGATATGAATGCTTAATACAATGTACAATAATACTGGAGTAAGGGTCCGTTCTGTTCAACTTATTTTAACTTATATAAGATTTTATTATATAAGATAAGATAAGATAAGATAAGATAAGATCAGATAAGATAAGATAAGATCAGATAAGATAAGACAAAATAAGTTGAACAGAACAGACCCTAATTATAAGGAAAAGGCATAATATTGAATTCTTATTCCATATATAAAGTCGCTCAATGTATTAACTACAGGTTGACGCATTTACAAGCTCTCCGCTAAAGGGTAATCCTGCAGTGGTGTTCTTGTTAGATGAAGATAAGGATACAAAATGCCTGCAAGCAATGGCTCAAGAATTCAACTTGTTAACTTGTTATGTGACAAAGTTGACACCATCGAAGCTGTCAAAAACTCCAAGATATAATCTTCGTTGGTTTGCCCCTGCTTCAGAGGTACGATACTTCCTACTTAGGTTATGATTATCATATGAGTCATTACATAAAATTAGTTTTAAAGATTTAAAACTAAGAAAAGGAAAAGGGATAAACTATCATTCAACTCGATCCTTATTTTGAGAAAAAACTTCATTTTATATATATTTCTATGTATAATCTCAAGTAAGTTAACTTCAACTCCTTAAAATTCATTTGTTATATTTGTCAAACAAATTTAACTGCCTTTTTTAAAAGTACATATTTGGCTATTTTAATTTAAATACCTTAAATATTTCAGATTCTTATCATTTAAGGTAGTTTAAATGAGTTACAAAATACAATCTAATCGACGCAGGCTTGATTAATTACTAAGGCGTATAATCTATTTAGTATAATCTATACTAATATATTAAAAGGCGTGTCAAGCAATGTATACGCGCAGCGTCGTGCCTTCTTTCTCCTTTAGAATTGTCCGTGTGTACGTATGTTATGTCAGCAAACAAAAGTAAATTGACTTGCATGATAAGATTTGAGCTAACCCGTGACATCTTGCTATTATATATTGCTGCAATTATCATCTCAACCAGCTTTTAATCATGCTTTAATTGTCCGCATTATTATATTTGTAAATTGTACCTTTTAAATATTGGGTTTTCTTTATTACGTTTCGATGTGAATGGAAAAAAATGCGTATGAAGTTCGGAAAAGTACCTGGGGGAAAGCCCGGGCCCAAATACTTAGTTTTTGTGAAAAGAATACAATAGCCATAATAATCAACGTAGGATTTAGGAGAGGATAGTGAAATGGATGAGTGGCAGCTTCTTCACCTCCCACACCCAAAGTTTGTGGTTCAAATCTTCATACTCCCCTTCTCCCTTAGAGATAACAGATAAGCTGATAAGGGTGTATGCTTCACTTACCCATAAATAAACGTAGGATTTTGAAAAACTTTGTTATGGGTCGAAATTTAAGTTAAACATAAATGTTTTATCATTTCATTGTTGTTAATATATAGGTGAAAATTTGCGGACATGGAACCATAGCATGCACGCATGCAATATTTTCAACCGGGACAATTCACGGCAACGAGATCGAATTCGTCACTCAATCTGGAGTTTTCTCGGCTAAAAGGATTTTGGAAAATGGAAATCAAATAAATGGTCATGAACTAGTAAGAAATGATGATTTCTTAGAATATCAACACAAGAAATGTCTAATTCAGTTGCGCTTTCCATTATATCCAACAGTTCAACTCGAACCCACAGAAATGAAGATGGTACCTATGTCACTCAAAGGTCCATCTACATTGAATATTATGAAAATGCCGCGGGAAAATGACCTTATTGTAAGTTCATTTTACTTTTCAAATTGATCTCCATTTTTTTTTTTTTTATCCAAGCATATTTCTGACATTAGAGATTGAATTTTAACCATCTATCACTTTTGAATTTCTATCAATATTGATAATGATTAAAAAGAATATAGTGTATCGCAAAAGTGCTTTATTTTTAGACGAATAATCTGATAGTGCATTCATAAATTACATTAACATATAAAACACTTAGTAGTTCTCAAAAAATAAAATCTTGGAAATTAAATGTGGTTTCTATTATGAATCAATCTTATGCGTCAATCGTACATCATCAATAACCATGCATATACGCTATCAATAACTTCATTTGTTCTTGTGAGTAAACCATATGAGAATTAACAATATTATTATATATATTATCCATGTTTATACTCATTAGTTTTTAACATGCATCATCAATTAATAATGTTGTGGCGTGTCACCTGAAGTTGGTTCAACTCACTGAAATTGTCCGCACTAATTTAGTTTTTTTTAGGGGACTAACTCAACTTTTGTGTACACAGGTTGAGTTGTTGTCTAGCAAGCATGTTACAGATTTCAATCCAATAATGGATGAAATTAAAAATTGGCCAGGAAGAGGTGTTGCTATAACAGGATTAGCTCCTTTTGGATCTGGATTCGACTTTTTCACTCGTCTATTCAGTCCCAATTTTGGAATTGATGAGGTATATATAATGCCTTGTTTTACTTTGCATTTCTCTTTTAGAGAAATACTTTACTGGATACAATTTTTTCTCTTTAATTCATATATATACAAGAACAAAAGTGATCTCAAAGCACATTATATAGTAAATTTTGTATTTCTGTTTAGACTTGACTCAATAAAAATGTGGACAGGATCAAGTATGCGGCAGTATACACTGTGCTGTGGCGCCATATTGGAGCAAAAAACTCGGAAAGTCTAATCTCAAAGCGTACATGGTATATACAATAGATACTCCCTCCGTTATTGTTTAATTTACTAGTTTTGTCCGTAGTTTGGGATATATGTATATATAAGATAAAATATAGATATGTAGAAACTTGCATATTTAAATATGCCTTAATTTATATTTTCAAAATATAATTTTTTTTTTACTTATTTCTATAAAAGATATCAATAATCAGAATTATCTTTGGCAATCGAGTAAATCAACTATACCATTAAAAAATAAGATTTAGAGATATTCCCTTGTTTTTTTTATCTTTCTCGACTTGGAATCTTGACACTATTCATACTTAGAGAGAATCTTCTCAATTTTTTTCAACTTATAAGAAAAAACATAGTCATGTGGGGTCTTGTTTGATTCGTCTCAATTAGTACTTTATTAGTGCTCATTTGGTATACATGGGAATTTAATTCCTGTAGGAAGTTTCATTTCCTAGGAAATTATTTCCCTTATGTAATTCCTAGGAAATGGCCTAAATTTGTTTGGTTGACATCAAGGAATTTGCAATTCATGTGGGAATTCTGATTGACCAAGGGTGGAGTGGGTAATTAAATTCCCACATTTTGTGGGAATTTCAATTTCCCAAGGAATTTCCATTGCACCCATTTTTACAACTTCCTGTCAACCAAACAACTTCCCAAATGAGAAAATCATGGGAATTTTCATTGCCTACATAAATTCATGTCAACCAAACGAGCACTTAATATTCAATCGTTATAGTTTTTACTAATGTATAATGAAAGATATTTAAATTCAAAGAGATGCGTTGGGAGCGCGCAGGGAAAGTGAGAATGATAAAAAAACGAGAGGGAATATATTTGAACTTATTGTTTTTAAATAAAAATATATTTAGCTATTTTTAGTGAAAGTAAATCGTCTATCCCAGAATTTTACATATCATACGTAGGGCAATTTTTATCGTTGATTTATTAGTTGTTATTCTTTAACTTTCACGTATGTCCACACATAACTTTGACGATCATTTATATCTTTAATTATATGTCTAATAGTCAAATTATATAGAGTTTATGGTTTGAAAATATATATTTGAGACAACATCAAAAGCAAATTCCAAAACAATATTCGTTCATACAAATATTGATAAATAAAATATGGTTAAAATAATGATTAATATAATTAGTGCAAAGTAAAAAATAACAAAATGTTACTAATAAAACAAAGAATGTATACTTTTCAGTCTTTTAAAACACGTTGGTATGGTCGTATATATAATATATCAACAAAATACGTGCATTTTTATTATTTTGATCCCACATTGTGTAATTTTGTCCATTTATTATTTTGATCCCACCTTGTGTAATTTTGTCCATTTATTATTTTTTATTCTTTTTGATGGCAGGCATCTCCGAGAGGTGGGATTTTAAGGTTGCATGTAGACACAGAAACACAAAGTGTATTAATAGCTGGTGAAGCTGTTACCGTCATGGAAGGATCATTCGTCGCTTAATTACAGCCGCAATAGAAGTTCTCGTCGCTTTTGGTCTTCTAATATGAAGTCATCTGGTGTCTTCCTTTGAAAGTGTTTATTGCTTAATTAATTTATGCTCAATTTGTGTTCAGTTTGATACTAAAAAGGTAGAAATGTATTTACAACCTTTATATATGATGTTAACAATTGTGTTACCTAGATTGTAAGAAACATTGTTAAATACCCTTTTTTTACAGAGATTTTCAGAGCAATTGATTGATACTTTATATTTCAGATTTTTAATATCATCCATGTTACAACATGTTTTGGTCTAGGCCATATCTCAGTTTCACCATGGTTTTGTATTGGCGTAATGGATGGACTCAACTAAACCAATGGTCCTATTTGACTCATGATCCTATTCGCTTCAACTTGTAAAATAAATTGTGGATTGAATATCATCTAATTTATTGTCCGTTTGCAACTCTTTACTTTTCTTTAAACGAAAAGAAAAAAAACCTCTAAACATGACAAGAACAATTAAGTTAATGTTTCAAACCCTGGCCCTTCATATTTTACTGACCAACAACCATGTCACTAATTGAGTGAGTAATCAAACTCCTATTTTACACTTGAAACTTTTTTACTCAATTTAATTTCACATATTATTGAGTATCGAACAAAACTATTAACTAATATTTCCTCTCCCTTTGAATTACTTTGCAACGCTTTCACCAAAAATGTAAGAATTTTTTTGGTCAAAGTGTTGCAAGTAATATGAAACGGAGGAAGTAGCTCTTATCAATAGTTTTTTAATTTTTTGGTACAATGGTGGGCCCCACCCCTATTAACTTATCTCTGGAAATAGGGGAGTCAACTGCCCTAGGAGAGTGGTGGTGAGAATCGAACCGGGATTGTGAGTGTGGAAGGTGGAACACCTTACCAACCCAACCTAATTAAGCCTCTTCTCTCTTATCAATAGTATTTGGTACAGTCACAAGGAATGCTACTTACATGAACCGTGTCCTCATGGGATCTCATACTAAAAAGGTGTACATAAATAAAGTATTCGTGTTATCATCATCCTTTGCCCCCTCTCTCTCTTTTCTCTCTCAAACCCTAGCCTCCCCTAGATCATCGGTAAGGGGCTGCCATGGATGATTTCATCCATAGTAAGCCCCTTTTTCCCTTTTAATTTCAGTTTTTAGTTTATTTTCTTGTTTTGTTGAATAAATTAGTCTCTCTTTATGAGATTTTTTCAAACCCTGTTATGGGGATTTTAGTCTCTGTTGTGGAGATCTTCTTCTCCCCTATAGGAGTTGTGAGTATGGTTTTTTTTGTTGGTAGGTATGAGAAATTATTCTCATTGGTTGAAGTTCGAGACTCAACATGAAGGTATTGGAATCTCAGATGCGGTCAACATGGCTCGATCAAGAATGCTCTTCCCAGACTATGTCAGAATGATAGACTTCCTCATCAATAGCTGCTTGATTCAGCAAATACAAGGGGGCTGCGCTGTATTGCTCGATCTGGTTCATTGTAGTTTCTTCGAAGACGAACTTGATTTAACCTTGTTTGATTGTATCTTGTTTTTCTTTAATACCTATTGTAGATGTCGTTCGAACTTCAATTAATGAAATTTCTCTTTCAAAAAAAAAATTAAAGTATTCATGTTAGGAATTAAACACAAGTTACTTTTTGAGGGGAAAAACATGCAATCATTATAATTGCAAATCAAGTTCCACCAAAGTCATCAGACTTTGGGAAAAAGAGTTCATACAACTAACTTCTCAACGTGCAACCAAATGAGTTACACAATTGCCATTCTCCTAACATGCCTACAAACAAAAGTACAACTTAGAGCGATGAGAGATTGAGAGCTAGTGTCGCGATTTGGGGTTAAAATAGTTGGGTCGTGCCAAAGCTGTTGAGCATCGAGAAGGTAGTGGCTGTTGAGCCAAGATGGAGCTACGGAACAATAAATCGATTCATGTCTTTGCATTATTTGTAGGGGACCGAATATCACGATTTCGGTATCGTGACTTGTGTTTTTTTTTTGACAACGAGAAATCGTACATTAATTAAAAGAGGAAGTACAACCTAATGCTAATACAACCCAAGCTAAAACAAACACATAACCTAAAGGAGTCTTAAGAGCTCGTTCATTCCACCTAATACAGAAATAAATAAAAACGAAACAAAAGCGCGTAGAAAGGGGCGCGCCGGCGGCGATGTTGATGATGGTGGATGCAAACCTCATATGGCTGATGGAAGTGGTTGATGAAGCGATTGACGATCACGATTTGGACAACGAATAACCAACGGCGGCGTCGCGTCTCGTCGTATGAGCAATCCCAACGATCTGTCATCACTTGGGATTACGAGCTCATGACCATGTGAGGAGTCACGTTCCATTGTGACTCACTACTCTCGGCGAGAGTATGTCGGGTTTCTCCATGATGAAGGAGAAACGGCGATGAGTGGGCGTCTTTGTAAACCCCTAGATACAAGCGGAGTGCCGCATGCGGATTTGAAGTTTTCAAGGCAAAGACCATGAAGATCAATGCCAAGCTAAAAGGAGAGCCAAACAAGTTGAGCCCTCGAACACACCTCAGGTTTTCAAAACCGGCAAATACACGTCCCAACCATGAAAGCCTATCATCACCTCGTCCTTGCTCACGAACATCGTGAGTCACCTTGTCCCTCGGCACATATTCCAAAAAAGCCGAGCATACTCAGTTGTGACTACTTTTAACCACCAATAATCTTGACCCAACGAGGCTAATACTTTTCGATGGCCACAACCAACCACCGATAACAACTTTAACAACTCGAAAACAACGCACTCCTTTTATTTGGAGATTTAACACCTTTGTTTAAGAAAATCACGATTTAACTATTTGGAAACTCCAACAACGGGGGAGGGGAAGGGAAGCCGGAGCACTAATAGAGGGAAAGGGGAAAGGGGGCCCGAGCACTAACGAGAGGGAAAGGGGAAAGGGGGCCCGACACTAAGCGGGGGAGGGAGTAGGGGAGCCCGTCACTAAGCGGGGGGAGGAGATGCCCAAAACAACCACAAACCTAACTACGGGATTTGTGCATACAAGACATGAGGACGGGGAGCGGGGACGGAAAACTTCAGCGCAAGCAAACCGACAGCGACCACACCCTAGGAACACGAACACCCTAGGAACACCCGACAAGCAGCACACAAACCTAACAAACCTAAAGCACAAACCAAATAGATCCAAACAGGGGAAGAAAAGAAAATTAAACTACAATGCTACTAAAACCAGACACAGGGGAAACGAAGAACAGGGGAAACAAAGAAAAGGGGAGGGGTAAGACTCGACATTGGGGAGGGGGAAGAACTCGACACAAGGGAGCGAAAACTGGAAACGAAAACGTAAGACCGGTGAGTGAACACCAGCGACGACAGACTAACAGAGGCTACGAACACAAACACGACGACTAACAGAGGCTACGAACACGACGACGAAAGGGAAATACGAAAAGGGAAAGAAAAAAAAGGGGGGGAGGGGCTCGACGGCCACCATGCCTAGGTGGTTGTCGAGCCCTGAGGGTTTTGGTGTTCGCTTAGGTTTGTTTGGGGGGGAAGGTTTTTTGTTTTGCGGCTAGGGTTTCTAAGAGATGGGATGTATCGTGACTTGTGAATGTATATTATAATGGCATCATCATAATAAAAAGTATTGTGTTTTACTATTACAATTTGGAAGTCACCTAATAGAAAGTCTAAAAAATTACTCTTTTTTCCACTTGTTATGTTTATGGATTTTTTTCCCTTTGGAGGTTTTTTTATATAAGCTTCTATTTACTTGTTTGAAATTGTTACAACACATTCAAACTTCATGGATAGTCATTATTCTAACTTATCTTTATTTAAATAAACAAACATAATGAGCGCTAATTGCAAACTACTAGATGTTTAAGATTATTTAGACCGTTAAGCATTTGAACTTAGGAAAATTCTCAATGGTAACTCTAAGTTTTGGTTTGTTTCTTTGTGCATTTGTGGTATGCATGGACGTTGCGGCCTCCCAATGATAACCCTGTGTTTAAATTTTATTTCTCATTAACAATCCTGTATTTATGGTTATACATACAGGATTGTAAATTAGTGTTATCTCAAGAGATGAGACTTAGAGAGAACATAACATAGTGCATTATATTATTTTATGAAGTTTAATCCGCAACCAAATATCTTTCTTTAAGAAAAAGAATTTTATCACGTTCAGCCCAAACAAGCGTCTTTTAAGTTGTTACGTTTAATATAGTAAGATCAAGTCTGCAAGTAGTTAAGCAATTGAAATCGTAATTAAAATTGTAGATATTGATATTTTTGTGTGACCACAGGATTTCAATATTCATTGTAATCATCACCTAGCAGTTTTATTGTTATTCTTTTTTTTTTTCTCTTGACAGCGATTCAGCAAATATATATTATTGTTATAAGTAATGTCGTTATGAGATTCACTATACTAGAATTCGGACATAACTACATCTGTCCATTGAGTTGTATTTGGATTTCACTCTACATTCAATTCTATTAGTAGTGGGTAATTTATCCACGGTGTCAACCAATATAGCCTATATATTGCAATTAATAGGGAAATTAGGGAGGGTCCCAAATATTTCACACGTTTTTGAGTTGAGACCCATTTGTATTTAATAATTGGTGTCCTGTCTTTGAGAAATTGAACATTGGCCACACACTCAAGAGAGAGATCATAATAGAAAGGTGAAGCTGCTTTCATTGTTGTTGTGGAATCAACCAGACAAACAAATGGTGTACATTGCGCTGAATCTAATCATATGCCAACGTGGAAAGGAAAATATTATAATATGTTTTGCATAATTGAATTTCCATCCTCCAACTGTCTTAGCAATCAATTTATCACTATTTATCACTATTATAAACATGTTTTGCATAATTGGATTTATTGCCTACCAGTCTACCGCACCACTAGCTTACTAGATTTCCTAGTCTCATTTCATCTTTTTTCTAGTTATCCTCTTTTGGACGTACAATAAGGTAAATAGCTTTGAAGTCCTACGTATGAAATAGATCATAATCTAAGTTGCCCATTTTTAGTTTAATTTTGTATTCATTTCCTTCTATGACGCTATTGCAGGAAGCAAGAAGGAAAATGGTTGGAACAAAAGCAAGAGCACCCTACAAATACTTTGTGGTATATCCGTATACTCAAATCTTTTGATTTGGTCGATAATATAATTCGTGTTTTACAAAAAGTTGAAGAGGTATAAGTTTTAACATTGAAAATATAAGGTACGCTATCAAAATATGAAATATATATGGTTTTATAAATGCTAAACGTTATATAAGAATTGATAGATACTCCATTTATTTATTTTGTTGCAAGGCCTTAAATTTTTCCACTATTTATAAATACTCAATTTGATTTTAAAACTAGTTATTATCATTTATTATCGCCGGGTAAGGAAAATTTTCATTTATTAATATTATCTTTAAAATGATAACACTACTATATCACTTGGTACAGTGGTTAAGACTTTAGTATATAAACTTGAAGTCACGGGATCAAACCCTGTAATATGCAATTTCTAATTTCTTTATTGTATGTGGATTACATGGAGTAGAATGCCTTTAGGAGAGTGCCACATGGCATCGTTCCTTGTTTAGGAATGCCTAAGAGAAAGTATACATGAAGTAGATACATTACATTGATTGTCCAATTATGGCTAGTTTAGGTTTCTTACATATAGTTTACTTTTTTTTGATAATATAGTTTTAGGTTATTGTTTTAATAAAGAATTAGTACAGTTTTATGTTTATAAATGGTGAATTGGTGATATGAGTTCTTATTATAATGTACAATACTGAAAATAAAAAATGGCATAATATTGAATTTCTTTTCCATATATAAAGTCACTCAATGCATTAACTACAGGTTAACGCATTTACAAGCTCTCCGCTAAAGGGTAATCCTGCAGTTGTGTTCTTGTTAGATGAAGAGAAGGATACAAAATGTTTGCAAGCAATGGCTCAAGAATTCAATTTGTTAACTTGTTATGTGACAGAGTTGACACCATCGAAAGTGTCAAAGACTCCTAGATATAATCTTCGTTGGTTTGCCCCTGCTTCAGAGGTACGATACTTCCTAATACTTAGGTTATGATTATCATACGAGTTATTACATAAAGTTAGTTGTTTGAGTAGTTATAAAACCTTAAGATTAAAAAAAGAGAGAGATGACAATCGTTCTCTTTTTTTCTTTTTCTGAAACGTCTCTTAGTACCATCTCGAATAAGTTAACTTTCACCTCCTAAATTCTACTACCTCCGTTTCATATTAATCTACACACTTACACTTTTGACACTATTCACAAATTTTCCTTTGACTATCATTTGTGAATTATGGTTAAGAGATAATATAGTCATGTGGGGTCTTGTTTGATTCGTCTCGATATGTAGTTTTAAAATATCGACTTTTTATATTTTTTACAAATACAAAATTAGAGATATAAAGGCTCAAAGTAGTGCATCGGCATGCGTGAAAAGTGTAAGTGTATAGATTAATATGAAACGGAGGTAGTATTTAATATACTTGTCAAAAAGATTTGCCGCCTTTTTTTAAAATACAGATATAGCTTATTGGCTATATATTTAAATAATACCTTAATAAATATTTCAGGTCCTTATCATTTAACATAGTTGAAATGAGTTACAAAACACAATCTTATCCATGCAGGCTCTTGATTAATTAGTAAGATAGCTTTGGTTGGAAACTATAAGTGTAATTTTCACAATAAAAGAATACCATGGCCATAATAATCAACATAGGATTTTGGAGTGGATAGTAAATTGGATGAGTGGCTTTCCGCTCACCTCCAACATCAAATCCTCATATTCCCCTTGCCCCCCCTTGAGAATTGAGATTAAGGGTGTGTAAAAGGAAGTAGAGATATGTGTTATATGTAATGAACATGTGATGTGCACATGACCTTAGTAAAATCAGCAACTAGACTTTTGTCTCCTTCCTAGGATCATGTGCAAGGATATTTCCTAGGAATTGTAATCTAGAGAGAGGTTCCCTAGTATATATACATTGTGGCAGGGTATTGTAAATTTTGATCATATGAATATAAACAAATCAGGTGGAGCCGTCATTGAGCCACCAACCTTAAAGCTTTGCTGCTGCTGCTGCTTATCACTACAGCAGATTGTCTAACCTTTCCTCTTTCTATAAAAGTGTTCATGGTATCAGAGCTGCAGGAAGGTAAGTAAGAATCTGCTATACAAAGTTTCTATTTTTACAGTGCTAAAAATAGTTAAAGTTTTCATCTTTCATTCGTTTTAAAATGGCTGGAGGAGAAACATCAAAAACCACTATTGAAAGCAATAGTCCTCTGTATATGCATCCTTCTGATGGGCCTAACTCTCTGAAGGTAGACCCTCAGTTAACAGGAACTACAGACTATAGACCCTGGAAGAGGTCTATGGAAATTTCTCTTGCCACAAAGAGAAAACTTGGTTTTGTTACTGGTGCATTGACTAAACCAAGTGAAGACCCAGTTAAGAAGGAAGCATGGGAGGCCTGTAATAGCATGGTGACTGCTTGGCTTCTCAACAACATGAATGAGACTCTTAGGAGGTCTGTTATGTATATAAAATCAGCTAGAGAAATCTGGTTTAACCTGAAAATAAGATTTACTGTAAGCAATGGCAGCAGAAAATATAGACTGAACAAAAAAACTTATGAAGTTAAGATGAATGAGAGACCTGTGTCTGAGTACTATACTGATTTGAGAGTCTTGTGGGAAGAGATTGAATCTCTAACTGATTATCCAGCTATCACTAATGTGAATGCTGAAATAACAGCCTTCATTGAAGCTGTTAATCAACAAAAAGAAGAACAAAAGTTGTTCCAATTTTTGAATGGATTAGATCTTTGCCATGGAAGTCTGAGAACTCATATCCTACTGATGAACCCCCTACCATCTGTAGACACTGCTGTATCAATGGTTCAGTAGGAGGAATCACATAATGATGTTCTGGGAAAAGAAAAAGAAGAAAGGGTAGGCACAACATTCTACACTAAGAATGATACAAAGAATTTTTGTACTGTGTGTAAGAAAAACAACCATGTGGCTGAAAAATGTTGGTTTAAGATTGGTTTTCCCACTGGTAACAACAACAAAGCAAAGCAATGGTTCAAGAACTTTGAGATCAATCAAGAGGGTAAAGGAAGTAACTACAGAGGAAAATATCAAGGGAGCACTGGGGGTCAGAATTTCAGGAAGAAAAATGCTTCTAATGCTCAACTAAATGTGGGCAATGCTGAACTTGCTACTGCCATAGCTCATCAGCTGCAAGAAATGCTGAAGCTAGGTGGCAGCTCTAGCAACTCTGCTTGTGAAAAGGGAGATGAAACGAGATGAGGAAATAGACACTCACTTTGCGGGTATGATTTCCGCCATTTTGTGAAAAATGCTGATGATGCTTGGATAATTGATTCTGGTGCATCAGATCATATGATTGCCAGTCTTGATAGACTGAAGAATGTGAAACAATTGTCTCACAAACCAAAAATAAATCTCCCAAATGGTGGTACAACCTATGTGACTCACATGGGAAATGTATTGCTAAGAAATGGAGTTGAACTTAAGGATGTACTTTATGTTCCTGAGTTTAAACAAAACCTTTTATCAGTTCAAAAGTTGAATGAACAAAATGATTTGTGTAACATTTTACAAAAACTATTGTGTTATGCAGGATTGCACAACACAGAGAATTAAAGGAACTGCATGCGCCACCGGTGGTCTCTACTACCTCCACAATCAACCTCACATCAACCAAGATACAAGAAAGCCTACCTGCTCAAATATAACACCAGAAAACAAGCTTCAAATACATTCTACTAGACCTAAGGCAAACACTAGCCATGTTTTTGAATCAAATGTTGTTGCTGTTAACAACAACTGTAATGATGTTTATGACTTTGATATCAATGACTTGAATTGTGGAAATTTATGTAATGAAGTGTAATCTATGAATGCAAAAGTTTCAGATTATTCTCTTTGGCATGTTAGACTAGGACATACATCCATAGAGAAAATGAAACACATTCCTAGTTTAAAAGGATGTGTAAAAGATGCTGAAAAAGAAATTTGCCTTTCCTGTCCCATGGCCAAGCTCACAAAAACACCCTTTCCTCTAAGTACTACCAATGTGGCAGGACCATTTGATTTAATTCATATAGACATATGGGGCCCATACAAGGTCCCATATAAGGGAAAATACAGGTTTTTCCTTACAATAGTGGATGATTTCACTAGAGCTACATGGGTGTACTTATTGAAATATAAATCTGATTCATTTATGACACTCAAAAATTTATGTGCTTATGCTCAAACACAGTTTGACAGAAAAGTGAGGGTTATAAGATCAGATAATGCCTTGGAATTCAAGGATCAAGAGTGCATTGCTTTGTTTACTGAAAAGGGCATAGTTCATCAAACTAGTTGTGTGGATAGACCACAACAAAATGATGTGGTAGAAAGAAAACACAGGCACCTACTTGAGATAAGTAGGGCCCTGAGATTTGGAGCTGGTTTGCCCCTCTCTTACTGGGGAGATTGTATTATGACTGCAGCCTACATCATAAATAGGCTCCCTTCTAGTGTGGTTAAACATAAAACTCCCTATGAGCTAATGTTTGCTGAACAGCCTAACTATACTCACATGAAGGCATTTGGTTGCTTGGCTATGGCATATAACCCAGATAGAAACAAGGACAAGTTTACTACTAAAGTTGTTCCTTGTATCTTTCTTGGATACCCAGCAACTCAAAAAGGTTACAAGCTTGAGAACATACTAACCAAACAATAGTTTGTTTCTAGGGATGTGAAACATGACCTTAGTAAAATCAGCAACTAGACTTTTGTCTCCTTCCTAGGATCATGTGCAAGGATATTTCCTAGGGATTGTAACCTAGAGAGAGGTTCCCTAGTATATATACATTGTGGTAGGGTATTGTAAATTTTGATCATATGAATATAAGCAAATTAGGTGGAGCCGTCATTGAGCTACCAACCTGAAAGCTTTGCTGCTGCTGCTGCTTATCACTACAGCAGATTGTCTAACCTTTCCTCTTTCTATAAAAGTGTTCAGGGTGTATATTTAACTTATTACTTACGCATGAAAAAACATAGGATGAAATTAAACATTGTTATGGATTAAAATAAGTTAAACATTTGATGTCAAAAGAAAAAAAAAAAGTTAAACATAAATGATTTATATTGTCGTTAACAGGTGAAAATTTGCGGACATGGAACCATAGCATGCACGCATGCGATATTTTCGACAGGGACAATTCAGGGCAACGTGATTGAATTCGTCACTCAATCTGGAGTTCTCTCGGCTGAGAGGATTTCAGAGAATGTAAATCAAATATTTGGTGATGAACTAGTAAGAAATGATGATATCTTACAATATCAACGCAAGAAATGTCTAATTCAGTTGCGTTTTCCATTATATCCAACTGTTCAACTCGAACCAACAGAGATGAAGTTGGTACCTATGTCACTCAAAGGTCCATCTACAGTGAATATTATAAAAATGCCTCGGGAAAATGACCTCATTGTAAGTTCATTTCACTTTTGAAATCGATCTCAATTATTTTAACCATGCATGTTTATGACATTAGAGATTGAATTTTGACCATTTATCACTTTTGAAATTCTATCAATATTGATAATAATTACTCCCTCCGTCCTTAAATAGAGTGCCAATTTCTCCAATGCACGTTTTGTATCGTTAATATCTTTAATTACATATTAGTAAAAATTATAAAAGTTTGATTTTCTTAATGTACGCAATGAGACGAATCAAACAAGACCCCACATGACTATGTTTTTTCTTATATATTGGAAATCTTTTTTGAGGGCTTTCTTTACCTTTGAATAGTGTCCAAGAAAAAATGGGCACTCTATTAAGGGACGGAGGGAGTAAAAGAATATAGTGTATTGCAAAAGTACTTTTTAGACAAATAATTTGAAGTGCAATTATAAATTATACTGGTTTATTTCTATTAAAACAATCTTACGCATTATACACAAATTTTAATGATGGTGCAATATTTTGATCATAGATCCATAACCTTGCATATACATTACCAATAACAGTCATGAGTCATTTGTGCTTGTGAGTAAACCATATGAACATTAACAACAACATTAGCAACTTTTGCCAGTGGCAGTAATACTTTATATTATCCATGTTTGCACTAATTAGTTTTTGACGATGCACCATCAAATAATAATGTTGTGATGCGTCACCTGAAGTTGGTTCAACTCATTGAAATTCTCTGCATTAACTTGACTTCTTTTACGTGACTAATTTGACTATTATATATGTACACAGGTTGAGTTGTTGTCTAGCAAGCATGTTACAGATTTCAATCCAATAATGGATGAAATCAAAAATTGGCCAGGAAGAGGTGTTGCTATAACAGGATTAGCTCCTCGTGGATCTGGATTCGACTTTTTTACTCGCTTATTCAGTCCCAATTTTGGAATTGATGAGGTATATATAATGCCTTTGTTTTACTTTGCTTTTTAGTTTTTACCTTTTAGGTAGTTTTTTTAAAGGTAAGATGAGTATCCCTTGCACAAGGGAGGGAATTGGGGATCCCACTTTGTAAGGGGCAAGAATCGAACCCTTGTCACAAGGGTGGAAGGAGGGTCTCCCGATGAAGTAGGCCAGCCTTGATTCTTTTTAGAGAGTTACTTTACGGGATAGTATTTTCTTTTTAATTCGTATATATACAAGAACAAGAGTGATCTCAAAGCACACAAAAAGTATATCTTCCTCAGTTCCAAATTAGTTGTGATCTTTCTATTTTAGGAAGTTTCAAATTAGATGTTACACTTTCTGATTTGGGTAATAACTTCTCTCTATCTCTCTCCTATCACATGTGACCCTTTTGTTTTCTTTCTCTATCTCTCTCCTCTCAAAAATTGCCTAGAAGTCCGTGATTTTAAAAGTATCACAACTAATTTGGAACGGAGGAAGTACTTACTTTATTCCTTATTAATGTTCCTAGTTTAACTTGCACATTTTGTCAACGTACATTTTGACTATTAATATACTTCCTCTGTTCCAAAATAAGTGAAACATTTGTCTCAAAAAGCTCTCACATAAATAAGAGAAGTGTTTCACTTATTTTGGAACGGAGGAAGTACATAATTACGTATTAGTAAAAAATATAAAAATCTAATTTTATTAAAGTACGCATTTATCAGATGAATCAAATATGACCCACATGACTATGATTTTTCTTATATAATGGTATAATTTTAGAAGATTATATATAATTCTAAATAATGTCAATATTTCAAGTAAAAACATCAATAATAAGGAATGGAGGGAGTGGTAAGTTTTGTATTTTTGTTTAGACTTTACTCAAAACTACAATAAAAATGTGGACAGGATCAAGTATGCGGAAGTATACACTGTGCTGTGGCGCCATATTGGAGCAAAAAACTTGGAAAGTCTCATCTCAAAGCATACATGGTAGTACAATAAATACTCCCTCCGTTATTATTTAATTTACTAGTTTTGTCTATTGTTTGTTATTATATATATATATATATATATATATATATATATATATATATATATATATATATATATATATATATATATATATATATATATATAATATATATATATATATAAACTTCTTAAATCTGCCTTAATTTATATTTTAAAATTATCAATTTTTAAACTTTTTTCACTTATTAATAATTAGAGATATCACTAATTGAAATTCTCTTTGGCAATCGAGTAAGTCAATGATAAGATTAGAAAATAAGAATAAGAGATATACTTGAACTTATTGTTTTTTAAATGAAAATGTATATATTTAACTAATCTTATCAATTAAAGTATATCTCTTGCAAGAAAAGATTCAAAATTTGGGGTCGAGTCTTATTCCTGGAAGAGGGATCTCCAAATTTCTCCTTACTCTTTTGAGATTTCAACTTACCTTATTAAAAAGAAATTGTATATATAATATATCAATAAAATACTTGCATTTATTATTTTGATTCCAACTTGTGTAATTCTGTCCATTTATTATTTTTGTATTCTTTGGGTGGCAGGCATCTCCGAGAGGTGGGACTCTAAGGTTGCATGTAGACACAGTAACACAAAGTGTATTGATAGCTGGTGAAGCCGTTACCGTCATGGAAGGCTCATTCGTCGCTTAATTACAGCCACAATAGAAGTTCTCATCGCTTTTGGTCTTCTAATATGAAGTCGTCTGATGTCTTACTTTGAAGTGTTTATTGCTTAATTAATTTATGCTCAATTTGTGTTCAATTTGATAACAAAATGGCAAAAATGTATTTACAATGTTAAGTGTATGAAAAGGAGAAAATAATTAGGGTATGTTCTCCCCAGCTTATTTTCAGTTCAGTTCAGTTCCTAAATGATAATCATTATTATTAATTAGTTATAATTTAATTCAGTTCAGTTCAATTCAGTTGTTTTATGCCGAAGAGAACCGGACCTGAGTGTTTATTATATATTGATGTGTGTTCAATAATGAACCATGAGTACAATATATATAGGAGTACAAAAGGACTCCTATTAGGAAACTATCTCTAAAATATATATTATTCGTAATACTAATCATATACTTATTGGAAATATTCCTAAGATAATATTTTCCTAAGATAATAATATATACTAAAGATATTATCATATCTTTATTATCCGTAATATTCCTCATATACAACCTTTATAGTTTATGTGATGTTAACAATTGTGTTACCTTAGATTGTTAGAAATATTGTGGTTGTCAACTAGTTTAGTTGGTTAAAGTCTTGGGAGGTGGTGCCCAAGACCTGGGATCAAATCCCGTCTACGTCATTTGCCGTTGACCATTGTGGTTATCTTTACACCAAAAAGATTGTTAGAAACATTGTAAACACATTATTTTTTTTATAGGGATTTTCCGAGCAATTAATTGATACTTATTGGAGCAATAATTAATTCGTCCATGTTTCAACATGTTTTGATTTGGGTCATCTTTCTGTATTGGCGTAATAGTTGGATCAACTAAACCAATGGTCATATTCCCACTCATGATCCTATTCGCTTCAACTTGTAAAATAAAATATGGATTGAATATCATCTAATTTATTGTCTGTTTGCGGCTCTTTACCTTTTTAAAACGAAAAAAAAATTCTAAACATGAAAAGAACAATTAAGTTCAATAAAACAGTATTTGCATATGAGAATTGTTGGTGATTTGATTGATTCAAGTGATATTGTGCCATTTTCTCACAAAAAAATTTCTCTCATCTCTTTCATGAATTTTACCCAAACATCGGAGTCACCCAAATACTTTCCTTTTTTTTTTTGACGAGAAAAAGTAGTATTATTTATAAATCAATCAACAGTGTCTGCAATAACAAAGCTAACAATATCAGGTGGTACTTCTTCCAGCCACACTCTAAAAACCTTGAGAGAAAAACTAAGCTTAGCTAATCTGTGAGCTACTACATTGCCACTTCTTCGTACATGCGCATAGCTAATCACAGAGCACTGAGAAGCAATGAATATAATATCCTGCACTATTTTCCCAAAAGGGGAGGATTCACACTTTCCAACCCTTAAGTGATTATAGAGTTTTAAGCAGTCAACCTCAAGAATAAGGTGTCTCAATCCAGCTTCCATGGCTACTTGGAGACCATGTCTCGCACTAAGCGCTTCAGCAATATCAACATCCTCAATTCCATCCATCGTCACGCAGGTCGCCATCATCACATCTCCCACATGGACCCATATCTACTAAATCCATCCCACTTTCCACCTTGTTAAGATTGTCATTCTTTAATCTAGTTAGTTATACGATTCCCAATGAATTAATTTGCGTTATCGTTGCAAGCAAACTTATTTAGAATTGCTTAGGTCAAGAGCAAATCAAGAACAAATCACTCGAGAAGAGAGCCAAAATGGGAGGGAAATCCTCAGACCAGATCCTTGTATCAGCTTTTAATGCATTTTAACCAATGATTTCAATATCTCTCCTAAAATCAGTTTTTTTTTTCCCACAACATTAATTATCTATTATTTCATGTCCACCTACCTTAAGGGCCGGTTCTCCCCAACTTATTTTCAGTTCAGTTCAGTTCCTAAATTATTATCATTACTATTAATTAGTTATAATTTAATTCAGTTCAGTTCAGTTCAATTCAGTTGTTTTATGCCGAAGAGAACAGACCCTAATTCCTCTGAAAAATAAGAAACAAGCACCATATTATGGGACGGGAGGAGTAGTTGGTAATTCCCTTGGGGTAAGTATAACACTATTACTCCTCCAATTAGTAAATTATGTTGATGATAACAAAATAACATAGAAATTAGAATGCATATCAAAATACAACACTAATTAATAACTTTTGCATAAACGGATTTTAAAGTAAATTAAAGATAAATCATAAATGCAATGTGATTAATAATTAATGTGTGATTTCCACCAAAATATCTACCAGTGAAGTGTATGTGCCGGATATCAATATCACCATGCTTAAGCATACAATAGCCCATATGAAAATCCTTTCAACTAGTCCTAGGCTAGAATTGGTGCTTGAAATCTTCAAATAACACAAGCATGGAATTGTAAGTGAAGCCGTAGCACAAAGCAATGCACCAGTGAGTGACATAAGATATCCAAAGAAAGGAAGAGACAAAGCTATCACAACTTGTGTAGCAACCAAGATTGTTCTAATAGTAAGCTTAAAACCTTTACTCTTCTTGTACTCAGTCGAAAACCAACCTTCTGTTGCAATGACAACCGGCTTCAATATAAGTGCATATTTCGCTAAGGGTGTGATCAATGTGGTGTAGATTGCGATTTGCGAGCTCAATTTGTTCGTTGGAAGGTTAAGAGTTATTTGTGATTCGACTGTAGAACCGAACATCAAGTAACCCAAAACCGCCATAGAAACATAAACAAAGGTCGCAAAGGCAAAGCACATAAGTAAAACCTTGGAGAAATCATGTTTCTTTTGCATAGAAATGTACAGGGCAGGTAAAACAGGATGAGCACTATAGCATAACATATATAAGCTAATCGCGGTTGGTATCCCTTCCCAATTAAGGAGGCCGACTTCTTCTACTTGGTGGCCGAATCCAATGCCATCAAATAGTCCAACCCATAGAACGGATATAAGTATCAAAAGTGAAGCTAAAACACCAGTAGCAGAGATGTAAGCCAAAATGCTTAGGCTATCCAACAAAACAATGGGGAGAAGAACAAGAGCCACGATTATAACAAAGCTCGATTTTCCATCGATGGCGATTCCTAGTGCTTTGAGTGATATATTCGGGAATAAGTTGTGTAGATTATCACCTTCTAAGATCAAGAAACCTGTAGTGACCATATAGAGGTCTGCATATAGAACAATGGATACAATAACTCTTCCAATATTGCCAAAGGCATGATCACCTATGTGGGTGTAACTCTTGATTCTCGAATCCGCCTCCATGCATCGTTTTACTAGGAGGCTTGTGTAGGTAGATGCCACGGATATAATGATAAGCAACACTAAGCTCAACCAACCTCCGGAAGCTAATGCATAAGGGACTATCAAAACTCCATTTCCTGAATTTGCAACATTTATCAACTTAATTATTGTGATTTTCACACCTTTGAATTTACCCTGAGTTGTAAGTTTACAATATCAAAATGTGGAAACAACAAAACTTTTAACATTATTTACTAACCCCACTTGCGACCATAATTTGTTCCGATCTTTTTTTAAATTTGTGTCAGTAAATATTTTTGGCAAAATTGGCCTCAACACCATAAACTATAGCGAGAGTGCATCCAGCACCACCAACTTTTGACTAGTGTATCCGCGCCATAATTTGTGGTGTTGATGCCAATTTTGCCTATATTTTTTAATGATTATTTACCGATGGAGAGTAAAAGTTACTTTGGTAAAAGTTGTACATTAAGAAAGCATATATCAATGATTTATTTCAAATATAAAATCCTATATACTCCATCCGGTCTTTATTAGTTTACCGTACTAACTTTCCATCACACATACATTCAACTTTAATATGAAATACTCCCTCCGTCCCATAATATAGTGCTTGTTTCTTTTTTACACGATCTCCAAGATGTAACTTTGACCTTTAATATCTTAAATTCCGTATTAATAAAAAATATAAAAAGTTGATATTATGAAACTACACATTGAGACGAATCTAACAAGATCCCACATGAATATGTTTTTTTATATATACAAATGAGAATATTCGGTCAAAGATTTTAAAGTTTGAACCACAAAAAATGAAGTAGGCACTATATTATGGGACGGAGGGAGTAATAGTTTATCTTTCTTTCTATGTCCAACAATATTGTTTACCCTAAAACTCGCACGAAAGGGAAAAACTAATAAAGATCGGAGGGAGTATATAAGAAAGATTATCACGACTTTATAGACAGTATGTTCAATCAATTCGACAAACTATAAATTTTCATATTATTACGAAAATGTCACTTGAAAAAAAGAGAGAGATGAAAGAACCTAAGATAGTGTTGGCGCCATTGAAGATAGTTTTGAAGGAAGAGGTGTTGGATTCTTGAAGTGATGATTTATTATTGTTGGCCTCCAACTCCACAAGTGGCTCCCTAACACAAGATTTGTTGCAGTAATCACCCTCCATTTATCCTCTTTTAATCCTGTATAGAACTCAAGGGAAAATAATAATCTCGTCAAGAAAAAGAATAACAATTTGAATGATAGTAGCATTACAGTAGCAAATAGTAGTAGAGTGGAAAGATGTAAAGTTCAATTTGTGAGAGTACCTGAGTCAATTTTTTGTGGCTGCCAAGATTCAAGATAAGAAGCAGACAAAATTGGGCTTCTTCCCTCTTTTCTTTTTGTGTCTGTTTTCTCTTTTACCCTCAAAATCCTAATTTGGGGCAGTTAGGGGGACACGTGATTCATTTACTATGGTCAACACTGGAATTCGGTGAGTCAACGCTGGAATTCTGGTTAATGTTGTTTTTGACAAAAAAAAAAAAATTATCAAGGTCTAAAGTTGCCCAAAAAAAATTTAAAAGGTTGTTGTTCCGGTATTGGAACGGTGGCGGACATCAGAGATGTTCTCGTCAGTAATCGTGGGGGCGTCTGTGAGTGGAAGGCTGCAAGGAAACAAACGTAAACTATCTCGGTGGGATGCGACTATGCGAGGAAACTCCCTCCGACGCTAAGGATTTAGAGAGAGATAGAGAGAAAGTAGTGTTTAAAATGTACCTCCAGAATAGTACCACTGGGCTATTTATAGAAGTATTATTTCTCTGACAGGGTGTATAATCCGTTGACACATGTACGACTGATATGAGTATGACTGGAGGGAAGATTCCCTTATTTTCTCCTCTTCGGTGGCTGAGAGCACCATCTCGGACAGGAATGGCTTATCTCACCAAAGTGAGGTCGCGTCCCAGGAATTTTATGGCGGACCACATGGCTTGTGTCCGCTAGCAGACTTGGGTGCTACCCATACAATTGTCTTTCGCAAAAAGTTGTATTTAAAAGGTTGTCTCTAACAAAAAAAACTCTTAATTTTATAGGGGTATATTAGAGATTAGAGAACATGCA
This sequence comes from Beta corolliflora, assembly GCA_947648045.1. Taxonomy (NCBI): domain Eukaryota; kingdom Viridiplantae; phylum Streptophyta; class Magnoliopsida; order Caryophyllales; family Amaranthaceae; genus Beta; species Beta corolliflora. Next base: position 306,744 of record CANSZD010001244.1, read on the forward strand.
TGAAAACAGACCAAATGACATCAATAACATTCTGTAAACGATTAAAAACAAGAAAGGTGGTTTAGCTGTTGTTTTAGAGCGTTGTGGAATCTTTTAATTCCACATTGTTTAATAGATCTAATCTAACTTATTACTTCTCAATTATCCAAATTTCTTACTTGTTCCTCATACACTATTTTCCATTGGTTCCGTTAATTGTCATGTTAAGGTGAAGCCAAGCACTTCAAGCCACAATTTCATATTAACTAAACTTATATTTTAGTATCTTTTACCCTCTTTATTTCATGAAGTTTCATAGGTTAATTCTCGTTTCAGCTATCATTTATTTGCATGATCCAACCTTAATTTGTGTGGGGTCACTCACTAACTCACTAATTAACAACTTCATCTTTCAATTGATGCAGTTGTGAATTCTTTGTTCCTGTGAGTAGTTCAAAGTTAATATATCTTACTCAAATTTCCAATGTTCCCAATTTCAAAAGTTTTTAATATTTGTGTGGTCAGTGGCTCATCTTCAGTCAGATTGTTGACACAGTTAGACCACTAACTTTTATGTATTTTGGTTTACATTCAAGTCCTTTTTCGTATTAATGTTTAAGGTTATTTTATCATATATATAACTTTCTCGTGTACTAACTTTTTGTAACTTTTACTGTTTTTGGTTTAGTTGATACTTCTAGTTTTGTAACTTTTACTGTTTTTTGTTTAGCTAATAGCGGTTTGACTAGGTCAGTATTTCTAATACAATGAAATTGCACTTGGACTAAGATGGAACTGTCTAAGTGTTCGTACCCATGTCTAAGTCTTGATGCATACGATCGAGTACTTGTACTAAATTGAAATTACCAAATCGTGAGACATTCAACTTAACATTGTTAATTTGTTATGTATATAATTGTTAATTTGTTATGTATATAATTTTCAGGTCTGCTGATAGAAAGCTAGCTCAAGAAAGTGAGGAAACTCTCAAAGGAAAAAAGTAAACAAAATGACAAATAGAAAGAAAAAGGAAATTTTCACAAGATCATTTTTTTCCAAGAATTTTGCAGCAATAAGGGGAAATGGAATAGTTGATCCATCTGGAGTTTTTGCACATAGATGGAACAAACTATTTTTAACAGCAAGTATAGTTTCACTTTTCATTGACCCACTTTTCTTGATGGTACCTGTAGTAAAGGCAGAGTTCTGCATAGATAAAGAGTTACCATTTCAAGTGAATTTAACAGTGATCAGATCAGTTACTGATCTGTTTTACTTGATCAAAATATTTGTCCAGTTTCGAACTGCGTATGTAGCGCCTTCTTCTCGTGTACTGGGGCGAGGTGAGCTAGTTTTAGACCCTTGGAAGATTGCTCTTAGGTACTTAAGATCAAGCTTTTGGGTTGATATAGTAGCTGTTCTACCCCTTCCTCAGGTAATAGACAAAAATAGTTTGTTTGCCTTCCTTTTTTAAGTACTTGAGATCAGGTTCTTGGTTTCGGTATTGGGTAGTTTGGCAGGAGCGTGCTATTAACCTGCTGCAAGGAGCAGTGCTAATGATCTATGAAGCACGAAACCTCTGTATGATTACCTGTTTATCAAACATTTTTGTTTCAGAAACTCCAGCTGTTTTCGTGCTAAGAATCCTGCTGGAATCTGCTGGATATGAGTTTTGCTCATGTCTAAAACGTTTCTGTTCTTGAAAATCCAATCACATTTGTGCTGCACTACATAGCTAGTGATTGTGTAGCACACCCGTGCTACTATGGATTCCAGAGTTTCCTAATTATGTTGAAGTCATGAACACAATGACTTGATGTTGCTGAATAGAACGCGAGCACTTGATTCTGTTTGTATGCCCCAAGTCTAATTGTTAACAAATTTCTATAATTTCAGGTGTATTTCTGGGAGTTCATACCCAGAATTAGAGGCATGATGGTTTCAGATTACAAAACTACCCTGAAATTTATTACAATGGGACAGTTCATCCTGAGACTTGTCTTGGCCTATCCTCTCTTCATACATATTGCAAAAGCCACTGATATCATGTCAAGGAAAGCGTGGTTTGGTGCTGCTTACAATCTGCTGTTCTTCATACTAGCAAGTGATGTAAGTACGGAAAGAAAACAACTCATCCACAATTCAGCTTTTGCACATCTCAATTCTTCTATATTTATTAAAACCCACTGTATTGCTCTTTTCAAATTATTAACAATGCACACCTTAGTCCTTATTATGGCTTTGTTCGCTTCAACTTATGTTTACTTAACTAAATGTATTCTTGCTTCACCCGTGTTGAGTTCTTGACATGAGTATGGACACTCATGGAATTTCTCATAGAGTAGCCGAGTCAGACATAGGCTCTACTCATGGACACTTGGAGTTGGAGACATCCCAGCAAAAATGAGCAACGACATAGGCTCTACTCATTCTGTATGATGTTTTTTAACCACTACAGGTTTCGGGATCCTGCTGGTATCTTCTGACAATACAGCGACAACTAGCATGCTGGCGAAGCTTGTGCAAACAGAATAGTACTATTATGTGCGAGTACAGCTACTTTGACTGCAGCATGATCTATAGCCAAGATAGAAATTCATGGATACAATCAAGCAACATTTCAAATCTTTGTCAACCAAGTGCAGATTATTATCAATTTGGTATATATGCAGAGATAGTGCACACTGCTGCTACTTCTGCACCATTTTTCCACAAGTTTTTCTATTCACTATGGTGGGGACTTAGAACTCTCTGGTAAATAAAACTTTCCTTTAATCTGAGACTGCTTATTCATGAGGAAGATCTTACTCTGCTTTCTCTTAAATTTATACTTTTTATTGGGATCAATATGTAGCTCACTAGGGCAAAGTCTTATCACAAGCATTGACCCAGGAGAGAATTGGTTTGCTATGTTGGTTACAACCTTGGGACTTATCAACTATGCTTTACTTATAGGAAATTTTCAAGTAAGCATCAACTAACTTTTCTTGATCAAAACTATTTTTTTGCTGATTTTTTTTTATATATGTAGCTATTCATCAACAATTATTCTTAGTTAAAGTGAATTTTTATGTTCCCTTCACTCGAAATAAGGAATTTGAATAAATATGGTCTAATTATAATCTTATCTCGAACCTTCCGATCCTGGCCTCGAAACTTACTAGTCTAGTTTGATATGGTGCGTTGCGTTTCGACTCGATTATAACATCAAAAAGTTTGTGAAAGTAAGTGGAAGAGAATATAGCTAGCCCAACTCCCCTTGATGATGAAAATTAAAGCTAATTAACTAGGTTCATGATTTTGTTGTACCCTAATGTGCTTTCCTAAATATTTGTCAGTTTTCTTTAGAATTATTTAGTTGTGTAATATCATGAACTGATTTTGTATAGAAAAAGATCAAAATAAGATTATGATTAATTGCATACTATATGTTACATTGTCAGAGTTACATACTATCTACCACTATTCGACTAGACAAATGGATTATTGAGAGAAATGAGACAGAGCAATGGATGCACCATAGGCAACTCCCTCAAGACTTGAGGGAAAGCATAAGAAAGCATGACCGCTATAGATGGGTAGCTACTCAAGGTATTAATGAAGAAGGTCTTCTACAAGAACTTCATCCTGATCTTCGAAGACAAATCAAACGCTATCTCTGCCTTGACTTGGTTCGACGAGTAAGCCCATTCTCTTCTCGCGCAAAAACTACCATAATATGATCATTTTGTAATTAGTTGGGATGACAAATAATTTGATTGTCCTCGTGTTTCGTGTGTGTAACCACATTTCGTCCTAGAGGGTAACTAATGGGCATACAAAAATGTCCTTGATTAATTATTAGCATCTATTAATAGATCTATATATATAGTAGTACACTAGTGCTTATGATCCTATATGTTTCAATGATTTGCATATAATTATGGCACAACAGGTTCCTTTATTCAACCAAATGGATGATCGCTTGTTAGACACCATATGCGAGAGACTAAAGCCTAGACTTTACACCGAAGACACACTTCTGATCTCCGAAGGTGAACCCATAACAGAGATGCTATTCATAGTCCGGGGCCATCTCTATTCTTACACCACAGATGGTGGTCGAGTAGGGTTCTTCAACTCCTCTGAGGTAGGCCCTGGTGAGTTCTGTTTCGAGCAACTTCTTACTTGGGCCCTCGAACCTCCCCTCAACGACAAAGAGACCCTCCCCTCCTCCACTTTCACGGTCAAGGCTATAACCGATGTTGAAGCATTCGTGCTCGAGGCAGATGACTTGAAATTCTCAGCCTTACAGTTCAGCAAACTTCATAGCAGAGAATTGAAGCATACACTCAGATTTTACTCCTGCCAGTGGCGAACTTGGGGGGCTTGTTATATACAAGCTGCGTGGCGTAAGCATAAGAAACGTAAGTTGTTACATGAACTCACTGCAAAAGAGACAGAACAAGATCTGAATCTGATTGATGATAATAGTGCAATATATGATGAGATGGAAAGTTTTGTGCCTAAGCCTAATTCTGGTGTGGCTGTTTATGCTGCAAGAGTTATGGCTAATTTACGTAGAGGGTCATCCAGCAATCGGTTTGGGCCAGATTCATACGTTGTTCAGTACACTCTATGACTAATGACATTTGATTTGCGAGTGGCTTTGATTGATGATATGGTAACTCAATGGGTGTAAGGCTACGTTCGAGGTATATATATATACGTTGTTCAGAGGTATTGAATAAGGTTTTTATTGAACCGGATATTTAACCCACGAGGTAAGGAAAAATCACATACTTCATCCGTTCCATAATAAGTGAAACATAGTGTTTGGGCACAAGATTTAATAGACATCACTTTCAAAAGCCAAAAAGTCATAAAATACCCTTAAAAGGAGGAGAGAAAAGCAAACCACACAAGTTTGTGATGGGTACTCTTGTCATTTTGTCACTTTCTTTTTTCCATTTAAGGTATGTTTCACTTATTTTGAAACGTTCTAAAATAATAAGTGTTTCACTTATTATGGAACGGAGGAAGTATAGTTTAGCTTTGTATTAGTTGTTCATTCTCTCCTTGTTCTTTCATTACAAGTGCATTATTATCAACTTACTATTGTCTTGCAATTCCCGTAAGTTAGCCTACTTTGTCCATTAACAAGGTGGCCCACCATAATGTCGTATATAGACCTAGCCCGCTAGATTTTCTCTTTTTTTTTATAGGGAAGTTGAAGTCCCTTACAAGGAGGGGAGGGAGGAATTGGAAATCACTCTTGAAAGGGATGAGACTCAATCGCATAATGCTAATATCACTAGGCTATCACCTGCTGCTCACATTTTCTCTTGTATAGTTGTACCGCAACCATATTTATTTTCACTAATTAAGGAGAGTGCATAAGTAGTCTGGGAGCTTGTGTGACCTAAGAGAAAAGGAGAGGGATAAGGAGGAAGAAAGCAAGAAAGAAAAGCCAAAATTTATGATATTATTATATGCCCCTTATAACAGGGGGTGGTTCTTGGTCAATGTAATTAGGGTGATGGAATAGGGCCCCCAAGATATAAGGGCCCAAAATATATTTAATCTAATTGTTTGAAGAAAAGACAAAAGAAAAACATTTGGATCAATAGTAAAACTACAAGGGAAGAAACAATGAGAACATGATTGGCTAGGCTTCAACAGCAATCAATTTCACTTGCAGAGAGTTCTGCTGTTTAATAGAAGAAATAAAAGGACCAGATTTCAGAAGATGGTGTTAACAGCAAGTGTTTTGGCGACTGTTTATATGGTTGGTGGGCTAGGAATAAGGTGATTTGGAACTATGTAGTCTGGAGACCTGAGCGAATTGTGCAAAGAATTCAACAGAACCTGATGTATAGAATTATTTCTGTTTTACCAAAGAAAATTACTAGTAAAGATAGAGTGTGGATAGATAAAGTGAGAAGCAAATCTGTATAGCTTGGTGTCTCTAGCTTAGTTGTTTGAATGGGTCCAACCTAGTTGGTTCGGTTCAGACTAGGCTAGTTTGGTTGTAAATTGTTTGGTTGTGATTATATACTTTCTTTCTTAGCAAAAAAAAAAAAAACAATGAGAATATGAATTCAACTCTTGGTATCACCAAAATTCATTACAATGCAATTTTAATCTTATATCTTTTTTGAACTATAAATAAAGGGCTCAACTTCAAAACAGTGTATAGGGCCCCTGTTATATTTGTCCATATTTGCTCCACCCCTGGCTTATAACTTCAAATATAAAAGTGTTACAACTTACCACTAGAAAAAAAGATGAAAAAAGTAAATTTATTATGTCTTCCAAAGATACAATATCTTTGTTTAATTTATCTCCACATCCCTTCATTTATTAGCATATACATAAATTTACGAACCAATTCTCAAAAGATTTGTCAATAGTTAAGCAATAAATAAACCTTCCATTACAGTAACAGCTTCACCACTTATCATAACACTCTGTGATTCTTCTTCCACGTGTAACATTAAAGTTCCTCCTCTTGGAGATGCCTGCCACGTCACCAAAAAACAATGTCAAAGTAATTCGATTTATAGAATAATGATTAGGAGTGGATTACTTCAAAAAAAATTACAGGAGTGGATTGTGATTGGTGAACGAACCATGTAGGCCTTGAGATGAGACTTTCCAAGTTTTTTGCTCCAATATGGCGCCAAAGCACAATTTATACTTCCACATACATGATCCTGACCACGTTTTATGAACTACCATTAATAGGGTTGCTCTGTTTCAAATATAAAATACGTATGATATTTGAGATCGAATTTTGACCTTTAGTTACTCTCAATTCATATTGATAAAAATGATATGAAAAATAATATTATTATAGGTATTATTTTTCAAGACGAATATAATGGTATGATTTTTATAATTTTTATTTATCATACTATAAGAGATATTTATGGTCAAAGGCAAAGCAAATTATTATAAAACGTGAATAATGCCTTACATTTTTTAAATAGAGGGAGTAGTTAGTTTTGAAAGTTGTCAAAGATTAAAAACATATACGACTATAGGTTGGTGATTAGTTTTCTAAAGTGATAGTTCCTTAATTAATTTTTGAAAAGCTACCCATCTACATTTTTTTGTAGGTGGGCTTTTTTGCTTAATTAGTTTTCTCAAATACTCTTATTAGAAGAATATGGGAGAATTATCAAAGAAAAAAACTGAACTATGAGCAATCAAGTAAAATTAGGTTGAACATAGCAAATATACTTAAAAAGACTGAATTAAGAACTATGCTAACAACCCCTTTAAAAAAGGTATGATAACAAAAATGGACTTAATAATGTCAATATAGAGAATTATTGGGAAGTCTTTAGTTATTTTGCATATAAGCGACTAAAATGGCCGAATTTCCAACTTTGACATCATTCAATCTATTTTTGTTCACATAGTTCATAGCTCATTCTATTTATTGAAGTTTCCATTGAAGAAACTTCTCATTGATTGAATATTCAATAATGTCTGTGAAAGATTTCACAGTTGAGAGAAAATACGAGGGAAAATGTTGAAGCTATGATGTATAGCGCACAACACATGTAAGTATCCCACATTGATAAAAGAAGATAGATGGGTTCACTTTATATTGCAAAGAGGCTACTCCCCTTATAGCCATATTGTTTTAAGGTGGAACCTCCTTTGTCTTGTGAAGTGAACTCTATCTCCTTATGATGGGTGCGGTGCCCGCATTTAACGTGGTATCGGGCGCCCACCGCCGAGACCGTTAATTTACTCTGGGCCAATTGAAAAAGGGACCTCACATGTGAGGGGAGTGTTGAAGCTATGATGTATAACAGACAACACATGCGTAGTGTCCCACATTGATAAAAGAAGAGAGATGAGTTCACTTTATATTGCAGGGGTACTACTCCTTTATCACATATGGTTTTAAGGTGGAACCTCATTTTTGTCTTGTGAAGTGGACGAGAGATGGTTCACTTTATATTGCAAAAGGGCTACTCCCCTTATTTCCATATCTTGTGAAGTGGACTCTCTCTCTCCTTATGATGGGTGCGGCCCAGACCCATATTTAACAGAAAATTAGAGAGAGTTTTGTATTGATTGAACTGAGGAGAGAAAAAAAAAACAACTATTACATCCTTTATAGTGTGGTCCACTTTATGGTGGTGTTTTTTCTATTTTTGGTAACATGTGATGTCACATCTACTTTCTACTCTTTTTCCACCCATATCATCCATTTTTTAATATTTTAACCCACTTTTTAGTTTTTTTCTACTTTTTTAGTTTTATCCCAAATCTTTCACTTTTTGGCTTTCCCTAAAAGTGAACCGAAGAAATTAAAAAGAAACGGAGGTAGTAGTAATTAAGGATGAGGTCATAATTAGGTTTAAATAAAGGAAGTATTATAACTCAAAGGGAAAAAAGATTGGAAAAGAAAAAAAAAAGAGTTAGAAGATGGGAAATAAAGTCTTTACCTCCATAAACCCAATGTTGGGAGCAAATAGACGTGTAAAAAAATCGAAACCGGATAGAGAAGGTGCAATCGCAGTTATAGCAACAGCTCTTCCTGGCCATATTGCAATATCTTCCTCTATTGGGTTAAAATCTATAACATCCTTGCTAGACTCCAACTCAACCTGTGTAATTGCAGTCGTACAATATCATGATAAAATGAATAATGTAAGTTTAAGCATAGGAAAAAGACTAAATTACAACGTGTTTGCGGCAAACAAGAATCATGAAAGACGTTCAGTAATCCTTTTTGCATGGTGTACTCTATTTCCTCTCTTCTTTGCTAGCAAAAGGACTTGTGCTTAATGTTGGTTTTCCAAACTATTGGAGTCGTCACATTTTCTCTAATCTTATAATGTCATTTTGCCACGTTAACCAACTACTTGATTTTTCTTTATGCATCCACCAATTAAAGCATGATGCTTTGGACAATAAAATCTCCTGAAGCATCTTCTAGCACTTTCCAAGAATATCCCATTTCTCTAAAATCCTTCTAGCAATTATATGATGTACTACCTTTGATTATTTAATTTTCTTTTTACGCCATTCTCTTTTACTTCTATAACATAGTACTATTATTTTCTTAGAAAACTAATACTTTTGTATTATATTCTTCCCACTTCTATACTGACCGCACACCCACTTCCTATTTACCCACAGATCACTAAATTCTTAGGTATTTCCAAATACATGCAGAGTTAGGTGTATCGAAAGTTGTTTTTCCCTCATTTGTTCATTATAATAGTCGGGTTAAAAGTACCCAAATAAGCATCGGAATTAGCCTTAGCTTGGTTATACATATAGGGAACATAATAATAGTCATACATGTTGCCCCTATGTCTATAAATTAAAGATCTAACACAAAAATAATCTTCTAATGTGAGACAAACGAAACGAATATTTCGAAACGAGCTCAACTTACTATAAGATCATTTTCTCTTGACATTTTCACGCAGTTTATTGTGGATTGACCTTTAAGGGATTTTGGGATGAAATTTATCTCGGAGGGGTCAAGTTGCACAGCTGAATATAGCGGAAAGCACAACTGAATTAGGAACTTATTATCCTTAAGTTGTTTTTTTAGTGTTTCACCATTTTGGTTTACCAAAATCCTCTTAGCCAATAAAACCCCAGATTTTGTAACAAATTCAACATCGTTGCCTTGGACCATCCCAGTTGAAAATATTGCATGAGCGCTTGCTAACGTTCCATGGCCGCAAATATTTACCTGATCAAAAAATTTCAAAATGAAGATTGATCAAGTATATAATAAAACATGGATTCTAGGTATTATATATTTCTCTCCAAATCTTATTATAAGGCACAATATTTGACATGAACTATAATTACTTTTTTTAATTAAAAATCACTCTCAATACATATTAATAAAAATCATAGGAAAATAAAATGATATATATATATATATATATATATATGGAAAAGGGGATTTTCTAGAGAGAGGGGGGGCTCTGCCTTCTCTCTAGAAATTCCTCTTAAAAGCAAACCCTAAAAATAGCCCCAAATTAATTTCTTTAGAAATTGAAAACCTAGTCTCCCCTTTCTTCATCTCTTCCCAGTTCTAGCCATTGCTATGGCTTAGTTCTTTTCATTTTAGTCAAATTTCTCTTGTCCTCAGTCGGACTTTGTCCTCTAGCCACTTGTCTAGCTTTTGGGATGTTTTGTTAGTCGTGATGGTTTGTTCGCACTGCTGGTGCTCATCGCGGTGGCGATTTCGCTGGTTTTGGTTCTTTGGCCTTTCTTCTCGGTAGAGGTTCTCTGAGCCGTCTTCTTTCTCCCGTTTGGCGGGGCTTGGGTGAATCTTAAAGAATATTCATCAATTCTCCTTCCAGTTCGGGCTTCAATGCTCTAGTTCAGTTTGTTCTCGCGGTGATTCGTGGGTGTTCTCGTCGTCGGTGTCTCATTGGCGGTGTTCGTGTTCGCGTCGGCCGGTATTTGTGGCGGCCCGGATAGCTCTTTTTTTTTCGGGTTTTGTTTTTTTTTTCATGTTTTTATGTAATTTTCTGTTTTATTTAGTTCTTGTTTTTTTGTTGGTTAGCTTTGTGGTTGATCCTGTGGCCTCAAGTAATTGTGCTTCTCTTGTAAAGATTTGGGAGCTTATTCATTTTCGGTGGTGTTTGTCTTGCCCCACATGAAGGGTTCAACGTCGATTTGGGCCTGGGGAGATGGTGTGATGCCGCGGCGGAACATTTACTCGAGTTCCTTAGTGCTCCTTTTTTCTTCGTTATTTATGTACTTGAAGCTTATTGTAACCACCCTTAGGGGTGCTTTAGGGAGTATCTCTTGTGTAGACACCTCCTAGTTTTCTTTCCTTATCAATATATATATATATATATATATATATATATATATATATATATATATATATATATATATATATATATATATATATATATATATATATATATATATATATGAACAGTGACTTTGAACAGTATTAAAAAAGAAAAGTTAGTGGAAAGTATGTCTAGGTAAAGTCTAAGGCCTGATCTCCCCAACTTATTTTCGTCCGTCCAGTTCAATTCCAGTTCGTTTAAGTTCGGTTCGATTGCAATCCGGTTCGGTTCGGTTCGGTTTAGTTCCTAAATTATTATCATTACTATTAGTTATAATTTAATTCAGTTTAGTTCAGTTCAGTTCAGTTCAGTTGCAATCAGTTCAGTTCAGTTCAATTCAGCTTAGTTTAGTTCGGTTCAGTTGTTTTATGGCGAATAGAACAGGCCCTAAATGATAAAAGTTACCCTTAACTTTTCATAGCCTCTTATACGCACCTTCGTTATATAAGATCATCGATTTTTAAGAAATAATACACCAAAAAATATTGAAGAAGACAACAGATGAGACATGGCTATTTTTATTATTGTACATGTATAAAAAATTCTGATGAACAGATTTTAGCTTGTACTTCATATAGAAAATAAAGTAGGAAAAAAACGAAGTATATTTTAGTTAAGTTTAGAGCTGTCAAAAAATGACCTAATCTGACAACCCGACTTGAACCTGTAATGACCTGTAACCGACTTTCACCTGAAATTTTGGTAAAACAGGTCACCTGAAACCTGACTTGCACCCAACCTGATAATAACTGATACCTGATCTTGACTCAACAATCTATGACCTGAACCTGAACCGATACCCACCCGAAAAAGACCGATACTTGAAGTGAGCAGATCTGACAACGATCTGAACCCGATTCGACACCCGAACTGATTAGGACCTGAAACCGATTATAACTCGACTCAACATGTTATTGTCCCGACCTGTTGCGACTTGGTACATGGTTTTACCCGACTTGTTGCTACATGTTACCCGACTTGTTGATTTTTTATAACTCGACTTGTCATTGATTTCACCACATAGTAACATAAATTATAAACTAACACTATTACAAAAAGGCATATAATTAGATGAACTATTTAAGCATTGATTTTCAATGAAATATTAAATAATGAAAAAATTTGAAGCAGTGACACACAAGTTTCATGACCCGTTCCATACCCGAAGCGATTCGAAACCAAGTATGGCACAACCCAATATATAACTAACGACGTGAACTTGACTCGAACCTGACCCAAACCGTTATTATCTTGACCTGATAAGTATCCGACCCACGCTTGACCTGAACCTGAAAGCACCCGCTACAAACCTGCAATAAACCCGACCCGACACCACATGACCACGAAATTAAAGATGACTTGTCCCAAAATTGACCGTATACCCGACCGAACCTGAAAGAAGAAACAAACCGAGGCAGACCTGACCGAATTACGACTGTTTCCGACATGCACCGGCCTGTTTGATTTATTGACCTGACACGACCTGACCAAACATGACCTGAAACCTGAGATGACCCAACCTGAACCCGACTCGAGTAACTGAATTGACAGCTCTAGTTAAGTTGTGTCATTTACAACTAGACCATATTGATAGAGAATACTATTAGGATAATATTTTCTCATTGTTTTATATATATATATATATATATATATATATATATATATATATATATATATATATATATATATATATATATATATATATATATATATATATATATATATAGAGAGAGAGAGAGAGAGAGAGAGAGAGGTAGGATCCACTGAAAACTAACCTTAAGCTGAAAACTGAAAACCGGCCTTTTTGCTCATTTTTGCAGATTTTTGCTCATTTTATGTTTTTTGCTCATTTCATGTTTTGCTCATTTTAGCAAACTTTCGCTCATTTTACGAAGTTTTTGCTCATTTTACAAACTTTTGTTCATTTTATGTTTTTTTGTTCATTTTATGTTTTCGCTCATTTTTAAAAACTTTTGCTCAATTTACATTTTTTTGCTCATTTTATGTTTTTTTCTCATTTTATATTTTTGCTCATTTTATCTTTTTCTCATTTTCAGGACCTTTTTGTTCATTTTATGTTGCAGTTTTCAGTTTTCAGCATAAGGAGGGGTTTTCACGTAATTCTATTCCTATATATATATATATATATATATATATATATATATATATATATATATATATATATATATATATATATATATATATATGATAAGTAATTAAGTATGAAGGTTTAAAATAATACTATAATAATAGATTTTGAACCTAATCAAGAAATATTATATCAAAGTACCTCTAAAGTAGGGCTAAACCATCGAAGATTGAATCTTGGAATGTTAGATGATGATTCCATATCTATCACCTTTGTCAAATAACAGGTTAACCACTTAAATTCTTGAGCCATTGCTTGCAAACATTCTTGATTCTTCTGCTTATCTAAGAAGCACACCACAGCAGGATTTCCCTTGATAGGTGAGCTTGTAAATGCATTAACCTGTAGATAAGGCATAAACATATATTGATAAAAGGAAAAAACTACCCTTTCATAGCGTTTCGAAAAAGTCGTGACCTTTTCTAGTAGAGTACTCCCTCTGTTTTTTTTTTATTTTTTCTATTTTGAATCTTGACACTATTCACAATTAGAGAGAATCTTTTAAATTCTTCTCAATGTATAAGAAAAAAAATATAATCATGTGGGGTCTTGTTTGATTCGTCTCAATGATTGCTTTATTAACATTCAATCATTATAATTTTCTCATACGTAATGAAAGATATTTAAGGTCAAAGACGTGCCTTTAAACGCGGATACGGTTAAGAGTAGGAAGAACAAAAAAAACAGAGGGAATATTTTCTAGTTTCTACATCGTCCCAAAATCGTTGATCCATTTTTCTTTCTAAATTGCTCTAATATATCTTTGTTCTATTCTATTTGTGGCAAAATATGTATCTAGGGAAGAGATAATTTTGAGCTAATAGTCTTGCGTGGACGTGGTCTACATTAATATTATTGTGGACCAAAGCCACCCATATAACATGATCATTTTTTTTCATATAGTAACCTTAAAATCTTAAGTTACACTAATCTATTATTGTCTTATATAGTTACACTTTTCTTATATAGTTATCACTTCTTACATTAGTTTATCATAATGAAATTTTCATTTTTATAACATAATAATCTTTTTTCTCACATGGTCACCCTTTACAATTTACATCTACTCCTCTTATATATATATATATATATATATTTTTTTTTTTTTTTTTTTTTGACATAATGATCCTGTTTCTCATAAATCACATGTACTAGCATTAGGTCCAAACTGATCTAGTTTTTCTAATTAATATTTGTAAAACTCTTTCCTATCTTTAATAGTAATGAAATGTTCGGACAAATATGTATCAACTAATTTCAGTCCAAATATTTGTAAAACTACATAGAGCAATTGAGTAACCAATGAGGCTTCCTCCTTTCAGTTATCTATTTTTTAGGTAGTCTCCTTTCAGTTATCTTAGCATACTCCAAACACAATTGAATTATTTTTCTTTATCAACAAAAGATACATAAATAAATTAACGTATAGATTTGGATGACATAAAATGCAAATAAGAGAGATGGGAGACATACCACAAAATATTTGAAGGGTACTTCAGAACTAGCCATTTACCTCGCACAATACTTAAGCCGCAATTAAGTAAGCACTCGGTAGAATAAACTACAAAAAGGAACAGCGACCGATTTTTTGGTTGTTTTGCACTGTTTGGACAGTAGCTAAAACCGTGTGATATTTATTCACGGAATGGAAACAGTTAGAGCTTGCTGAATAAGATCCAAAATTCCAATCTTTCAGATCAAAGATAATAAAAAAGCACAAAAAAAAAATTCAGAACTCTAGACTCACCTATTTTCGACCAAATTCGAAGTAAAAAAATGTATGTATTGTGATTGTAGAGTTTTAGTAGGATGATATATAATGAACAATATGGTCTATATATCTCTATGACTCTATATATATACACCCCAAATCTCTTAGGTGGTTATGGGAAGCTTAATCATTGGTGAAATGAATTGTTTTTATGTGAATGGAAAATTTGCCCCGTGCATTTTGCTTTTCATATTATAGTAATTTTTAATTTGAATGTTGGTTGGCTTTGAATTTTGATCAAACGTCAAGAATCACGAGTTTTATGCTTATTATTGATATTTCAAACCACTCCACAACCTAATGTGGTGTTTGATTAATCAGCAATTATAGAGGGAAGGGAAGGGAGGAGGGGGTAATTATAGATGATTATTGATGAGTGGACTTTTTTTTTTTGTCTTTTGAAATCTTTCCAACGTGTTTATCCGCTTCAGGCCAGAGCGGCTTATTCGACGACATAAAATCGTTAGGAAAAGACACAGAGTACGAAGGTCCTCCCTTGTCAGGAGGAACAGAAAATTCAGGCTTATGAACTTTTGGAGGTACCGCAGCATCTTCGTCATCAACGTTAACGACGTCGTGGAGAAGAAGTTTGCCCGACGACGTAGTAGACGAAGTAGCAGAGCGATCCGTATCCCTCTTTCTCTTCTTCAGAAGGTCGGCCAGAGCATTACTATCCAGAGAACCTCTCTGACGAGATCGCGATGATTCTGTCATATTAGATTAAGACGCGTTAGAAAGTGTTTATGAAAGCGTCATGTAATGACACGGGCGCAGCGAGTGCTTACCGAAGCCATTGACGAGCATTTGCCTTGGTCGACGCTTGATATCTTCTTGAACGACCGATTCTCGACGCTGTGTTCCAGGAACTTAGCGCACTGTTGTTCTGACTCTTCTTTATGGCTGAACAATCTTGGATCCAGACCTGCGGAAAAAATGACGTAAGGACGGTGTTAACGACATGGTATTAAGAAAGGTATAAACAAAATTCACGAACCTTCCGTGTTCCAGCCCTCGATCAGGAATTTCCCTAAATCTCCAAGAGACGACCTTTTCACAAAGACATAGCGACTCTTCCATCCTCTGTCATTTGATGGAACCCCTTCGACCAGTGCGTTCCTTCTCGCTCTGACATGCAAAGCTATCCTATTGTTTCCTTTAACCCTAACTTCGTAACAGTATAGCAAATCTTGAAGAGTGAAGGGTATATCCCAGTTGGATGTAACCCGATCAATAACGCTAAAGACTCTCCAAACTTGGGGCATAATTTGGCCAGGGCTAATTTGAAATGCCTGCAGAAGTTCCCTAGCAATGGTTGGGAAAGGTAACCTAAGACCTATCTTAAAAGGGTATTCATAAAGAACTACCCAACCATAAGGACAGTCCGCTAGACGCTCGTGAGGCTCAGCGTTTCTTAAAATTATGTCGGTTGGCAAATCACCTATGTCTAGTAACTTCATTAAATCATCCTCCGACATGGTCGATTGTTCGTCATCAATTTCTTTTTTCTCTTCGATTTTTTCTTTCGATTTATTTTTCTCATGATTTTTGATGAAATTCCTAATGCTTCGTCTACTTGGAGCCATGGATTTGAAAGAAAACAAGAGCGCTTTAAGATTGAAGGGGCGAAATTTACCTGTACGGAAGAGTAGCTCGAACGAAGGTCTTCAGAAAACTCCAGAACAGTGAGAAGAAAATTCAAGAGTTGTTTTTAGAGAGAGAATGTTGCGTGTGATTTTGGTTTAATTGGCACGGCTTTTTATACCCCTGTTTTTACTATGGCCAACGGATATGTTTTGGCTTAATTGCAAGCCTTTATTTCTTATCTTTTAGCTAGTGACTCTTGGTTATCTTTCGAAGAAAAGTTATCTTTTGTACTCTTAGCACGATGAGATAGCTATTCTCCAATTGTCTTATGATTCTAATGTTATCACCACTACGACAATTGGGGGCAAATTGTTATTGCTGATTTTTTCAGGTCAAACGTTGACGCTAAAGATTTCTGACGCTGACGTTGCTAAGGAAGTCGTGACGCATAGACCCGGTCAAGGAGTAACCGGCTACCTAAGAATAAGGAGGACAGGGTCAAAGAATATTCCGAGGAGAATGGGTCTCAGAGACGTTGAAGTATTTGGCCGAGATCTCAGTGCAAGGGAGCTGGATTTCAGCTAACTGTTCCCTACATTTGGGGAGATTCGTTGAAACAGGAAAGGAGATATAAAAGGAGGAAGAGCTCTTATACAAAGGACACGTTTTTTGGAACTCATACTTACAAAGTGTTCAGGATACTGCTTGATTATTCTCTTGTGATATAGTGATTACATTGTCTTTAGAACAAAAGTTATTAGTTTGTATTGATCGTTGATCACTCAGATTGACGATTGCATATAGTGGATTGGTGGACTCACATCCACCCGCGGTTTTTTACCCATCTTCATTGGGGTTTTTCCGCGTCAACATTCTTTGGTGTTTCTCTGTTTCTCTCTTGTTTTTCTCTGATTTACTTAGAGTGCATTGCATCAATCTGGTTGTCGGGACCCATAACAACTCTTGTCGCTTGGTCAAAAATCGGCATAAACAATTTGGCGCCCACCGTGGGGCCACAACCAGATCAATCACTTTCTTTCTCATTCTTTCAAAATGGCCGCACCAATCAGCACCGACGAGATGCA
This sequence comes from Beta corolliflora, assembly GCA_947648045.1. Classification (NCBI taxonomy): domain Eukaryota; kingdom Viridiplantae; phylum Streptophyta; class Magnoliopsida; order Caryophyllales; family Amaranthaceae; genus Beta; species Beta corolliflora. Next base: position 324,150 of record CANSZD010001244.1, read on the forward strand.
GAAGCTCTATGATCAAATGAAAGCGGAAATGGCCGAAATGAAAATGGCCAATGAGCAATTATCCTCCAATTTCTCGTCGTCGCAAGCGAAAATTCAAAAATTGCAAGAGGAGTTGACCTCAACGAAAGCATCCAAGACCCGACGTCGCTTCAGTGGGGATGACGTTTCTATCATGCAGCCTCTCACTGATTCCGAGAGCGCCGAGTCGGAAGACGATGAAGGCTTCCTTGGCGGGTCCCCTTTCAACGACCAAGGCGGGGATCCAATAGAGAAGACTCCCCTGGATGGAGACGAAGATCCCATGGCGAAGCGAATGATCCTGATCGAGAAGCAGAACCGACGGCTGATGAAGCTCATGTCTCAACTCCCTGGGGCGCCCACGCCCAGCATCGTCGAGCATCGAGACGGATATGCAGCCTCTCCGTTCGTTGAAAAAATCTCTAAGGCGTCGGCGCAAAGAAGCTGAATCGCCTACCCCGATCGCCACTTATGACGGATCAACCCGACCCTACCGAGCACGTCGCTCGGCACAAGCGAGAGGATGTGGCAAGCGTCCATTCCATGGCATCTCGTCGAAGCATGCATGTGCAAATCCTTCGGAGCGACCTTGACTGGACCAGCTTTAAAATGGCTTGGATCTCTTAAGCCTGGCAGCATAGCCAATTTCTCTACTCTAGTCAATAAATTTTATGATAAATTTGAAGGCAGTCGTAGTTTAGATAAACAGACAAGTGACCTCTATGGCATCGTCCAGAGGCCAAACGAATCTGTTCGCAATTACTACAACCGCTTTAACAAAGAAATGATTAGCATTAAAGACCTTGACACTAAGACTACTATTGAATGTTTCAGGAAGGGTCTCATCCTCCGGTCCAAGCTATACAATCGTCTGACAAAATATCCTTGCTCTACGTTTGAAGAAGTAAAGTCAAGAGCGCTAGCCCAAATGCGATTGGAGGAAGACGATGCCATCCTCAACACCATCTCTACACGCCATGCGCCGGAAAGCACCAACGATCGCAAAGCCTTCATCCCCAAAAAGACCAACTGGCGGAATCACCCGTATAGTCGTCCCAACCAGGTACACATTGTTAACGATACAATTGATAATGCAGGTATTGAGAGCAAGGCAGAAAAACCGTCATATCCCGACGTAGGATCCTATGGATTCTCAGTCGACGTCGGAGGAGTCGTCAATGCACTGGCAAAGATCGGAGCCCCCGTCCGCTGGCCGAGAAAGAGCGACCGCCCTGACGCTCAAAAGGATCAAACTAAGTGGTGCCAATTCCATCACGACCACGGTCACAAGACGGAAGATTGCATTGCACTCCGAAGAGAAGTCGCGTTCATGTTGAACAAAGAGCACCTCCAAGATCTCCTCAGTGACAAGGGGAAGGCGTCCTTCGACAAAAACCCTTCCAAATCAAATCCACCGGCCTCCCCTACTCACGTCAAGGTAATCAACGTAATTTACGGTGGTTCGGATGTTTGTGGACTAACATATTCGGCAGGCCAAAAGGCTAGCTAGAGAGGGATCCCCCTCGTCTATTGTTCCTAAACCTTACAGGTCAGACGAAGAACGTGCACTGGAAGCGATGTCAATTACCTTCGACGACGATGACGTGTGCGACGAAGATCATCATGACGGATTAGTCATATCTTTGACTATCAGCAACTGCCTATTGCGGCGAGTGCTAATTAACGGCGGCAGTTCCGCTAACATAATCTTCAAAAACGCTCTCGAAGGTATGGGTCTCTGTGATCAGGACGTAACTAAAAAATCTACTGTCTTAGTTGGTTTCAGTGGAGAAGCACAGCAAACTATCGGCGAAATCGTTCTACCAACTCTTGCCAAGGGAGTCAACTTACCGACCAGATTCAACGTCGTAGATTGTCCTTCCGCCTACAATGTCATCCTGGGAACGCCTTGGATCCACAAGATGAAAGCGGTACCTTCAACGTACCATCAGACGCTCAAGTTCCCCACCAAATGGGGCGTTCAGGAGATTAAAGGCGAGCAAAAAGCCGCTCGGGAATGTTACAGCTCGTCGCTAAAGCCTGCTAAAAAGGCCATCTAGCAATTAAAAACCGGATCAGCGCCCGAAGTGCCTAACGAAGATAACGTTGATGAAGTGGCGCTAGATCCATCCTATCCTGATCGCGTCGTGCGCATTGGGGTGACATTGTCACCAGAGCTTCGTACCCAGGTAATTGATTTCCTAAAGACTAACCAAGATTGTTTTGCTTGGTCGCATGAGGACATGACAGGTATCAGCCCAGACGTCATTACCCATAAGTTGAACGTCGATCCCGAACACAAGCCGATCAAGCAAAAACGACGCAAGTTCGCTCCTGAGCGCAACCAAATTATAAACGATGAAGTTCAAAGACTAATTGACACAGGTAAGGTGCGTGAAGTTAAATACCCTGACTGGTTGGCTAATGTCGTTGTTGTCAGCAAGAAGAATGGCAAATGGAGAGTATGCATTGACTTTACCGACCTCAATAAGGCTTGTCCCAAAGATCCATTCCCACTCCCCCACATTGACGCTATGGTCGACGCAACGGCAGGACACGAACTCTTAACATTCATGGACGCGTACTCTGGATATAACCAAATCCTCATGCACCCCGACGATCAAGAAAAGACAGCGTTTGTTACCGACAAAGGTATTTACTGTTATAAGGTTATGCCTTTCGGATTGAAAAATGCAGGTGCGACGTATCAACGTCTAGTCAACCACATGTTCAAAGAACAACTAGGCGACACAATGGAAGTCTATATCGACGATATGCTAGTAAAGTCTAAGCAAGCGAGCGCTCATGTTCAACACCTTTCCGAAGCATTCGGTGTCCTACGACAATACGGTATGAAACTAAACCCTACTAAGTGCACGTTTGGAGTTGCCGCAGGAAAATTCTTAGGCTACGTCGTGACACAACGAGGTATCGAGGCGGCCCGGATCGGATCAAGGCATTGATCAATATCCAATCACCCCGAAACGTCGCGGAGGTACAAAAATTAACGGGACGCGTCGTTGCTCTTAACCGTTTCATATCCAGGTCATCCGAAAAGTGTCATCTATTCTACGACGTCTTTGCGCAAAAACAAAGGATTTGATTGGTCCCCGAGGCACGAGGACGCCCTGCAAGCGGTGAAACGTTACCCGGCTAATCCCCCATTGTTGTCCAAGCCCCGCGGAAGGGGAACCCTCCCGTTGTACTTAGGCGTTAGCAACATCTCGGTTAGCGCCGTTTTTGACGCGCGAGCGTAAAGCCGCAACTCCCCATCTACTACATCGGTAAGTCTACGTTGAGACGCGAAACCGGGTATTCCTCTCTCGAAAAACTGGTACTCGCCTTAGTCACTGCCGTGAAAAAACTCCGACATTACTTCGAAACTCATACTGTTGTTGTCATGACTAACTATCCTACCAAAAGTGTTTTGCGTAGACCAGAGTTGACAGGTCGCATGGGGAAGTGGGCGATCGCGCTTAGCGGCTACGACATCAAATACTTACCACGAACCGCAATCAAGTCACAAGCTCGGGCGACTTTGTGGCCGATTTTAGCCCAGAATTGGAAAAGATCGCCGCTGATGAAGTCGCTCGGATCAACCACGTCGACCATGACGCATGGACTTTATTTGTTGATGGATCTTCTAATTTTCGTGGTGCAGGTCTTGGTATTGTCCTAAAGTCACCACAAGGGGACAAGATAGTGCGAGCTATATGCTGTGAATTCAAAGCGACCAATAATGAAGCTAAATACGAAGCATTAATCGCAGGAATGACTCTCGCGAACGACTTGGGGGCACAAGCGTTAAAGATTTACAGCGATTCTTTGCTAATAGTCAGTCAAGTCAAAGGCGAATTTGCTGCCAAGGATTCCAAAATGGCGCTCTATTTAGAAGTCGCACAAGGTAAAAGTAAAATGTTTAACCCTTTCGACATCGTGCGGATACCAAGAGATCGGAATACACTGCGGACGCGTTGGCCAACCTAGGATCGTCGGCCGAGAGACGTATCATTCACCTCCGTCCCTATAGTCCATGTCACAGCACCCGCGATAAGCAAATGCAAAGACGTCGCCAACGTCGTCAAGACAGTCGAAAAAGATAATGAAGTAAGCAATGATGACGTCCTGCCAAAAGATGACGGCGAGCCAGGGTGCAACGACACCGACCCAACTAACGATGAAATTCTCGCAAACGATGAAGTACAGGTTAGTTGGACGAAACCTCTTTATGATTATTTAACTAACGATATACTCCCAGAGGACAAAGCAGAAGCACGACAGATCCGCTTCAAGGCATCTAGGTATGTCGTCATCCAAGGAGTACTGTTCAAAAAGTCCGTCGCCGGACCGTATATGCGATGCCTAGAAAAGAGCCAGTGGGAGCAAGTTTTGCAAGATCTGCATGAAGGAGCATGCGAAAATCATTCCGGAGGACGCAGCCTATCCAATAGAGCGTTAAGGATGGGCTACTATTGGCCAACTATGAAGCAAGATGCGATCAGGTATGTCACCAGATGCGATAGTTGTCAGCGACACGCAGGTATGACACACAAACCCTGCGAAATTCTACATCCAACTTTAACTCCATGGCCTTTTATGAAATGGGGAATGGACATAGTTGGTAAGCTACCTCCAGCCCCAGGACAGAAGGTCTTTATGTTAGCACTAACGGATTACTTTTCAAAATGGATAGAAGCAGATTCCTTCCAACAGGTACGCGACAAAGAGGTAATTTCGTTTATACATACTAACATTATATGCAGGTTTGGTGTTCCGTCAGAAATCAGGTGCGACAATGGGTCGCAATTTATTAGCGACAAAACTAAGCACTTCTGCGACGAATGGAACATCACGTTACTAACATCAACGCCCAGATATCCACAAGCCAACGGACAAGCTGAGTCCAGCAATAAGACCGTCATAGACACATTGAAGAAGCGCCTTACCGCTAAGAAAGGCAAGTGGGCAGAAGCACTGCCAGCTATATTGTGGGCAAATCGTACGACACCTCGCGTTGCGACTGGACAAACACCTTTTTCATCGGGTCTATGGATCGCGAGCGTTCTACCACCGAGGTAAGTATTCCAACCGCCAGGTACGGCTTAATGACGGAGCAGCGCAACTACGTCGAATTAATCAGCGACCTAGATACCATAGAAGAGCTGCGCGATGCAGCGATGGTGCGCATGGCAGCTCAACAACAAATCGTCGCAAAGAGCTTCAACAAGACCGTACAAGCCAAATCGTTCGCCGAAGGAGATTGGGTGTTAAGGAAGGTGTTCCAAAATACACAAGATCCTAATGCAGGTAAGCTAGGTCCAAAATGGGAGGGTCCCTATCAAATCAGCAAGGTCGTTGGCAATGGCGCTTACCGATTAATCCGACGCGACGGCACTTTGGTTCCACGTAGCTGGAATGCTATCAATCTCAAAAGATATTTTTTCTAGACGACCGCTAAGTGGCATTTCATTTCATGTATTTCGTTTTATATTTCGCTTCTTTTCTTTTTCCTTTCATCTAATAAGTAATGAATATGTCATAATAAAGTCGTTGAAACGTCAACGACAAAGCATTACGGTTGTTGTGTTCTTCGGGGTTTTGCTTTCAATAAAATCGCAACGTTTCTACGATGCGACCAACAGCTATCGTTTGAATAAGGAGTAGGATCATGACATCAAAAGGAAACAATAAGCGCATGGCGCCATTACAAACGTAAAACGGCCGCTCAGCAGTGTTGCAAACATTTGGCGTATTTATAATAAGTAAGTAAACTTGTTTGATGCGTATTAACTCTTTTACTTTTTCTTCTTTTTCTTTCTCTTCTAAAGTCTAACCTACGAGTTAAAAGAAAGGCTTTCAAAGCGCCCGACCAACGAACTTAGACGCCAGAAAAACGGCAGAAAAATACCAAGCAAACGAAGTTCCCACAAGCGCTCAAACAAACACAAATGTCATGACCATTCCCATGAATGGTCCAAAAGGTACATAAGTAGCAATCGTCCCTACGAACGATTCCAAATAAACAACAAGATGTCCATAGAAATTATTAAACTATCAACTGTTTCAAAAAAACAAAAAACGAAAAGGTAAAACTAGGAGTAGTCACACGACATGGTCGCTAACGACGTTGTCACCAGCAGGCTTCCCCGGAAACGGGACTTCGGGAAGGGCGTCCTTCTCAACGTTGCCATCCAAAGGTAAGCCGGATGTCAGTAACGCAGTGCTGGTGGCAAAGACGTCACCCTCTCGAATATCAACGTTCGCGGCGGACTCTGCCGTTGCCAAGATCGCGTCGCCTGGATCAGCTAAATCTTTCATGGAGCCTACCCATTGGAGGTATAAATCGATGTCTTTTTGAGGCTCCCACGAGTCAGTACGCTTCATCATGTATTGATACATGAGTTTGGCCTTAACTGTAGTAGTCACCTCAGCTTCTATCGTGTCCATCTCGTTCTTCTGAGCTGCGATTTGCGTTTCCAGTGCCTTAATTTCAACTTTCGACGCTTCCTCAACGTCTGTAAACTGCTTCTTCAACTTTTCCAACTCTTCTCCGTTCTTCTTCAAAACTTCGGTCATTCCCAGCTTCTCGAGACTTATCTTTTTGATTTCTACGTCTTTGTCTTTCATCATCGTCTCGTTCTTCTCTAACCTTGCCCTCATCACCTGGTGACTTCGGTACAAGTTTGATAACTCCTTTTTAACCATCAGGAAATGTTGCGACGCCTGGTAAAAATTTTTGAGGTCAGGTAAGAACCATGAAAGGATAAAGTAGTACGAAGTCATGTTCATACCTGGAAAATCATCTCCAATCCGTCCGACATAAGACTTGGCATAGGGCGATCCTTTAAGCGATCCTCAGCTGCGGGAAAGAGCAGTTTATCCGCTTCAGGTCAGAGCGGCTTATTCGACGACATAAAATCGTTAGGAAAAGACACAGAGTACGAAGGTCCTCCCTTGTCAGGAGGAACAGAAAATTCAGGCTTATGAACTTTTGGAGGTACCGCAGCATCTTCGTCATCAACGTTAACGACGTCGTGGAGAAGAAGTTTGCCCGACGACGTAGTAGACGAAGTAGCAGAGCGATCCGTATCCCTCTTTCTCTTCTTCAGAAGGTCGGCCAAAGCATTACTATCCAGAGAACCTCTCTGACGAGATCGCGATGATTCTGTCATATTAGATTAAGACGCGTTAGAAAGTGTTTATGAAAGCGTCATGTAATGACACAGGCGCAGCAGGTGCTTACCAGAAGCCATTGACGAACAGCTGCCTTGGTCGACGCTTGATATCTTCTTGAACGACCGATTCTCGACGCTGTGTTCCAGGAACTTAGCGCACTGTTGTTCTGACTCTTCTTTATGGCTGAACAATCTTGGATCCAGACCTGCGGAAAAAATGACTTAAGGACGGTGTTAACGACATGGTATTAAGAAAGGTATAAACAAAATTCACGAACCTTCCGTGTTCCAGCCCTCGATCAGGAATTTCCCTAAATCTCCAAGAGACGACCTTTTCACAAAGACATAGCGACTCTTCCATCCTCTGTCATTTGATGGAACCCCTTCGACCAGTGCGTTCCTTCTCGCTCTGACATGCAAAGCTATCCTATTGTTTCCTTTAACCCTAACTTCGTAACAGTATAGCAAATCTTGAAGAGTGAAGGGTATATCCCAGTTGGATGTAACCCGATCAATAACGCTAAAGACTCTCCAAACTTGGGGCATAATTTGGCCGGGGCTAATTTGAAATGCTGCGAAGTTCCCTAGCAATGGTTGGGAAAGGTAACCTAAGACCTATCTTAAAAGGGTATTCATAAAGAACTACCCAACCATAAGGACGATCCATTGGGACGCTCGTGAGGCTCAGCGTTTCTTAAAATTATGTCGGTTGGTAAATCACCTATGTCTAGTAATTTCATTAAATCATCCTCCGACATGGTCGATTGTTCGTCATCAATTTCTTTTTTCTCTTCGATTTTTTCTTTCGATTTATTTTTCTCATGATTTTTGATGAAATTCCTAATGCTTCGTCTACTTGGAGCCATGGATTTGAAAGAAAACAAGAGCGCTTTGAGATTGAAGGGGCGAAATTTACCTGTACGGAAGAGTAGCTCGAACGAAGGTCTTCAGAAAACTCCAGAACAGTGAGAAGAAAATTCAAGAGTTGTTTTTAGAGAGAGAATGTTGCGTGTGATTTTGGTTTAATTGGCACGGCTTTTTATACCCCTGTTTTTACTATGGCCAACGGATATGTTTTGGCTTAATTGCAAGCCTTTATTTCTTATCTTTTAGCTAGTGACTCTTGGTTATCTTTCGAAGAAAAGTTATCTTTTGTACTCTTAGCACGATGAGATAGCTATTCTCCAATTGTCTTATGATTCTAATGTTATCACCACTACGACAATTGGGGGCAAATTGTTATTGCTGATTTTTTCAGGTCAAACGTTGACGCTAAAGATTTCTGACGCTGACGTTGCTAAGGAAGTCGTGACGCATAGACCCGGTCAAGGAGTAACCGACTACCTAAGAATAAGGAGGACAGGGTCAAAGAATATTCCGAGGAGAATGGGTCTCAGAGACGTTGAAGTATTTGGCCGAGATCTCAGTGCAAGGGAGCTGGATTTCAGCTAACTGTTCCCTACATTTGGGGAGATTCGTTGAAACAGGAAAGGAGATATAAAAGGAGGAAGAGCTCTTATACAAAGGACACGTTTTTTGGAACTCATACTTACAAAGTGTTCAGGATACTGCTTGATTATTCTCTTGTGATATAGTGATTACATTGTCTTTAGAACAAAAGTTATTAGTTTGTATTGATCGTTGATCACTCAGATTGACGATTGCATATAGTGGATTGGTGGACTCACATCCACCCGCGGTTTTTTACCCATCTTCATTGGGGTTTTTCCGCGTCAACATTCTTTGGTGTTTCTCTGTTTCTCTCTTGTTTTTCTCTGATTTACTTAGAGTGCATTGCATCAATCTGGTTGTCGGGACCCATAACAACTCTTGTCGCTTGGTCAAAAATCGGCATAAACAATGCCCCAATCCCCATTTGGCATTTCTATAAACAGCTTTTAGGCATCAACGTTTGTGTTTTTATGGATGGTAGTGTGCAAAACTGCTTGAGCTTGGATTATGCTCTTTGATGCTTGGGTATCAACAGTGCGGTCTTGGACATTTGCGCGATCCGGAGCGAAAACTAATAATAAATCCTTGAAACAACGGAGACTTATTTCATATATAATTCATCGGTAAAATATTTTATGAATTTTTAAATTCAACACTTTTTTATATTACAAAAACCATCATGATTACGAATTACTACATGATAGTCACATTAAAAATCTCGTGAGAGAAAAAAGTTGAAGATGGGAAAGTTGAAATCCATGGCTACTAATACTTCCTCCGTTTCTTTTTAAGTGGAACATAGAGAAGCGGCACACCAACCAAGGACTTTAGAGAGAGAAAGTTAGGGACCACATACAAGAGAGATTATGCAATTTAATTAAATAAGAAGCTTGACTAATCATCCACCAACCACATACACCTTAACCAGAAATTTATCTCCCCCCACCACCACCACCACTTGCCATCTACGTACCACAACTCACCACCACCACCGACTATTTCAGTGGCAGCACAACCAAATCTCACGAAACTTCTATCATCGGCGGTGGTTTTGCTAGCCCCTTTTCTGTCAACCCCTCCACTCCTCCGGCGTCCTTTTTTCTTCGTCGCTGCAATTTAGGGGAGAGAAATAAGAGATTGGGCAATTAGGAAGAAGAAGGGTGGAACAAAGGTGGGTTATGGGGAGGGGGAAGGGTGTTTACGAGGTACAGAGGAGAGAGAGAGAGACAGGGGGCTGTTGGGATTTGGGTGGGGGAAGAGTTGAGGAGAGAGAGGGGGTGAATTAATTAAATCAAGGTTAAAGTGTTAGGTGAGTGATTAATTAGGTTGGTAAATAAAATTAGTAATGGCAATTTTGTAATTACAAAGATTTTTTTTTGCCATTTTAAGTAGTGTGTCACTTATTGTGACATTTCCTTAAAAGGAAAGTGACTCACTTAAAAAGAAACGGAGGAAGTATTTTTCAAACAATTTTTTTTCTAAAAAGTGAGAGTTGTCGCTCATTTTGCTCATGCTAATAGCCCACACTAGGTATTAATGTGAAGTGGGAGAATTTGCCCTGCGCATTTTGTTTTTGATTATAAATTAATTCTTCATTTGAATGTTGCTTGGCTTTGATCTGAGGTAAAGAATCATGGATTTCATGCCTATTTGATAAATTTGATATGACTGAAAATGGACATGGACAACCCAATACGGAGGAGGAGAGTTCGGTCCACACACAAGCCCAAAGAAGGTTCCATATTAAAACCAATTGGCAATAGTAGGAGTAGCTCCTCTAGCTTATATTGTGGTACTGTCTCTCCTCTTTCTCCAATATGAGACAACTCACATGTGCACAACATACATGGGGTTCAACACTATTCTTGATATTTCAAACCGCATTTAGAAGGTGGTTACGCACGCGCACACACGAAAACAAAAAGAATCATTTTACAACCATATAATATGCCATAAGTAAGAATATGCTCATTCTAAAATATCAAAAAATGGAGCTATAATCAGTATAATTAAGTATATTTGTCGAACTCAGTTTCCACTTTCCATGGGCCTAACAAGAGAACAGAAAACAGAGGGAAGGGAAAGAAGAAAACATGAATTCTCATATCTACAGGCTACAGCTGATGGACGTATAAATTTACCAGACATAGGTTTTTATGGTCTGATGGTTGATAGATTATTGGCATTTTGGACATTGATACATTTCCCAGGAACACACTAGGAGCCACTGAATCCTGGGGAATCACATGATTAATCTGTGTAACCTTTTCGGGTACAACTTTATCCCCCTCTACCTTAGCATTTAGCAAGAGCCTCGAAATGCATCTTCACCTTCTCAGGCTTTGTCCTCCACTCGGGAAAGCCCTCCACGTTGATTCCATCTCCTTCGCGGAGTTGCTTCTCCACCCTGAATCCAACTTTCAGGTCGTCTGAGCTGATCAGCCTTCAATAGCCTGAATGAACCTTTTATGTTGGCTTTAGGACCTAACACGGAAGATAGCAGTTTTTCGAGACCAAGCAAATTTGATTGTGAACCATTCAAAGAGACCTAACACGTCTCAGTTCTTCTATATATATTTATTAAAAGCCACTGTATTGCTCTTTTCGAATTATTAACTGTTAGAAAACGGGTGTTGTAGTGTTTGATTAACGCGGAATAAATCAATGAAATAATAAGGACGAGAAAAGCAATAAAGGAAATAAACAAAAGAGACACAAGGATTTACGTGGTTCGGTCAAAATAGACTTACGTCCACAGGTGGGGGATTCGAGCTTCTTCACTATGATGGAGAAAAACCAGAGAGAATAATACAAGGAGTACTCCTAAAATACTAGAGGCTAAAAGTGTGTGTGTGTGTGTGTGTCAAATAATGAACACCAGGCGAGTTCGATTTATAACATAAGGAATCCTAACAAAACCCTAGAATATACTCCGCACAAAAACCTAAAAGAAAATCCGATTTGGAAACGCTTCTCGCTGGCCGCGAGGCGCGGTGTCTGCTGTGAGGTGCGGTAGGCTCTCGGCATTTGTCCCGAGCTGGAGCATTGTGCCGCGACTCGCCTTTTTGAGGATTCAAGGCATAACTAACATTATCAATGCACACTTTAGTCCTTATTATGGCTTTGTTCGCTTCAACTTATCTATGCTTAAATAAATATATTCTTGCTTGGCCCATGTTTAATTCTTGACTCTCCGACATGGGTATGGACAGTCATGGAATTTCTCATAGTGTAGCCGAGTCAGGCACTTGGAGTTGGAGACATACTCGTGTATGACACGAGTACCCCAGCAAAAATGAGTAACAACATAGGCTCTATTCATCCTGTATGATGTTTTTTAACCACTATAGGTTTCGGGGTCCTGCTGGTATCTTCTGAGAATACGACGAAAACTAGCATGCTTGCGAAGCTTGTGCAAACAGAATAGTACTATTAAGTGCGACTATAGCTACTTCGACTGTAGCATGATCTATAACCAAGACAGAAATCCATGGATACAATTAAGCAACATTTCAAATCTTTGTCAACCAAGTGCAAATTATTATCAATTTGGTATATATTAGAGGTAATCATGGGTCGGGCCGGGTCGCGTCTTAAAAAAATTACCCATTGGTAGGGCCGGGCCAAAATTTTGTGCCCAAAGCCCGCTATTTCTGGCCAAAAAGAGCTGGTTTTTCAGGCCAAAATCGGGCCGGGATAAAAATTAGACTAAAAAGTCATTTTTGGCTTGTCCAAAGTCTTTCCCAAAGCAAAAAAAACGGGTTGGGTCGGGCCCGACCGCGGGCCAAAAAATTCTGCCCAAGCCCGCCCAAAAATCGGGCCGGACTGGAGTTGATCAGCTCTAGTATATATGCAGATATAGTGGACACTGCTGTTACTTCAGCACCATTTTTCCACAAGTTTTTCTATTCTTACACCACAGATGGTGGTCGAGTAGGGTTCTTCAACTCCTCTGAGGTAGGCCCCGGTGAGTTCTGTTTCGGGCAACTTCTTACTTGGGCCCTCGAATTTCCCCTCCTCCACTACGGTCAAGGCTATCACCGATGTTGAAGCATTCGTGCTCGAGGCAGATGACTTGAAATTCTCAGCCTTACAGTTCAGAAAACTTCATAGCAGAGAACTGAAGCATACACTCAGGTTTTACTCCTGCCAGTGGCGAACTTGGGCGGCTTGTTACATACAAGCTGTGTGGCATAAGCACAAGAAACGTAAGTTGCTAGACGAACTTACTGCAAAAGAGACAGAACAAGGTCTGATTTTGATTGATGATGATAGTGCAATATATGATGAGATGGTAAGTTTTGTGCCTAAACCTGATTCTGGTGTGGCTGTTTATGCTGCAAGAGTTATGGCTAATTTACGTAGAAGGTCATCCAGCAATCGGTGTGGGCCAGATTCATACGTCGTTCAGTACACTATGACTAATGACTTTTGATGTTAATTATATGGTATCTCAATGGGTGCAAAGCTACGTTCAAGGTATATATATATATATATATATATATATATATATATATATATATATATATATATATATATATATATATATATATATATATATATATATATATATATATATATATATATATATAAGGGCTTTTATTGAATAAGGTTTTCATTGAACATAATATTTAACCCACGGGGTCAGAAAAATCAAATATAGTTTAGCTTTTACATGTGTGTTAGTTGTTCATTCTCTCCTTGATCTTTCATTACAAGTGCATTATTATCAACTTATTGCTGTCTTGCAATTGCCATAAGCTAGCCTACTATGTCCATTAATAAGATGGCCCACCATATATAGACCTGGCCGGCTAAATTTTCTCTTGTATTTTTTTTTTGATAGCGAAGTTAAAGTGTCTTGCAAGGAGAAAGGAAGGGGAAATTGGGAGTCATGCAAGGGTAGGGGTGCTAATCGAGCGAGTCGATCACGAGTAGAAAATTACTTGACACGTGCTCGTTAAGTTTCGAGTCGAGTTGAGTTGCTCACGAGCAGCTCGTTTAAAGTTTCAGATCATCTTGAATTCTAGGCATTTGATGAATTATTATATCTTCTTTTCTTTACAATTTTTTCCCTTTTATACTAGATCCATTTATTTTTATTGAGTGTTAATGTATTTCTTTATTTCAAAGAGAAATTAATTGAAAACAATTGAGTTACGTGCAAGGTTATCTAGTTTCGAGCGAGCTAGAGCTCACTCAAGTCGAGTTCGAGCTGCTCGTGAGCTGCTCAACTCGATTAGTACCCCGATGCAAGGGGTGAGACTTGCTCCCAAAATGTTAATACCATTAGGATATCACCTGCTGCTCACATTTTCTCCTGTATAGTTACGTTGTACTACAAGTCTACAACCATATTTATTTTGACTATATATATGAGGAGAGTACATAAGTAGTCTAAGAGCTTGTGTGACCTAAGAGAAAAGGAGAGGATTAAAATAGGTGAGTTACGTGATAAAGAGGAAGAAAGTGAGAAAGAAAAGCCAAATTAAACCCTAAAAACCCTAAAACTCTAACTAACCCTAAAACCCTAACTAACCCTAAACCCACCCCCAAGCCCACCACCCTCCCACCCCACCCCCCCCACCACCCTCCCACCCCACCCCCGACCCACCACCCCCACCCTCCACAACTCCAACCCCACCAGCCCCCTCCCCCTCCCCGTGCCGCGCCCCCCCTCCCGGACCACCCCCGGCCCGCCGCCCCCCCTCCCGCATCACCCTTGTCGAATTCCCCCCACCCTCCCCCACCCCCGTCGAATCCTAACCCCACCCCCGCAAACGCCGCCCAACCCCTTCCCCCTTCCCCCGCAACGCCGCGCATGACCCCCTCCCCCTTCCCTTTCCCCGCAAAAAATCGACGGTTTGAAGGGTTTGAAAGAGTTTCGGGTGCGAGGGTTTGAAGGGGTTTCGAGTGCGATGGTTTCAAGGGGTTTCTGGGGGTGCGCAAGGGAAGGGGGAGGGAGGGAGGTTGTGAGACGGCTGCGAAGGGAAGGGGAGGGGAGGGGGGCTTCGCGACAGACCGACAGCGAGGTGGGGAGGGAGGAGGTTCGGCGCGTGGGCGACACCGGGTGGGGAGGGGGAGGGAGTTCGGCACGGTGGCCGACATCCGGGGGGAGGAGGAGGGGGTCAACGAGTGGCCGACGGCCTGGTGGGGAGGGGAGGGGTTGAGCGGGTGGCCGACAGCCAGGGAGGGGTTGTTGTGGGTGGGGGTGGTGGGCTTGGGGTGGTTGGGGGGTGGTGGGTTGGGGGGTGGTGGGCTGGTGGGCTTTTAGGGTTTTTAGAGTTAGGGTTTTTAGGGCTTAATTAAGGTTAATTAGGATTTTTTAGGGTTTAATTAAGGTTAATTAGGATTTTTTAGGGTTAATGACTAACGGAGTTAACCGCCGTTAGTCATTTGGGCATCTGGTGAATTTTTTTAAAGGTTAGGGATATATGGTGAATTCGAAAAAAAGTGGGGGTATTTGGTGAATAAATTTATTTGTCAGGGGTATTTGGTGAAAAAACCGTATTTCGAATTTATAGAATAATAATTATAGGGATGGATTACTTCCAAAAAAATTACAGGAGTGGATTGTGATCGGTGAACGAACCATGTAGGCCTTGAGATGGGACTTTCCAAGTTTTTTGCTCCAATATGGCGCCAAAGCACAATTTATACTTCCACATACATGATCCTGACCACGTTTTATGAACTACCATTAATAGGGTTGCTTCTAAATAATACTCCCTCCATTTCAAATATAAAATACGTATGATATTTGAGATCGAATTTTGAGCATTAGTTACTCTCAATTCATATTGATAAAAATAATAAGAAAAATAATATTATTATACGTATTATTTTTCAAGACGAATATAATGGTATGATTTTTATAATTTTTATTTATCATACTCTAAGAGATATTTATGGTCAAAGGCAAAGCAAATTATTATAAAACGTGAATAATGCCATACATTTTTTAAATAGAGGGAGTAGTTAGTTTTGAAAGTTGTCAAAGATTAAAAACATATACGACTATAGGTTCGTGATTAGTTTTCTAAAGTGATAGTTCCTTAATTAATTTTTGAAAAGCTAACTAGCTAAGCTACCCACCTACATTTTTTTTGTAGGTGGGCCTTTTTGCTTAATTAGTTTTCTCAAATACTCTTATTAGAAGAATATGGGAGAATTATCAAAGAAAAAAACTGAACTATGAGCAATCAAGTAAAATTAGGTTGAACATAGCAAATATACTTAAAAAGACTGAATTAAGAACTATGCTAACAACCCCTTAAAAAAAGGTATGATAACAAAAATTGACTTAATAATGTCAATATAGAGAATTATTGGGAAGTCTTTAGTTATTTTGCATATAAGCGACTAAAATGGCCGAATTTCCAACTTTGACATCACTTAATCTATTTTTGTTCACATAGTTCATAGCTCATTCTATTTATTGAAGTTTCCATTGAAGAAACTTCTTATTGATTGAATATTCAATAATGTATGTGAAAGATTTCACAGTTGAGAGAAAATAAGAGGGAAAATGTTGAACTATGATGTATAGCGCACAACACATATGAGTATCCCACATTGATAAAAGAAGAGAGATGGTTCACTTTATATTGCAAAGGGGCTACTCCCCTTATAGCCATATGGTTTTAAGGTGAAACCTCCTTTGTCTTGTGAAGTGGACTCTCTCTCCTTATGATGGGTGCGGCTCAGACCCATATTTAACATGGTATCAGAGCCAGGTCCACGGCTGGGACCGTTAATTTACTCTGGGCGAATTGAAAAAGGGACCTCACATGTGAGGGGGAGTGTTGAAGCTATGATGTATAGCGCACAACACATGTGAGTGTCCCACATTGATAAAAGAAGAGAGATGGGTTCACTTTATATTGCAAAGGGGCTACTCCCTTTATTGTCATATGGTTTTAAGGTGGAACCTCCTTTGTCTTGTGAAGTGGACGAGAGATGAGTTCACTTTATATTGCAAAGGGGCTACTCTCCTTATTTCCATATGGTTTTAAGGCGGAACCTCCTTTGTTTTGTGAAGTGGACTCTCTCTCCATATGATGGGTGCGGCCCAGGCCCATATTTAACAGAAAATTAGAGAGAGTTTTGTATTGATTGAAATGAGGAGAGAGAAAACAACTGAGTAAATTAAAAAAAACGGAGGTAGTAGTAAGTAAGGATGAGGTGATAATTAGGTTTAAATAAAGGAAGTATTATAACTCAAAGGGGAAAAAGATTGGAAAAGAAAAAAAAAGAGTTAGAAGATGGGAAATAAAGTCTTTACCTCCATAAACCCAATGTTGGGAGCAAATAGACGTGTAAAAAAATCGAAACCGGATAGAGAAGGTGCAATCGCAGTTATAGCAACAGCTCTTCCTGGCCATATTGCAATATCTTCCTCTATTGGGTTAAAATCTATAACATCCTTGCTAGACTCCAACTCAACCTGTGTAATTGCAGTCGTACAATATCATGATAAAATGAATAATGTAAGTTTAAGCATAGGAAAAAGACTAAATTACAACGTGTTCGCGGCAAACAAGAATCATGAAAGACGTTCAGTAATCCTTTTTGCATGGTGTGAAGTGGACTCTCTCTTCTTATGATGGGTGCGGCTCAGGCCCATATTACAATATCTTCCTGGCCATATTGCAATATCTTCCTCTCTTCTTTGCTAGCAAAAGAACTTATGCTTAATGTTGGTTTTCCAAACTATTGGAGTCGTCACATTTTCTCTTCGTACTAGAACATTTTTAATATCTCATATATCCCTAATCTTATTATGTCATTTTGCCACGTTAACCAACTACTTGATTTTTCTTTATGCATCCACCAATTAAAGCATGATGCTTTGGACAATAAAATCTCCTGAAGCATCTTCTAGCACTTTCCAAGAATATCTCATTTTTCTAAAATCCTTCTAGCAATTATATGATGTACCACCTTTGATTATTTAATTTTCTTTTTACACCGTTCTCTTTTACTTCTAAACATAGTACTATTGTTTTCTTAGAAAAAATAATACTTTTGTATTCTTCCCACTTCTATATTGACCGCACACCCACTTCCTAATTACCCACAGATCACTAAATTCTTAGGTATTTCCAAATACATGCAGAGTTAGGTGTATCGAAAGTTGTTTTTCCCTCATTTGTTCATTATAATAGTCGGGTTAAAAGTACCCAAATGAGCATCAGAATTAGCCTTGGTTATACATATAGGGAACATAATAATAGTCATGCTGCCCCTATGTCTATAAATTAAAGATCTAACACAAAAATAATCTTCTAATGTGAGACAAACGAAACGAAGATTCTAAAACGAGCTCAACTTATTATAAGATCATTTTCTCTTGACATTTTCACGCAGTTTATTGTGGATTGACCTTTAAGGGATTTTGGGATGAAATTTATCTCGGAGGGGTCAAGTTGCACAGCTGAATATAGGGGAAAGCACAACTGAATTAGGAACTTATTATCCTTAAGTTGTTTTTTTAGTGTTTCACCATTTTGGTTTACCAAAATCCTCTTAGGCCCTGTTCTTTTGAACTTATTTTGGCTGAACTGAACTGAACTTATTTTATTTTTGCTGAACTGAACTTATTTTTGCTGAACTGAACTTATTTTTACTTATTTTTGCTGAACTGAACTTATTTTTGTTGAACTGAACTTATTTTTGCTAAATAATAATAATAAATAATATATAATATATAATAATAAAGAATAATAATAATAATAATAATAAATAACAAATAATAAATAATAAATAATAAATAATAAATAGTAAATAATAAATAATAAACAACAAATAATAAATAATAAATAATAAATAATAAACAATAAATAATAAATAATAAATAATAAATAATAAATAATAAATAATAAATAAATAATAAATAATAAATAATAAATAATAAATAATAAATAATAAATAATAAATAATAAATAATAATAATAATAATAATAAATAAAAATAAATAATAAATAATAAATAATAATAATAATAATAATAATAATAATAATAAATAATAATAATAAATAATAATAAATAATAATAATAATAATAATAATATTAATAATAATAATTAATAAATAATAAATAATAATAATAATAATAATAATAATAAATAATAATAATAAATAATAATAATAATAAATAATAATAATAAATAATAAATAATAAATAATAAATAATAAATAATAAATAAATAATAATAATAATAATAATAATAATAATAATAATAATAATAATAATAATAATAATAATAATAATAATAAATAATAATAATAATAAATAAATAATAATAATAATAATAATAAGAAATAATAATAAATAATAAATAATAATATTAAATACTAACAATAATAATAATAATAATAAATAATAATAATAATAATAATAATAATAAATAATAATAAATAATATAATAATAAATAATACATAATACATAATAATAAATAATATAATAATAAATAATAATAAATAATATAATAATAAATAATAATAATAATAAATAAATAATAAATAAATAATAATAATAATAATAATAATAATAATAAATAATAATAAAAAATAATAATAATAATAAATAACAAATAATAAATAAATAATAAATAACAAATAATAAATAAATAATAATAAATTATAAATAATAAATAATAAATACTAAATAATAAATAATAAAAATATTAAAATAAAATAAAAAAATAAAATAAAATAAAAAAAATAAAAAAAATTACAAATTCATCGTTATTATAATTATAATATTAATAATAATAACAATATTAATAGTAATATTGAAAACAAAAATAATAATTACAACATTAGATAAGACTGAACTTATTTTTGCTGAACTGAACTTATTTTTGCGGAACTGAACTTATTTTTACTTATTTTTGCTGAAAATAAGTCCAAAAGAACAGGGCCTTAGCCAATAGAACCCCAGATTTTGTAACAAATTCAACATCGTTGCCTTGGACCATCCCAGCTGAAAATATTGCATGAGCGCTTGCTAAGGTTCCATGGCCGCAAATATTTACCTGATCAAAATGAAGATTGATCAAGTATATAATAAAACATGGATTCTAGGTATTATATATTTCTCTCCAAATCTTATTATAAGGCACAATATTTGACATGAACTATAATTACTTTTTTTTATTAAAAATTATCACTCCCAACACATATTAATAAAAATCATAGGAAAATAAATATATATATATATATATATATATATATATATATATATATATATATATATATATATATATATATATATATATATATATATATATATATATATATAGGGGTAGGATCCGCTGAAAACAGCTCTTAGTCTGAAAACTGAAAACAAGGCTAACTTTTACCAATTTTAGGGTAACTTTATATACTTTAGGGGTAACTTTTGCCTGTTTTAGGGTAACTTCATTATATTAAGGATAACTTTATACTTCATCCGTTCCATAATAAGTGAAAGGCAAAAAGTCATTAAATACCCTTTTCATTATCAAAAGGAGGAGAGAGAAAAGCAAACCACACAAGTTTGTGATGGGTACTCTTGTCATTTTGTCACTTTC
Organism: Beta corolliflora; assembly: GCA_947648045.1. Classification (NCBI taxonomy): domain Eukaryota; kingdom Viridiplantae; phylum Streptophyta; class Magnoliopsida; order Caryophyllales; family Amaranthaceae; genus Beta; species Beta corolliflora. Next base: position 344,371 of record CANSZD010001244.1, read on the forward strand.
TTTTTTCCATTTAAGGTATGTTTCACTTATTTTAAAACGTTCTTAAATAGTAAGTGTTTCACTTATTATGGAACGGAGGAAGTATATTTCAAGGGTAACTTTATATATTATAAGGGTAACTTTTAGTACGTTTAAGATAACTTTATTATGTCATAATTAATTTTCATCTTTCTAGGGTAACTTTGAGTATTATAAGGATAACTTTGAGTATTATAAGTAGGGGTGTGCACCGGTCCAGGACCGGACTGGACCGGAACCGGCTGGACCGGTGGACCGAAATTCGGGGTTTTCTTGGACCGGGACCGGAATTTTTCCGGTCCGGTCCGGTCCTGGACCTCTTGGACCGGAATTTTTTTTTTCAAAAAAAAAAACTTTTTTATTTTATTTAAATATATTTATAAATTATATACATTAAAAATTAATAATTTTAATGTCAATAATCCTATAGGAATAAATAGTAGGTTTTTAAGTTTCTAACTTTCTACCTTTTAAATTTTTTTTTAACATATACATTTTTTTTTTACTAAAATAATATAAATTCCGGTCCAACCGGTCCGGACCGGAATTTTCCGGGTTTGGACCGGACCGGAATTTTCCGGGTTTGGACCAGACCGGACCGGTGGACCGGAATCCTGATTTTCGGCGGACCGGGGACCTCCGGTCCGGTCCAAATTCCGGTCCGGACCGGTTTGTGCACACCCCTAATTATAAGGGTAACTTTAACTAATAGTATTACAGTAACTTTTAAGTCTTGATATCCCCCACCTTCTTCTTCAACCTTCATCTTCTTCAACCTTCTTTTTCTCCCTCAACTCTCATAATAAAAAATCGGGATACCAAAATCAAGAATAAAACCTCGCAAATTGAAAACAAGCAAAGACTACTTAAAGAAGAGCTAATTTCCTCGATTAATTTGTGAAAACATATCAATTTCATCAAAATAAGTAAAAATCAAAAAAATAAAACAAGAATCAAATCTCTGCAAATTGAAAAGGAAGCCGAGAAAACCTAATACGAACAATCAGACACAATAATAATTGAATAAATTCGCAAATGAATAAGAGACAGAGAGAAAGAGGAGAGAGAAAGCGTACGAGAAAGAGATCGAGAAGAACGTGAGGAGGAAGAGGAGAGAGATCAGAAAAAGAAGAAAGATGAAGAAGAGCAGTGTCGATTGTGAGGGAGCTCGTTGTTGCTATGGCGGTGTTCTTCGTTTTCGCCATTGGTTTGTTCAACCTACAAGTTTTCTAGGGTTCGAATTCAAGCATTAGAATACATTATTTCATCCGAAATGGCAGATTTTGCCTTTGAATTATGCATACCTACCATGAATTTGCTTAAGTTCCTAGAAATCAAATGGTGAGAGGAGAGAGAATTTGGGGTTTTTTTTTTCTGGGGGGGAAGAGGATCGAGAGAGGGGGGGGTTATTTTGGATTTTATGAGGGGATGGACAAAGAATTCCAGCCCTTAGATCATATTAGTAATATTATTTGATGGCTCAGATCTTCTGTTTTCAGTTTTCACATTAATGAGTGTTTTTACAAGACCCTATTCCTTATATATATATATATATATATATATATATATATATATATATATATATATATATATATATATATATATATATATATATATATATATATATATATATATAAGTATTTATAATGACTTTCTTTTTATAAATTTTCTTTTTGGTTTTGATGAAACAACATTATTAAAGGAGTGGAAGTGAGTATGACGGAAAAATGATTAAGCTGAATATATATGAAGTGACTTTGAACAGTATAATAAAAAGAAAAGTTAGTGGAAAGCATGTCTAAGCGAAGTCTAAATCAGGGCCGTCTTAATCATTTTGGGGGCCCTGTTCTAATAATAGAATTGGGCCCTATATATAATACTCCATTTAACTATGAAAGGCGCAAAGTTACTATGTAATCATCATAACAAATCCTCTTGTCAACATACTTGCTTAAAGATTGGGAATTTCAAAATCCTCTACTAGTTTGCCTTTTTAAAAATTAGAAAATTTCTACCTTAAAAAGAAATATCAGTATATAGCTAATAAGCATATCAATATTTATTTTATTTGGTAATTAAGTAGCACCTTCATTAAAAAGAATCATCAAAACTAGTATTACAAAGTACAAATTCAGCATAGCAATTATTCAATTAAACATTAACCTTGAAAAAATATGAAATTTTCTTATCCAAAAAAAGAAAAAAGAAAATTGAGACTAGGAAATCCAACTGAAAATTTGAGGAATCCGAGAAGTAATAAAGGAAGGTTTGACAATTTGTTTGATACTTTTGACTTATGGGAATTGAAAGAAGATGGATATGCCGAGAGGAGTAATTATAAATTAGGAACAAGAAAATTGAGTCTTAACTGACTAAAGCTGCAGCATCAATGGAAGATTGGAAGAGATAAGGAAGGAAGCATTTTTTTTCTTTTTCTGTTGGCTTAGCAGGCTCTGAAATTTGGGGCCCTTCGGCTTTTAGGGGCCCTGTGCTGAGGACCAGAATGCACAGGGTGTTAGCCGGCCCTCTAAATGATAAAAGTTACCCTTAACTTTTCATAGCCTCTTATACACCTTCATTATATAAGATCATCGATTTTTAAGAAAACATACACCAAAAAATATTGAAGAAGACCACGAATGAGACATGGCTATTTTTATTAGTAAAAGTCTTATATGGACCTGGTCCACACTAAATTAGTGTGGACCTAATGCTAATTCATGTGATTTATGAAAAAAAAGGTCACTATATAAAAAAATAGATATAAAAAATGAGTAGATATAGATTCTAAAGTTTGACTATGTGAAAAAAAAAAGGTTACTATGTCACACAAACTAAAAATTTCATCATGATAAACTAATGTAAGAAAAAAAGTGACTATATTTAAAAAAACGGTCACTATGATAGAAAATAATTGTATAGTGTAACTTAAGATTTTTAAAAAGGTTACTATATGGAAAAAAGGGTCACTATGTTAAATAAGTGGCTTTGGTCCACAATAATATTAGTGTGGACCAGGTCCACGCAAGACTAACTCTTTTTATTATTGTACACGTATAAAAAATTCTGAAGAACAGATTTTAGCTTGTACTTCATATATAGAAAATAAAGAAGGAAAAAAACAAAGTATATATTGATAGACCATATTGATAGAGAATACTATTAGGATAATATTTTCTCATTGTTTTAGGATATATATATGATAAGTAATTAAGTATGAAGGTTTAAAATAATACTATAGTAATAGATTTTGAACCTAATCAAGAAATATTATATCAAAGTACCTCTAAAGTAGGGCTAAACCATCGAAGATTGAATCTTGGAATGTTAGATGATGATACCATATCTATCACCTTTGTCAAATAACAGGTTAACCACTTAAATTCTTGAGCCATTGCTTGCAAACATTCTTGATCCTTCTGCTTATCTAAGAAGCACACCACAGCAGGATTTCCCTTGATAGGTGAGCTTGTAAATGCATTAACCTGTAGATAAGGCATTAACATATATTGATAATAGGAAAAAACTACCCTTTCATAGCGTTTCGAAAAAGTCGTGACCTTTTCTAGTATAATACTCCCTCTTTTTTTTTGTTCTTTCTATTTGGAATCTTGACACTATTCACAATTAGAGAGAACCTTTTAAATTCTTCTCAATGTATAAGAAAAAAATATAGTCATGTGGGATCTTGTTTGATTCGTCTCAATGATTACTTTATTAACATTCAATCGTTATAATTTTCTAATACGTAATGAAAGATATTTAAGGTCAAAAACGTGCACTGGCAAACGCGTACAGTTAAAGTAGGAAGAACAAAAAAAAACAGAGGGAATTAACAAAAAAAAAACAGAGGGAATATTTTCTAGTTTCTACATCGTCCCAAAATCGTTGATCCATTTTTCTTTCTAAATTGCTCTAATATATCTTTGTTCTATTCTATTTATGGCAAAATATGTATCTAGGGAAGAGATAATTTTGAGCTAATAGTCTTGCGTGGACGTGGTCTACATTAATATTATTGTGAACCAAACCCACCCATATAACATGATCATTTTTTTTTCATATAGTAACCTTAAAATCTTAAGTTACACTAATCTATTATTGTCTTATATAGTGACACTTTTCTTATATAGTTATCACTTCTTACATTAGTTTATCATAATGAAAATTTCATTTTTATAACATAATAATCTTTTTTCTCACATAGTCACCCTTTACAATTTACATCTACTCCTCTTTTATATATATATTTTTTGACATAATGATCCTGTTTTTCATAAATCACATGTACTAGCATTAGGTCCAAACTGATCTAGTTTTTCTAATTAATATTTGTAAAACTCTTTCCTATCTTTAATAGTAATGAAATGTTCGGACAAATATGTATCAACTAATTTCAGTCCAAATATTTGTAAAACTTTATAGAGCAATTGAGTAACCAATGAGGCTTCCTCCTTTCAGTTATCTATTTTTTTAGGTGGTCTAGCTCCTTTCAGTTATCTTAGCATACTCCAAACACAATTGAATTATTTTTCTTTATCAACAAAAGATACATAAATAAATTAACGTATAGATTTGGATGACATAAAATGCAAATAAGAGAGATGGGAGACATACCACAAAATATTTGAAGGGTACTTCAGAACTAGCCATTTACCTCGCACAATACTTAAGCCGCAATTAAGTAAGCACTCGGTAGAATAAACTACAAAAAGGAACAGCGACCGATTTTTTGGTTGTTTTGCGACTGTTTGGACAGTAGCTAAAACCGTGTGATATTTATAAATGGAATGCAAACAGTTAGAGCTTGCTGAATAAGATCCAAAATTCCAATCTTTCAGATCAAAGATAATAAAAACTAGCACAAAAAAAATCAGAACTCTAGACTCACCTATTTTCGACCAAATTCGAAGTAAAAAAATGTATGTATTGTGATTGTAGAGTTTTAGTAGGATGATATATAATGAACAATATGGTCTATATATCTCTATGACTCTATATATATACACCCCAAAACTCTTAGGTGGTTATGGGAAGCTTAATCATTGGTGAAATGAATTGTTTTTATGTGAATGGAAAATTTGCCCCGTGCATTTTGCTTTTCATATTATAGTAATTTTTAATTTGAATGTTGGTTGGCTTTGAATTTTGATCAAACGTCAAGAATCACGAGTTTTATGCTTATTATTGATATTTCAAACCACTCCACAACCTAATGTTGTTGTGGTGTTTGATTAATCAGCAATTATAGAGGGAAGGGAAGGGAGGAGGGGGTAATTATAGATGATTATTGATGAGTGGACTTTTTTTTTTGTCTTTTGAAATCTTTCCAACGTGTATGTGATAGAATAATGATATTAAATATAGGCTGTGTCATCTTCAAAAATGAAAATATAAATGCTATTGGATTTATTTCAATGAATATTTTCATAACATAAGTACTATATACAGCCCAAAAAAAAAGTTTGGAGAACTTAACAAAAACTTGATAACCATAATACTGTTATAAACAAGTAAAATATCTAAAAAATCTTAAATAGAACTAATAACTGATTTTAAGTATTCTGCAATGAACTACAGAAATCACAGTGCATCAATCACTGATTTTGGAGGGTGGGTGATGGAACTCACAACCGTTGATCACTTCACTCTTTATCAACACAAATATGTTGTTCTTTTAGCTTCACAGGTTATTTTTTAACTACTAAGAATTAAAATACTTTTTAGTAGTTTGGCATTGTAATTCAAAAATCATTAACAAATAGATTCTCCCATGTCATTATTTCACATTGATAAAGTAATCTGAGCAAAAACTGAGACAATAATTGCAGAGACAAAAAATGGAGAACCTTCCCAAACTAAACTATTAAGTTTGTACAGATACATGAAGCAAATAGCAGAACTTGAAGTCGACTGATTGCGGGAGGAAAAGAAGAGAGATAAACAATAAAGTGAGAGTTGTCGCTCATTTTGCTCATGCTAATAGCCCACACTAGGTATTAATGTGAAGTGGGAGAATTTACCCTGCGCATTTTGTTTTTGATAATAAATTAATTCTTCATTTGAATGTTGCTTGGCTTTGATCTGAGGTAAAGAATCATGGATTTCATGCCTATTTGATAAATTTGATATGACTGAAAATGGGCTTGGGCAACCCAATACGGAGGAGGAGAGTTCGGCCCACACACAAGCCCAAAGGGGGTTCCATATTAAAACCAATTGACAATAGTAGGAGTAGCTCCTCTAGCTTATATTGTGGTACTGTCTCTCCTCTTTCTCCAATATGAGACAACTCACATGTGCACAACATACATGGGGTTCAACACTATTCTTGATATTTCAAACCGCGTTTAGAAGGTGGTTACGCGCGCGCACACACGAAAACAAAAAGAATCATTTTACAACCATATAATATGCCATAAGAATATGCTCATTCTAAAATATCAAAAAATGGAGCTATAATCAGTATAATTAAGTATATTTGTCGAACTCAGTTTCCACTTTCCATGGGCCTAACAAGAGAACAGAAAACAGAGGGAAGGGAAAGAAGAAAACATGAATTCTCATATCTACAGGCTACAACTGATGGACGTATAAATTTACCAGACATAGGTTTTTATACATTACAGTGTAAAATGGTCTGATGGTTCATAGATTATTGGCATTTTGGACATTGATACATTTCCCAGGAACACACTAGGAGCCACTGAATCCTGGGGAATCACATGATTAATCTGTGTAACCTTTTCGGGTACAACTTTATCCCCCTCTACCTTAGCAAGAGCCTCGAAATGCATCTTCACCTTCTCAGGCTTTGTCCTCCACTCGGGAAAGCCCTCCAGGTTGATTCCATCTCCTTCGCGGAGTTGCTTCTCCACCCTGAATCCAACTTTCAGGTACGTCTGAGCTGATCAGCCTTCAATAACCTGAATGAACCTTTTATGTTGGCTTTAGGACCTAACACGGAAGATAGCAGTTTTTCGAGACCAAGCAAATTTGAATGTGAACCATTCAAAGAGACCTAACACGTCTCAATTCTTCTATATATATTTATTAAAAGCCACTGTATTGCTCTTTTCGAATTATTAACTGTTAGAAAACGGGTGTTGTAGTGTTTGATTAACGCGGAATAAATCAATGAAATAATAAGGACGAGAAAAGCAATAAAGGAAATAAACAAAAGAGACACAAGGATTTACGTGGTTCGGTCAAAATAGACTTACGTCCACAGGTGGGGGATTCGAGCTTCTTCACTATGATGGAGAAAAACCAGAGAGAATAATACAAGGAGTACTCCTAAAATACTAGAGGCTAAAAGTGTGTGTGTGTGTCAAATAATGAACACCAGGCGAGTTCGATTTATAACATAAGGAATCCTAACAAAACCCTAGAATATACTCCGCACAAAAACCTAAAAGAAAATCCGATTCGGAAACGCTTCGCGCTGGCCGCGAGGCGCGGTGTCTGCTGTGAGGTGCGGTAGGCTCTCGGCATTTGTCCCGAGCTGGAGCATTGTGCCGCGACTCGCCTTTTTGAGGATTCAAGGCATAACTAACATTATCAATGCACACTTTAGTCCTTATTATGGCTTTGTTTGCTTCAACTTATCTATGCTTAAATAAATATATTCTTGCTTGGCCCATGTTTAATTCTTGACTCTCCGACATGGGTATGGACACTCATGGAATTTCTCATAGTGTAGCCGAGTCAGGCACTTGGAGTTGGAGACATACTCGTGTATGACACGAGTACCCCAGCAAAAATGAGTAACAACATAGGCTCTATTCATCCTGTATGATGTTTTTTAACCACTATAGGTTTCGAGGTCCTGCTGGTATCTTCTGAGAATACGACGACAACTAGCATGCTGGCGAAGCTTGTGCAAACAGAATAGTACTATTAAGTGAGACAGGGGCGGAGCCAGAAGGGGGGACATGGGGACAGATGTCCCCCCACTTTAAAAAAAAAAATTCACGGAAAAAAAAAATTTAAAAAAAAGGAAAAACGAAAGACACTTCACGCGTGAAAACATAAGCGCCTTTCACCTTTGAGAGAAAAACGAAGAGAGAGAAAGTTCAAAAATCAAAACCCTAACTCCCTGCCCCGCCGTCGACCGGATTTCTGTCCAGGCCGCCGGATTTCCGTCATCGAACTACGACCACGAGCAGCAGCCAGGCCCAGGCAGTGGCGGACTGGACTGAGTCACGAAGAACGGAAGAAGTTCCGATTGAGTCCAGCTCCAGCCTCCAGGCAGCCCGCAACTCCACGACTCCACAACCACAGCCCGCAGCCCGCAGCGGCGCAGCCCACGACTCCACAATCACCAGTGAGTTGTTTTTTTCTAAACCCTAACTCCATAAGTTTTAATTTTACTGTTTTGAGGTAATATATATCAATGTTTGGTTCAATTGGTTGTGAATTTGTGAATTGTGATTATGGTTGAAATCTGAATACTTGTCTACTTGAATTAGTTGAATGATTTGTTGTTGGAAATTGGAATGTTGGCCATGATTTATTGACTCGATTTGTTGATTCATGTTTTAGGATTTAGGTAGTTTGTAATTTCTAATTTGAAAATTGTAAATTTGAGTTGATTTATAATTGATTAGTTTGGTTTGATAATGTAATTGATTCATGTTTATCAATTTAATTAGGAAAATGTCAAGTGGTTCACATTCACCTAATTCAAACAAGTCCAAGGCTAAGGGAAAACAACCCGATTTTCGACAATTCATGTTTAAAAGAATGAAATCTCAAGAAACATCTTCACCCGCTCATAGTGAAACACCTCAAAATGAATCTCCTTCATTTAGTTCTCCCCAAACTCAAGATGTTGATATGAATGTTGGTGGTTCAAGTACTAGTAATGTACCATTAGAGGAGGAGGAAAATGAGGAGGAGGAGGAGGAGTCGGAAGGAGAAGGATTAGTATATGATGTTGCATTACTTCCTCATGATCCGGGAAAAAGAATGAACATAATGAGTTACCCCTCAAATCAAAGAAATGCGGTTAGGAGAGCTTATATTCTTAAAAAACCATGTCAACCAAAAACTCATGCCTTTCCTCAAAGAATGGTGTCCGGTTTACGTCGTTTTAGTGTTAATTGGTTCAAGAAATGGGATTGGCTTGAATATAGCATTGAAAAAGATGCCGCATTTTATTTTGTGTGTTACTTGTTCAAAAAAGATGTTGAAATTAATATGGGGGGTGATGCATTTGTTGATGGAGGGTTTAGGGCATGGAATAAACCGGAAAGATTTGAGAAGCATGTTGGTGGAATTAAAAGTGCTCATAATGTTGCTTATGAAAAGTATGTGAATTTAAGAGAGGAAAAAAGAAATCAATTGTGAATGTGCTTGACAATGTAAGTGAGGTGACAAAAAAGAAATATCATATTCGTTTGAAAGCATCTTTAGCTTGTTTGCGATTTCTTTTGCGTCAAGGATTGGCATTTCGTGGGCATGATGAAAGTGAGGAGTCTTATAGTAGGGGTAATTTTCTTGAGCTTTTGAGGTGATTAGGGGAAAAGGTTGAGGAAGTAAAAAAACATACATTAGAAAATGCTCCCAAAAATTATCAAATGACTTCTCCTCCGATTCAAAAGGACATTATTACTTGTTGTGCAAAAGAAACCACTAAATGCATAATAGAAGAGCTTGGTGATGATTACTTTGGCATATTGGCCGATGAATCAAGTGATGTGTCTCAAAAAGAACAACTTGCTCTTGTTTTGCGTTTTGTTCATCGAGATAGTGGTAAGATTATGGAGAGATTTTTGGGAATTGTTCATGTTAGTGATACTACCGCTTTGTCTCTTAAAGATGCCATTATGTCTTTACTTGTGGAGCATTCATTGAGTCCATCTATGATAAGAGGACAAGGTTATGATGGTGCTAGCAATATGAGAGGTGAAGTAAATGGTCTTAAGACTTTGATCATGAATGATACCCCGAGAGCCTACTACATACATTGTTTTGCTCATCAACTCCAACTTGCACTAGTTGCCGTTGCTAAGAAGAATGATACTTGTGGTTGGTTATTTGAGATACTTGCAAACTTGTTAAATGTAATTGGGGTTTCTTGTAAGAGAAGGGACATGCTTCGACAAAGCCAAGCTCAACAAGTGGCTCAAGCATTAGAGGTAGGGGAAATTGAAAGTGGAACGGGTTTGAATCAAGAACTTGGTTTGAAAAGACCCGGAGATACGCGTTGGGGGTCTCATTTCAAGTGTCTTTTAAATATCATCAACTTGTTTTCTTCTATTGTTGAGGTACTTATGCATATTGGGAAAAATGGTTCGTCGGAAGATAAGTTCAAAGCTCAAATTGTTTTGGGATCATTTGAGTCATTTGATTTTATTTTTATGGCTCATTTGATGTTGACTATATTTGGGTACACAAATGATTTATGTGTTGCTTTGCAAAGAAAAGAGCAAGATATTGTGAATGCCATGGGACTTGTTAATTCCACAAAAAATGTGTTGCAAAAAATGAGGGAACAAGGATGGGAGACACTCTTACACAAGGTTACTTCATTTTCAATTAAGCATAAAGTTGAAGTTCCTAACATGGATGCTCTTTATGTTCCCCAAGGAAGATCAAGGTGTTTTGTTGAACAAACAACTAATCTACATCATTTTCGGGTTGGGATTTTTTTGGAAGTGATTGATTTGCATCTTCAAAAACTTGATAATCGATTTAATGAGAGGAACATGGAGCTACTTACTTGCATGGCTTGCCTAAGTCCCAAAGGTAATTTTTCATCTTTTGACAAAGAAAAAATACTCAAACTTGCCTCTTTTTATCCCGAAGAATTTTCTAGTCTTGATGTGATGGCTCTTGAACTTCAACTTGATGTATTCATGGATAATATGCTAAATGATGAGAGATTTTGTGGTTTACAAGATCTTAATTCTCTTTCCATGATGCTTGTTCAAACAAAGAGGCATGAGAATTTTCCTCTTGTATATTTGCTAATCAAGTTGATGTTGAATCTTCTCGTTGCTACTACGGCAATCGTTGAAAGGGTGTTTTCCGCAATGACATGTGTCAAAAATAGGTTGCGAAATAGCATGGGCGATCAATTTATGAATGATTGTTTGGTAACTTTTATTGAGAAGGATGTGTTCTTACAAGTTCCCGATGAAAGAATCGTTGATCGCTTTCAAAATATGAAGACCCGAAGGATGAATTTGTAATTTTCATTTCTAGTTTATGTATTTTTTTTAATTTCTCTTTGGATTGTAAGACTATAAGCATTTTGGAATTTTGGATGTAAACGTTAAGTATTAAACAATTTTTGTTGTAGTGTTTTTTTTTCTAATTTTTTTTCCGATTTCCCGACGTCCGGATTTTGTCCCCCCGCTTTGAGAATCCTGGCTCCGCCACTGAAGTGCGACTATAGCTACTTCGACTGTAGCATGATCTATAACCAAGACAGAAATCCATGGATACAATTAAGCAACATTTCAAATCTTTGTCAACCAAGTGCAAATTATTATCAATTTGGTATATATTAGAGGTAATCATGGGTCGGGCCGGGCCAAAATTTTGTGCCCAAAGCCCGCTATTTCTGGCCAAAAAGAGCTGGTTTTTCAGGCCAAAATCGGGCCGGGATAAAAATTAGACTAAAAAGTCATTTTTGGCTTGTCCAAAGCCTTTCCCAAAGCAAAAAAACGGGTTGGGTCGGGCCCGACCGCGGGCCAAAAAATTCTGCCCAAGCCCGCCCAAAAATCGGGCCGGGCTGGAGTTGATCAGCTCTAGTATATATGCAGATATAATGGACACTGCTGTTACTTCAGCACCATTTTTCCACAAGTTTTTCTATTCACTATGGTGGGGACTTAGAACTCTCTGGTAAAAAAAATTTCCTTTAATCTGAGATTGCTTATTCATGAGGAAGATCTTACTCTCCTTTATCTTAAATTTATACTTTTCATTGGGATCAATATGTAGCTCACTAGGACAAAGTCTAATCACAATGGTGACCCCATAACCGAGATGCTCTTCATAGTCCGAGAACATCTCTATTCTTACACCACAGATGGTGGTCGAGTAGGGTTCTTCAACTCCTCTGAGGTAGGCCCCGGTGAGTTCTGTTTCGGGCAACTTCTTACTTGGGCCCTCGAATTTCCCCTCCTCCACTACGGTCAAGGCTATCACCGATGTTGAAGCATTCGTGCTCGAGGCAGATGACTTGAAATTCTCAGCCTTACAGTTCAGAAAACTTCATAGCAGAGAACTGAAGCATACACTCAGGTTTTACTCCTGCCAGTGGCGAACTTGGGCGGCTTGTTACATACAAGCTGTGTGGCATAAGCACAAGAAACGTAAGTTGCTAGACGAACTTAGTGCAAAAGAGACAGAACAAGGTCTGATTTTGATTGATGATGATAGTGCAATATATGATGAGATGGTAAGTTTTGTGCCTAAACCTGATTCTGGTGTGGCTGTTTATGCTGCAAGAGTTATGGCTAATTTACGTAGAAGGTCATCCAGCAATCGGTGTGGGCCAGATTCATACGTCGTTCAGTACACTATGACTAATGACTTTTGATGTTAATTATATGGTATCTCAATGGGTGCAAAGCTAAGTTCAAGGTATATATATATATATATATATATATATATATATATATATATATATATATATATATATATATATATATATATATATATATATATATATATATATATATATATATATATAAGGGCTTTTATTGAATAAGGTTTTCATTGAACATAATATTTAACCCACGGGGTCAGAAAAATCAAATATAGTTTAGCTTTTACATGTTTGTTAGTTGTTCATTCTCTCCTTGATCTTTCATTACAAGTGCATTATTATCAACTTATTGTTGTCTTGCAATTCCCATAAGCTAGCCTACTATGTCCATTAATAAGATGGCCCACCATATATAGACCTGGCCGGTAAAATTTTCTCTTGTATTTTTTTTTTGATAGCGAAGTTAAAGTGTCTTGCAAGGAGAAAGGAAGGGGAAATTGGGAGTCATGCAAGGGTAGGGGTGCTAATCGAGCGAGTCGATCACGAGTAGAAAATTACTTGACACGTGCTCGTTAAGTTTCGAGTCGAGTTGAGTTGCTCACGAGCAGCTCGTTTAAAGTTTCAGATCATCTTGAATTCTAGGCATTTGATGAATTATTATATCTTCTTTTCTTTACAATTTTTTCCCTTTTATACTAGATCCATTTATTTTTATTGAGTGTTAATGTATTTCTATATTTCAAAGAGAAATTAATTGAAAACAATTGAGTTACGTGCAAGGTTATCTAGTTTCGAGCGAGCTAGAGCTCACTCAAGTCGAGTTCGAGCTGCTCGTGAGCTGCTCAACTCGATTAGTACCCCGATGCAAGGGGTGAGACTTGCTCCCAAAATGTTAATACCATTAGGATATCACCTGTTGCTCACATTTTCTCCTGTATAGTTGTACTACAAGTCTACAACCATATTTATTTTGACTATATATATGAGGAGAGTACATAAGTAGTCTAAGAGCTTGTGTGACCTAAGAGAAAAGGAGAGGATTAAAATAGGTGAGTTACGTGATAAAGAGGAAGAAAGTGAGAAAGAAAAGCCAAATTATATGATATTATGCAGCTTGTAACTTCAAATATAAAGTTACAACTAGAAAAAAATGAAAAAAAACTAATATTTATTATGTCTTCCAAAGATACAAATATCATTGTTTACTTTATCTCCACATCCCTTTATAAATAGTTTTATTTATTAGCACATACAGTACATAATTTTAGGAACCAATTCTCAAGAGATTTGTCAATAGTTAAGCAACAAATAAACCTTCCATCCCCTCAAAAAAAAAAAAAATAAACCTTCCATCACAGTAACAGCTTCACCACTTATAATAAACACTCTGTGATTCTTCTTCCACGTGTAACATTAAAGTTCCTCCTCTTGGAGATGCCTGCCACGTCACCCAAAAAACAATGTCATATTATTTCGAATTTATAGAATAATAATTATAGGGATGGATTACTTCCAAAAAAATTACAGGAGTGGATTGTGATCGATAAACAAACCATGTAGGCCTTGAGATGAGACTTTCCAAGTTTTTTGCTCCAATATGGCGCCAAAGCACAATGTATACTTCCACATACATGATCCTGACCAAGTTTTATGAACTACAATTAATAGGGTTGTTTCTACAGATTACTCCCTCCATTTCAAAAAATATAAGCATACATGATATTTGAGGTTGAACTTTGATCTTTAATTACTCTCAATTCATTGTTGACAAAAATTATAATAATATAATAGTATTATAATATTTTTCAAGACGAATATAATAGTACAGTATAATTTTATTTACTATATTATAAGAGATATTTATAGTCAATTCAAATTATCAGTAAAGCGTGAATAATACGTTATATTTTGATATAGAGGGAGTAGTTAGTTTAAAAAGTTGTCAAAGACTAAAAACATACACGACTACAGGTTCGTGATTAATTTTTCTAAGGTGATAGTTCTTTAATTATTGAAAAGCAACTCACCTACACTTTTTGTAGGTGGGCCTTTTTGCTTAGTTTTCCCAATACCCTTGTTAAAAGAATAAGGGAGAATTTTTAAAGAAAAAAACTGAACTATGAGCAATCAAGTAAAATTAGGTTGAACATTGCAAATATACTTTTTTTTTTTTTTTGGTGAAATAAGGACTTGCAAATATACTTAAAAGACTGAATTAAGAACTATGCTAACAATCCCTTCAAAAAAGTATGGTAACAAAAATTGACTCAATGATCAATATTTAGAAGGAAAAATTGATAAGAAACAGTCCTAATTATGGGCGTTCCACCAAATCTCGCCTCAACTTTTGATTAATCCTCAGCGGTCTCAACTTTGGGGTGTGTTTTATAAAAATGATCCCAACAGGTTAATGAGCTACTATAACAGGTAAAAACACCCTTCCCCCATGGCGACCCCTGCCACAGTGCCACCCATGAACACCGCCTCCCCCTCCCCTGCCATTGTGCCACCCACGACACCACCCCCTCCCCTGCAATAGTGCCACCCACAAACACCGCCTCCCCTCCCCGCCACCCCCGAAACCTCCCTGCTACCCCCGAAATCATCACCTCCCAAAGACAAAAGGCAAGATCCAATTTCATCTTGACGCAGTCGGAAATAATGGAGGAAAAGCAAGCGCAATTCCTAAAACGAACTGACATATTTACAAGCGATAAATCCGTAGAAACTCCGGAATCCACCAGGAAAGAGTTTAACTCTCAAATATTAATATCAAAATAAAAGCTGCCTCTTAATGACGGCTAAAAATATTTAAATAACCTAAACAAAACCCTAATATGAAAATTAGGCAAAAATAAAATCCGAAAAACATTAAAATGCTATTTTCTAGCCCTAAACGAACTCAGATGGCTTAAAAAGCCGGTAGGTCACAGCACAACAGTGAGTTGGACTCGTTGGACCGTTTTCCTTTCCGAAAAGGTATTTTATTAAGCATTCTGACACCGGGAGTCTTACAAGTCGAAATCATTTCAGGCTTTTTCGACGATGAACTTCTTCGTCGAACTGTGCAGCTAACCTTCCTACGTCACATCTTCTAAAACATCAGCATCAGCACTAGGAACTCCATACAACTCTCTGTCCAACATTCAATCCTCCCTACCATTAACTGCAAGTGCCCCTCTTTATCTACATCTTTCGTTTCTCTTTCATCATAAGCTACCTAAATGTAGCAGTAGCAAGCAGCAAAAAATCCATGAAAGTCGAGAACCAGAAGTACCATTTACTGGATTAGCCGCTTATACAACTCCCAAAATTCAAACTCTCTCTCCTCACCATCGATGAAGGTTGAAGCTCCGCAAAAATCCATGTATGCCGACAAACCACCTTCAAATCCCTGATGTATAAGTATAACTATATTGTGCTGAAATTGTTCAACTTCAACCACATTGCAATTGCAGCTATATTGATAATTCTTCTCCAACAATCCCATCATGAAAATAAATTGTTTGTAAAAATGCATCAACAATCTAAAATTGTAAAATTGCCACGACGCACAACCAATGAGGGGAGAAGAAGAATAAGACGAAGTAGCGGACCAAAACCCTCCAGAATTATAATTATTTTTCCTTTGAAATGCTTACTAATGCCATATATAATTATGAATGTATCCCCATCAAAAAAAAATAGGAAAATTGAGCAAGCGCTTGGCGTTGTCTTTTGTATGGCTTCTTCGTCTGGTGGCAAGGGGAAGGCGTTGAATATGGAGAAGAGAGAACAAGGAGGAAGAAGATCGCAAAACCCGTAAAAAAAATTAACCAGTTAAACAGGTGACCAGTCAAATAGGACCATTTTTGTAAAATATACCTCAAAGTTGGGACCGCTGAGGATTAATCAAAAGTTGGGGACTGAAATTGACGGAACGCCCATAGTTGGAACTGTTCTTGTTATTTTTTCCTATTTAGAATTATTGGGAAGTTTTTCGTTATTTTGCATATAAGCGACTTAAATGACCGAATTTCCAACTTTGACATCACTTAGTCTATTTTTGTTCACAGTAGTTCATAGCTCAGTCTACTTTTGTGTACTTTGTTACTTCAATATAATTTTTGTTTAGTAGTTTATAATTCAGTATATTTATATTACTTTTTCTTGCTAAAATTGATCGAGTGTTATATTGAAGATTGAAGAATGTAAAGGGTATTACCTAATTTATAGAAGTAGGAATGGTGTGATAATTAAGTTCAAATAGAGGAAGTATTCAAAGGGGAAAAGGATTGGAAAAAGCAAAAAAAGAGAGAGTTATTCCTATCATTCTGAGCATAGTTTTATAGGAAATAATATCAAGCATATCACTTGATATTATTCACGATACTCTTAGCAAGAAATTATTGTGAATATCTCTGTACATCTTTTTTATTAAAAAAATGCTTGATATTATTTCCTATAAGTTTCAGGTTAATTTCATATTAATTTAGTTCAACTCACTTTTGTTCGATTATGGCCAAAAGAATAGGACCTAAGATGGTAATCAAAGTCTTTACCTCCATAATCCCAGCGTTGGGAGCAAATAGACGTGTAAAAAAATTGAAACCAGATAGATAAGGTGCATTTGCAGTTATAGCAACACTTCTTCCTGGCCATTTTGCAATATCTTCCTCTATTGGGTTAAAATCTATAACATCCTTGCTAGATTCCAACTCAACCTGTGTAATTGCAGTCGTACAATATCATGATAGAATGAATAATGTAAGTTTAAGCATAGGAAAAAGACTAAATTACAACTTGTTTGCGGCAAACACGAATCATGAATAACATTCGGATAATCCTTTTTGCATGGTGTACTCTATTTCCTCTCTTTTCTTTGCTAACAAAAGGACTTCTGCTTAATGTTGGTTTTCCAATTTATTGGAGTCGTCACATTTTCTCTTCTTACTAGAACATTTTTCATCTCATACTTGTTTTTTCTTTATGCATCCACCAATTAGAGCATGATGCTTTGGACAATAAAGTCTCCTGAAGCATCTTCTAGCACTTTCCAAGAATATCTCATTTACCTAAAAATTAAAATCCTTCTGACAATTATACAATGTATCACCTTTGTTTTTTTAATTTTCTTTTTACGCCGTTCTCTTTTATAGCACAGTATTATTATTTTCTTGGAAAAAATAGTACTTCATTTTCCTTCTCAGTTCCCACTTTTGTACATGATCACTTCCTACTTACCCACACATCATTAATAACCCGTTTTTAAAACAAATTCTTAGGTATTTCCAAATACATGTAGAGCTAAGTGTACCGAAAGTTGTTTTTCCCTTATTATTTTTCATTATGATAGTCGGGTTAAAAGTACCCAAATGAGCATCGAATTAGCCTTGGTTATACATAATTTTAGATGTATAGGGAACATAATAATAGTCATGCTGCCCCTATGTCTATAAATTAAAGATCTAACACAAAAGTAATCTTCTAATGTGAGACAAACGAAACGAAGATTCTAAAACGAGCTCAACTTACTATAAGATCATTTTCTCTTGACATTTTCACGCAGTTTATTGTGGATTGACCTTTAAGGGATTTTGGGATGAAATTTATTTCGGAGGGGTCTAGTTGCACAGCTAAATATAGGGGAAAGCACAATTGAATTAGGAACTTATTATTCTTAAGTTGTTTTTTTAGTGTTTCACCATTTTGGTTTTCCAAAATCCTCGTAGCCAATAGAACCCCAGATTTTGTAACAAATTCAACATCGTTGCCTTGGACCATCCCAGTTGAAAATATTGCATGAGCGCTTGCTAAGGTTCCATGGCCGTAAATATTTACCTGATCAAAATGATGATTGATCAAATATATAATAAAAGATGGAATAAAATGATAAGGTGATCATAAATAATCTAGGTATTATATATTTTTCTCCATATCTTATTATAAGACACATATAATATTTGACATGAACTTTAATTACTCTCTTTTTTTGTTTTAGATTATCACTCTCAATACATATTAATAAAAATCATAGGAAAATAAAAATGATATATATATATATATATATATATATATATATATATATATATATATATATATATATATATATATATATATATATATATATATATATATATATATATATATATATATATATATATATGAAAGTATGTACTCCCTCCGTCCCATAATATAGGTCCCGATTCTTTTTACTGGAATTAAGGTAAAGTGGAATCTTGTTTTATTTGAATAAAAAGATTCATTTTTATTGGAAACACTTACATTGGTTTTTTCTTTTTAACAAAAAACATAAACGTAACATTTAATGTTTCATGGTTTAATGTGTAGAGGAGTTCAATGGGGTAAAAGATTCCATTTTGTCATTAATAATGGTGAATTGGAAGTCGAAATTATGAGGATATTTTGGGAATTAAATTATTTTCATGAGGGTATTTTGGGCATAATTATTGATTGAAAATAGAAATAGGACTTATATTTTGGGACACCTTATAAGGAAACAAGACTTATATTATGGGACGGAGGGAGTATAAGATATTTATAATGACATTCTTTTTATAAATTTTCTTTTTGATTTTGATGAAACAACATTACAGGAGTGTGAAGTGAGTATGATGGAAGCATTATTAAGCTGAATAAATATGAAGTGACTTTGAGCAGTATAATAAAGAGAAAAGTTAGTGGAAAGCTGATATGACAAATCTAATGTCTAACCAAAGTCTAAATTACCCTTAACTTTTCACGAGTTTCTTATACGCACCTTCATTATATAAGATCATCGGTTTTTAAGAAAATGTACACCAAAAAGTATATTGAAGAAGACCACAAATGAGACATGGCTATTTTTATTATTATACATGTATAAAAAGTTCTGGTGAACATATTTTAGCTTGAACTCCATTTAGAAATTAAAGAAGGAAAAAAATGAAGTATATTTTAGTTAAGTTGTGTCATGTAGAACTAGACCATATGATAAGTAATTAAGTATAAAGGTTTAATATTGGAGATGGCAAGGATGTCAACATTTGGGAGGACCCTTGGGTCTTGGATGATGATGGTAGGCATATCACTTCGGTGCCGCGTGCAAACATGTCCATGGTAAGTCATCTGATTGATGAAAGGTCACTACAAGAAAATCACAAAATAACGACGGCCTATCAGCGACGGCTAACAAAACAGTCGGTATAATCAAAAAAAGCGACGGCTTGAAGCTGTCGTGGATCACCGACTGCAGTTGTAGCATATAACGACGGTTTAGCTGTCGGTAATAAATAACGACGGCTAAAAGCCGTCGTTGATTTTGTGGAAGTAAAGCAGAATTTTTTGTAGTTTAGGCGACGGTCGAAACCGTCGTTGATTTCTAAAGGGGGGGTTAATTTAAGTCTTTCGGTCGGGTTTTTTTTAAACAACAAAAAGGAGGGAATTTGGGCGATTTTGCGGCGACGAAACTCCGTCGACTCCACCTCCACCTCGCCTCCTCCTTCCTCCGGCCCAACGTCGCCGACTCCATCTCCACCTCACTTCGCCGGCGGTAAGCTTTATTTTCTCTTTTTTTTAAAAAAAATTTGTACTCATCAACCAAACCCTAACAGTTGGGTTTTTTTTTTTTGGGAGAGAAGTGAACTTCAGGCGACGAACTTGGGCGACGAACTTGCATCGACTCTTGCCGGACCTACATTTCGCCGGTGGTAAGCAGTGCTAATTTCTTTTTTTTTAACAATTTGTGTAGTGATGAAACTAAACCCAAAAAATTGAGTCTTGCTTTATATTATGTATATTTCTTCATGTAAGTGTTTGATCTTATAATATATCATTTCTTAATCAAAGTTCATACTACTTATTATTTTTTCAGATAATTTTATAGTCGATTTTAGTGATTTGGTGAGTGAAATCAAGAACAAGAAAGAGCATGTGGGTATTTTTGTTTTCTAACATTTGGTGGAAAAAAAGAATGGGTGAAAGTAACCCAAAATTGTTGGACTTAATATCAAAGGAAAAATAAAGGATGATGAATAATGAAGAAAGAAGATATGGTTCCTTCAAAAAAAAAAAAAAAAAAAGAAGATATGGGTGTTGTTCATCTGATGAAAACAAGCCTGAACTTAGGCTATTATTTTTTATTTTAGAGATGATGCATCTATGTGTGTTTCGTATGGATGATGATTTACATCCATTTGTTTGTTATTTGGTAATGCAAATGTAAACGTTTATGTTTTTTATCATATGCATTGTACTTTCTGGTGAACATGTTGAGAATTTGGAATTAAGTTTGTTCGCAGCGTTTATAACCATGCTTGTGAAATCCATGATTGAATTTTTTTTTTTTAGTCATTAATTGGAATCTTATTTTAAGTCAAAAGGGGTGCTTGTGAACTTAAATTCGTAGTTACTTATTATTGGAGTTGCTCGTTTAGTAGAAATTGACGCTTAAAGGTGCCGTTTAGGGTCGTGGGAGGGGGGAGGGGCCGCAGGGGGTCGTGGAGGGGGGAGGGCCGCAAGGGGTCGGGGAGGGGAGGGGGAGGTCGGTGAGGGAGGGGGGAGGGGCTGCAGGGGGTCGGGGGAGGGGGGGGGAGGGGCTGCAGGGGGGTCGGGGGGGAGAGGGCTGCAGGGGGTCGGGGAGGGAGGGGGAGGTCGGTGAGGGAGGGGGAGGGATGCAGGGGGGTCGGGGAGGGGGGTGGCGGGGGGGTCATTTGTCATGCATACTCATTTGTCATGCATGTAAGTTAGTATTATCTCCAATCTATCTATGTTGTTTTTGGATTATTCTTGGATTATTCATACTTTAATGTAATTTGTTTAATCTTGCGCATTTTTAATTTCTTGCATTTTAGGTAATCATGTCTAATCCTAAGGGTCGCGGAGGTCGAGGTGGCTTAGGTGGAAGCCAAGGTCGTGGGACTTTGATTCCGATGCAGCCTTTTTAGTTAACCGAAGTAGAAGGAAGCCGGAACCCCGTAGCGAGAGACACGGGGAGATGATTCACGGTGTAATGGACATTGGTAGCCACGCACGGAGACTCCGAACACTCATACGGAGGAAGGTGAAGGTTCGAACCGTGCACCAAGAAAGGTTTTAAGCCCTACTGGATTATGGTAAGTTCGTAAGCTACTATATGCTTCATGATACACAAATATGCAATGGTATTCACAATTCACGTGTTTGTTTGGTTTTCAATTCAGGTTCGATGATAACAAGGTTAGTGGGTCCATCACTGACATTTTCCAGGGCCATTTTCGACAACCTTGATTCAATTACAGTGAGGTCGACAATGCAACAAAGACGCATTGGTGGAACATTTTCACAATATGTATGAATCGAATTATGAAAAATTTCATTGATTATATTACTTTATTAATATCTTTGTTTAATGTTTGACTAAAGGGTATTTACGAATGGGCTCCTAAGTTAGAAGGCCTAGTGAAGAAGGATTACAAGAAAAAGCTTCATCTCGTCCGAGAGACTTGCGATCTTGGGTGGTTAAGAAAGCCAAAGAAAGGCCGAAATGGTTGGGGGAGACGATCTACGAAGACATGAAGAAGAGAAGTGAAGACCCAACATTTCGGGAAAAATCGAACAGCGAAGAAGAACCGAAGAGGTGGCTCCCTGTCTAATCCACTGAGCCGTCACACTTTCGGGTTCTATTTCGGCGCAAGACAAAGATGCTAGGAAGATGGTAAATATGTTTCATATCTACTACTTAGTGTAATTTACATTTCATTTTCGGTATGAGTAAAAAATTAAGCCTTTGTTCAACAATGTCTACAGCAAAGAGTAGAGGAGGAGTACTCCCCACGCTCCCGAGTTGTTCTTGAAGACTCATTTCAAGACTTCTCGAAAAGGAGAAATCCCAAGCAAACAAGAAAGCAAAGCAAATCTCGGTACATACTTCTAAACATATATTTATAGGCAAATATGATTGAAAAGTTTGGTGCAAGTTTAGTTAGAACCAAATATAGGCCATTTTGGCCAATTTAGGCTATTTCACTTGAAATTGAATGAATACGAGTAGTTTGATGCTAGTTTAATTTATAAACACCTCAAACATCATATATATATAGTTAGTTTAATGTGATTCTAAGTTGTTTTGATTGAAAATACACAAAATAGGAAAGTTAGAACCAAATATAGGCCATTTTGACCAATTTAGGCCATTTCACTTGAAATTGAATGAATACGAGTAGTTTGATGCTAGTTTAAGTTATAAACACCTCAAACATCATATATATAGTTAGTTTAATGTGATTGTAAGTTGTTTTGATTGAAAATACACAAAATAGGAAAGTTAGAACCAAATATAGGCTAATTTTGGCCAATTTAGGCTATTTCACTTGAAATTGAATGAATACGAGTAGTTTGATGCTAGTTTAAGTTATAAACACCTCAAACATCATATATATAGTTAGTTTAATGTGATTCTAAGTTGTTTTGATTGAAAATACACAAAATAGGAAAGTTAGAACCAAATATAGGCTAATATAGGCCATTTTAGGCTATTTCACTTGAAATTGAATGAATACGAGTAGTTTGATGCTAGTTTAAGTTATAAACACCTCAAACATCATATATATAGTTAGTTTAATGTGATTGTAAGTTGTTTTGATTGAAAATACACAAAATAGGAAAGTTAGAACCAAATATAGGCCATGTTGGCACTTTATATTATTTGAATATGAGTATATTTAACCAAATGCGGGAGACATACAATAAGAAGCCGGATCATTGTGCCACTCAGGGGTCAGTCAGAACCCCGATCTCGTTGTATTGGGAGACAGGTGGGGGGAGAAACAGAGGAAAAGTTCAGGGGTTGGGTCAGGGAGATCATTTGTACTACAACTCTGCATCAGGGCGAGGAGATGGTGGCTCTTCACAACCATATGAGCCGTCCATTTTTTCTCAGATTGAGGCGCAAGTGGAGGCAAAGGTCGCTGCACGGATGGGAGAGGTGGAGGCAATGGTCGCAAAGACGGGTGGAAGAGTCACGTCGGGCCCTCATCGAGGAAATGATGAGGAACATGTCTAGTTTCGGCCACATGTTCTCGTGTTGCAACCCGAGCCCCACTCCACAACGCACCGAAGATGACCCGGGGTTTGGTGGTGGCGGTAGTGCTACTGAGCCACTCTTGACAAAGTGTAGTTTTTTTTGGTTTTGGCAACTAGGTAACTAACTTATAGTTGGATATAGTTAGTCTAACTATTTTCTTGTAGTGTAAATACTTATCGGCATCTCGCTTCGTTTCTTGATGTGTCGGGTTATTTTTTTTTCAACCCGACTTCTACTTTATTTCCCGACACCGGGATCTATTTTGCGTACATATATTTAATCTAGGTAGTTTGTCTAACTATAGACATTTAGTGTCTATATTTATCGGCATCTAGCTTATTATTTTCTAGCTTTGTCAATATATATTTTTTGTAAACACCGACATCTACTTTATTTCCCGACATCGGGATCTATTTTGTGTACATAAATGTAATCTATTTCATGTAATTATACAAGTATCTATGTAAATTTTAATATATATCAAAATTGCATAATTTTGTAATTGAAAAAATTTAATGCGATGGAGAAACAGCTTTAGCGTGGTATATTTAGGTGCAGCTGTGCAGGTACAGGTTTAATTATTATTAAGAACAATAGAATTTTAAATCATATTATTTTGTAAGAACAAACGGTTAAACAATAAATCAACGACGGCTAGGCAAAGCGTTGTAAGGTTCTCTATGCACCCATTGAAACGAAATCAACGACTGCTTTAACATTTTAGCGACCGTTATAAACAGACGTTGATTATTCGAAATCAACGACGGTTTATAACGATCATTTGGAACAACGACGGTTTAGAACAGTCGCTGGAACAACGACGGTTTAAAACGGTCGGTGATCCAGCGACTGTTATAAACCGTCGCTGACCTGCCGTCTGCTTTAAACAGTCGTTGACTGGGTATCAACGTCGGCTTTTATAAACCGTCGCTGATTGTCCTTAAACCGTCGTTGAATATATCACCGACAGCTTGACGGTCGTTGATTCTTGTATCACCGACCATCTTTTTACCGACGGCCATTTAACGACGGTTAGCCGTCGTTGATTATTCAGCGACGGCTTTTTAGGCTACCAACGACGGCTAAAAGCCGTCGTTAATTGGCACTTTTCTTGTAGTGGGTGTATGGAATGGAAAACGGAAATTATGGATGATATTTTTAATGAGCGTGATATAAAGTGTATAATGGCCACCCTCTCACTTACCCTTCTCCTAAAGATGATTTAACGTGGGCATTTTCAAAAGATGGCCACTACACTGTTAAAACAGCTTATATGTTGGGTAAAGGAGGTAATCTTGATAATTATCACCGATCTTGGGTCGATATTTGGAGCTTGGATGTAAGTCCTAAGGTACGTAATTTTCTTTGGAGAATATGTACAAATACCCTCCTGGTTCGTGCACTCTTGCACTACCGCCACCTCGTGGATGTTGATGAATGTCCGTGGGGCTGTGGTTAGCCCGAAACTGCACACCATGCTCTTTTTAGCTGCCCTCGTCTGAGTGATTTATGGAAGGATAGTGGATGTGAAGTGTTGAAAGATGTTGATGAGACGCTCTCTATGTGTGATGTTCTTGAGAAATGGAAACATGTGGATGTGAAAGTGAGAATTAAAACAGGTTTTCTCTTGTGGTGTATTTGGGGTGAACGAAATAATAAAGTGTTCAATGATAAAACTACCCCGAACTAGATTTTGTTGAAGAGAATAGAGCGATATGTGGAGGAGCAAGGAAAATATGCCAAAGCTATTTATTCACGCAAGCCACAAGAGTGTTCAGCTAGTTCGAATTTGTGGAGTTTGCCACCAGTAGGCTCGCACAAAGTGAATGTGGATGCGTCCCTTGCGGTAGATGGCTGGGTGGGTTTAGGAGTCATTGCGCGTGACAGTGTTGGAGGCGTGGTATTTGCAGCAACACGCCGAGTTCGTGCAACCGGGCTCCCGAAATAGCTGAAGCTAGCTAAAGCACTAGAGATGGGGGGTGAGATTGAGCGAAGGTTTGGCCTCCAAAGCATCATCCTTGAGTCGGACTGCCAAACAATTATTAAAAGGCTTTCGAAGAATGCTATCTTTCTTACAGATTTAGATAATATTTTGTCTAAAATTCTAGCTTCCTGTACTAGTTTTTCTTCTCTATCTTGGTCTCATGTGAAAAGAGACGGAAACTTTGTGGCTCATCATTTAGCTAGGCTAACCCCTTTTGGGGTGGAACAGATTTGGGAGAACCATTTCCCTTCGGAAGTGGCTCCTTATATTTTGATGGACAATTTGTCCCTTGATTAATGCTAGCTTTGATGTTTCCCCTCAAAAAAAAAGTATAAAGGTTTAAAATAATAATATAATAATTGATTTTGAACCTAATCAAGAAATATTGTATCAAAGTACCTCAAAAGCAGGGCTAAACCATCGAAGATTGAATCTTGGAATGTTAGATAATGATTCCATATCTATCACCTTTGTCAAATTACAGGTTAACCACTTAAACTCTTGAGCCATTGCTTGCAAACATTCTTGATCCTTCTGCTTATCTAAGAAGCACACCACAGCAGGATTTCCCTTGAGAGGTGAGCTTGTAAATGCATTAACCTGCAGATAAGGCATCAACATATATTGATAATAGGAGAATATTACCCTTCTATTAGCGTTTCGAAAAAGTCGTGACCTTTTCTAATAGAGTACTTTCTACATCGTCTCAAAATCGTTGATCCATGTTTCTTTCTAAAGAGCTAGTCTTGTGTGGACCTGGTTTACACTAGAGGTGGCCATTGGACGGGTCTAACCAGGCCCAGCCCTGAACCGACTCATAAATAGATCGGTCCGGCCCGGACCGCCAGATGACCTGGCCTTAACCGGCCCGGAACCGGACAACCAAACGGGTTCTCATGGGCCAAATTGATGAGTGAGGAAACCGGCCCGACCCTAGCCCTAAACTGGAGCGTGAACCGCACTCAGACCTGAACCGGACCGTAAACCGTACTCAACCCCGAACCGACCCATCAAACCGCCTAGAAAATGCATAAAAATACTTTATCCTCGGCCCGCTTATCAAAAATACTAGTGTATATGGACGGTATTGAAAATTATTTATTGTAAATAGTGCATATACAATTAAAATTTAAAAATCAAAATGCATTTTCATTTAAGCAAAAAGAAAACACCAAACCGGTGGGCCAAACCTAAACCGGCCCAGATCCGGCCCACGAGCCCCGAACCGGATCGAACCGGGGACGAACTAGTTCGGGTTTGAGAAAGCCAACCCTAAACCCGAATCGGACCGGTCCAGGTTCGGGTTCACGCCAAGCCGAACCGGCCCGACCTACGAACCGGCCCAAGTGCCGTGGCCATGTCTAGTCCACACTAATATTATTATGGACCAAAGCCACCAATATGACATAGTGATCCTTTTTTTCATATAGTAACATTAAAATCTCAAGTTATACTAATATATTATTATCTAATATAGTGACAGTTTTTTTATATAGTTACCACTTCTTACATTAGTTTATCATAATAAAAAAATTATTTTATAACATAGTGACCTTTTTTTTGGTCACATACTCACCCTTTACAATCTACATCTACTCCTCTTATATATATATATTGACATAAATGACCTTTTTTCATAAATCACACGTATTCAAGCGTTGAGCCTACACTAATCTAGTGTAGATCGCGTCCATATAAGTTTTTGTATATATGTATCAACTAATTTCAATCCGAGTATTTGTAAAACTACATAGAGCAATTCATTTAACCAACGTGGCTTCCCCCTTTCAGTTATCTATTTTTTTAGGAAGTCTCCTTTCAGTTATCTTAACATACTCCAAACACATTTGAATTATTTTTCTTTATCAACGAAAGATAAATGAATAAATTAACGTATAGATTTGGATGCATAAAATGCAAATGACATAGATGGAACATACCACAAAATATTTGAAGGGTGCTTCAGATCTAGCCATTTGCCTCGCACAATACTTAATTAAGCACTCGGTAAAATAAACTACAAAAAGGATCAGCGACCGAATTTTCTGCGACTGTTTCTAAAAACAAGCACAAATCTCTTACGTGGTTATGGGAAGCTTAATTAACCCACCTAATCTCGACCAAATTCGAAGTAAAAAAATGTATGTGTTGTGATTGTAGAGTTTTTTTATTGTAGAGTTTTTAGTAGAATGAAATATAATGAAAAATATATATCTCTCTATATATACACACCCCAAATCTCTTACGTGGTTATGGGAAGCTTAATCATTGGTGAAATAAATTGTCCTTATGTGTATGGAAAATTTTACCGCGTGCATTTTGCTTTTCATATTATATAAATTTTTAGTTGGTTGGCTTTAAATTTTGATCAAACGACAAGAAATCAAGAATCACGGATCTTATTCTTATTATTGATATTTCAAATGGTGTTTGATTGATCAGCAACAATAAAGGGAAGAGAAGCGCAAATAAAAACATGCAAATAGAAATATGGGTGCATATACAGGATGGTACACCCTCTGCTAATATGCCCTATTCGGCAATTAACGAATAGTTGTTAGCTGTTAATTGATTGTATTCGCTGATAGCTTATTGTA
This sequence comes from Beta corolliflora, assembly GCA_947648045.1. Taxonomy (NCBI): domain Eukaryota; kingdom Viridiplantae; phylum Streptophyta; class Magnoliopsida; order Caryophyllales; family Amaranthaceae; genus Beta; species Beta corolliflora. The sequence continues at coordinate 372,516 of CANSZD010001244.1, forward strand.
TTAGCTGATTTGACTAGCTTATTGTATTAGCTGTTTGTGTAAAGGTGTTGGGTAGAAAGCTGATTGTTAATTGATTGTGTAAAATGACCAATAAGGACATTAATTGGCTTAATATGTTAGGTTTAGAGATACCTAGGTAAGGGTAGTAATTTTAGAGAACTTTAGGACATAACTGTAATTTTTTTCTTTCATTCTCAAACCTCTAATATCAAAAAGCTCCTCCCCCCAGCTTTTTCAAAAAGAGCTTTTTGATCCCAAAAAAATCTATATCAAACCTCTCTTTACCCAAACACCTAAATTAGAGGATTGACTAGTCCAATCCTCTAATATGACCTCAAACCTCTTATTTTACCCCAAACCTCTCTTTACGCGGATAGTTGTTAGCTGTTAGCTTATTGTATTAGTTAATTTGACTAGGTAATTGTATTAGTTGTTTGTATAAAGATGTTTGTATAAAGATGTTTGAGACTTAGGGAGAAAAGTAGATTCTTTACCTACAAGATGAAGCCGATTTTTAGTCTTTTGTCCCCCAAAAAATTTTTTTGCAAGTTTGGTCTAAGATCTTGTATGAGTATGCTATGGACTATGGTAAACGAGAAAACCCACATTTAGAAGGTGGTTCCATACACATACGAACGAAAACAAAAAGATCATATTACAACGATAAAACATACCATAAGAATATCAAAAAATGGAGCTATAATCAGTATATTTAAGTATATTTGTGGAACTACACAGTTTCCATGGGCGTAACAAGAGAAGAGAAATCAGAGGGGAGGGAAGGAAGAAAACATGAATTCTCATATCTACAGGCTACAGTTGATTGACGTATAAATTTACCAGACAGGAGTATTTATACATTACATTGTAAAAGTGTCTGATGGTTGATAGATAATTGGCATTTTAGACATTGATACATTTCCCAGGAACACACTAGGAGCCACTGAATCCTCCAAAATAACAGGATTAATCTGTGTAACCTTTTCGGGTACAACTTTATCCCCCTCAACCTTAGCAAGAGCCTCGAAATGCATCTTCACCTTCTCAGGCTTTGTCCTCCATTCGGGAAAGCCATCCAGGTTGATTCCATCTCCTTCGCGAAGTTGCTTCTCAACCCTGAACCCAACTTTCAGGTACGTCTGAGCAGAAACGTCAGCCTTCAATAGCCTGAATGAACCTTTTCTGTTGGCTTTAGGACCTAACACGGAAGATAGCAGTTTTTCGAGACCAAGCAAATTTGAATGTGAACCATTCAAAGAGGCCATGGGCCACAATGTGGTGAAGTGTTCGGGTGTTAGAAGAGTCGGAACTTCACTTGGTAGGTCAATAGCAGTGGCCACTTCAGAAAGTTTGTTCTTTGATGATGAAGACAATTCAACAAGCCCAGGTGCAAGGCGTTTTAGCTTCAAGCGATTAGAAGATGAGTGTGAGGAAGGAGAAGGGGATGTGAGGGAAGTAGGACCCACTACTCGAAGAGAAAGAAGGGGTGCTTCTTTGGCACCAGAAATGCGGCGAAGGTGTTGTGCTAGACTTAGAAGACCAGAGGCAAAACCATTCTGAGTTTGGTTTAGGGGTAGTGGAAGATCCAGAGGCTGGCGCAAGCTCACTGATTTTGCACCTTTGACTGTAACCACAGCACCCTCTGCAAGGATCACTTTCTTCAATACACCAGCATCCACATCATGCTGCATAACAAATAAAGAAAAGAGTACTCTTTAGTATCCAATATAGGTGAATGAGAAGGACTCAAATTACAAGAATATAGTGTCACAGGTCCCTCAAATTGCACGCATTGCAACTAAGTTTTGTTTGGTTGACTTAAAAGATATAGGAAGTGTAGCAAAATAATAGGAAATTGCACTTCCTAGAAAGCACTTCCCACAAAATAGAGGAAGTTGCTTACAAATGTTTTTCCCCTAGGTAATTGGATGGGATGGGATCTTCTGCATCTCGTTCTCAACCATAAAACCTTTTTTGCACTTGCTAAAAAATGGACTACATTGCAATTCATGATCATCCAAATACCAAAGGCAGGATCGAATACCGTCTACATCAATTTCCCTTGTGGCTCTCTCTACACCCAAAAAAAAATCCAAAGGACCAAACACCAAAAACTGGCGATTTGCTTATAGTTTTGATTAAAAGGAAACTTCATTTAATGCTATGAGTGCAGTTCCTCAACCATTTTTAAGTTCTCAGACATACAGAAATCAGTCCTAGAAATACACTTCTCAGCAAAAGTATCAAAGAGCAAGAATTAGTCCATCAGGAATCCTGCATGTCCAAAATCAAACAGCTTTGAGAGATTTCCAATGATATGTAGTCAGCAATCATCCATGAAGTTCGATGCAAAAACACAATGTGATTTCATTGCAATTTGAAACCAAGCATATTCGAACTCTCCTGGTCATTGCTGAATTCAATCATAATGCAATTAGTTTACACACGAACATTTTATAACATTATACGATAAGTGTCCATTGAATGCCATTCACAAGACTCTACCTATGGAGGGTTTAAGTAACATAGACTTGCCCTAAATCCATGAAATTTCAATCACAGGTGATCTAAAGAACAGCGAAAAATACTTACTGGCAATGAGAGCCTCATGTGTTTGGCATCCTGAATCCAGAGCTCCATAGGACCTGCAAGCTGAAATGGTGCTAAAACCGGACCAACGTTTTCCTCCATCTTCTTCCTCTCAATCAACCCACTCTCCTCCCCGGGCCTAACAGGCTCTTCCACCCGAAAAATAGGCAAATCGACATATTCCCATCGATTCACATCCTCCAAAAGCTTCACCGGCAACACCTTATTGTCGATTTCAACATCAAACTCATACGCCACCGAATGCCCCACCAACATATCCCTCTGATCAAACCCTGTTATTTTGAAATCATCTGCTTGAAACCCTAATCCCTTTACTACAGCTTCCTTCAAATCCTACAACAATGCCAACCCATTGAATAAGTGTGATTACTCAATTCACCCTAAATTCACAAAAACTACAAATCTTTTCATTCACAACATAATTCAAGATACAAACAAACGAACAAATTAAAAATCTAGCAGAATCACTCATGAAAAAGATCGAAAATCTATCTCCACACTAATTTCCGCACAAATGCCCTATATCCTTGTCAATTAACAAAATTCCAATTCCTTCAATCAATTAAAACCGAAATCAAACTTATGCATTTATCTCGCACCAAAATCCGAAACTCTATAGCTAGGGTTCGCGAAGATTGTAATTTCCGGACAAATTTGCTAATTGAACAACAATTCAAGAATCTTATATCTTCCGATCCATTAATCACGCAATCAAACTAAAAATATCCAACATTCTTCCAATTTCTCATAAATTAATCGATTTTCAAACTCAAATATAAACGAAAAAATCCACAATTAAAACAAAAATTAAAAAAAAAACTTACAGAAATTGCTTTAGGAAACGGAGGATTAGCACTAGGAGATGAAACAAAAGCGAAGGAACAAGGTAGAACCGCCATTAATAAAATAAAAACCGAAGCAAAAGCTTGGAAAAAATATTTCGACGCCATTAAAATTGCAGAGAATCAAAAAAAAACTTCGAATTATATAAATTTTTTCGATTAAAAAGATGGAAAATAATTTATGTTTTAGGGATTTGAATATTTGATTGATGAAATTCTTCTTTTGAGGAGTGGGAAAATTAACGAAAAAATAATCCATATGAAGAATTTTGTAGCGAAGAATCAAGAATGTTCTAGAGGGGTGACGTGGAAGAAGTTAACCAATGAGGGGAGAGATTGTGATGTGCTGGAGCTTTATGATTGGTTGTGCTTTGCTGGTTTTAGAGGAGAGAGAAAATTATAAAGGGTAATTTGGTAATTGCAGGTTTTGTTTGTTAAGTGGGATTTTCCTTAATTAGATGGATCATGGATATAGTTGAGATTTCTGGTATTACGGTTGGAGAAGGGGATTAAATTTGAAACTACGTCGTTTGGATGAGAAGAGAGGTGAATTGAATTGGGGGGGTGAAAAATGGGAAATATTATGGCGTCGCCCGGACTCGAACCGGAGACCTTCAGTGTGTTAGACTGACGTGATAACCAACTACACCACGACACCTTATGATAAAAATATTGAGTTTAATTTTTTTTTTTTACCATATGTTACATCTTGAAATAATAAATGATGACTTATTTTAATTATAAGCTGAGAAAGGATATATATTCTGAGCTATTATCTAAGTTAATGTTATTTGTGTCGTAAAAAAAAAGAGTTAATGTTATTTGTATCTAGATAAATAATATATAAGGTACATTACTACAACTAAAATTATATTTAACCATTGTATGTAATGTAACGATGTAATATATCCCTTCAAAAAAAATTGATGTAATATACAATACAATAAATGCAAGTATCTCTCTCGTGATGCTATAAAGAAAGGTGGTTTTATATGGTATATATATGGAAGATAATCATGAGACTGGTTTGCTCCTATATTGTGAAGACTGGTTTGCTCCTATATTGTGAAGATAATCAAGCTAATTGTTGATAATGATCCTCCACTAGGGTTGAGCCATGAATATTTTTCTTGAATCATTTATTATACAAGCTCAGCTATACATAACAAGTAGTTGTGATATATAGTCATATATACATAATGCACTTGTATTGAACAAGAGGTTAAAGTTTCAAAGTCTCATGTCGAAATTTCCACGCCAAAACCCACTAATTCATGCCAGGTCAAACGGTCTTTTCGGACCGTTTTCAGACCGGGCCAAAATTCAACCTAATTTTCCATATTTAAGTTGTCCGTAGTCCTTTTTTGCCCAAAAATCAGGCCGGGTCCAAACCACGGGCCAAAAAGTCTTGCTCAAACCCCCCCTTTCGGACCGGTCGGGCCCATGTTGATCACCTCTAGTGAGTAATCAAACTCCTATTATATTTGGGACTTTTTTTTGCTAATTTTAATTTCATATATTATTGAGTATCAAATAAATCTACAAACTAATAGCTCTTACCAATTGTTTTTTGTTTTTTGTTTTTTTAAAGAGACTTATAATATTGATGAGAAAGGAGACCTTCATCACATGAATCGTGTCGTCATGAGAGCTAGTGTCGGGATCTGGGGTCAAAATTAGGTTGGGCCGTGCCAATCGAGAAGGTGGTGGCGTGCTGGGCCAAGATGGAGCTACGGAACAATAAACCGATTCATTATTTGTGACTTAAAGTGCTGGGCTTTGCTTCTAATTGGCAGCAAAACTGTGTACAAGATAATCACAATGGCCCAGCAATAAGGATTCTTTATACTTCCTCCGTTTCTTTTTAAGTAATATGTTACCTTGTTTGGAAATAATGTTACAATAAGTGACCCATAGTTTAAAATAGGTAAAAAAAAACTTTCACCTATATTATTTGTTTACCTATTTGTCACCCACTTTTGTTTTACTCACTGTATCCCTTTAAACATATGGATCCAACTTTTTTTCTCTCTAAACTCCTTGGTATTCTCCCCACTCAGTCACGTAAAAGTAATGGAGGAAGTATATATATGGCAACTAGTATATCATGTGCAGATTGCATAATAGTAGTTCTATGCAAGTTTTATTAGGATGTAAGTTAGAAAAATAACTTATTTTTACTTAACTGAACTTTTAACAAAACTTTACACTGAACTTAACTTATTTTTGTTGAAACTCCTTTTAATAATTTGAGGAGTATAGACCCTAAGTTGTTTTATGGTGGGGGATCGAATATCAAAATTTAGGTGTCGTGACTTGTGAATGTATATTATTATGGCATCATACTAATAAAAAGTAAAGTTGTGTTTTACTATTACAATTTGGAAGTCACCTAATGGAAAGTCTTAAAAAAAATTAAAAATTAATCTCTTTTTTTCCACTTGTTATGTTTATGGATTTTTTTTTTCATTTGAAGGTTTTTTATATATGCTTCTATGTTAATTGTTTGAAATTGTTACAACACATTCAAACTTGATGGATAGTCATTATTCTAACTTATCTTTATTTAAATAAACAAACATAATGAGAGTTAATAGCAAACTACTGAATGTTTCAAGATTTAGACCATAAAGTATTCAAACTTAGGAAACTCTCAATGGTAACTCAAAGTTTTAGTTTTTTCTCTATCCATTTGTAGTCAAATTTAATTTTAATTCTCATTGGTAATCCTGTGATTATGGTTATACCTAAGAAAGTGGTATTAGTAACCCATTTTTTGTTATATATAATTGCTAAAAAAGTTGTTTTTATAGAGTAAGTAAGATTTTTATTGTCTAGATAGATATAAATTTCCGTTAAAAAACTTATTTCCATTCATCTCTTGTTTTCCTTTATTATTGCTTATGTGTTGAGTATCTAGATAAATTTAAGTAAATCATTGAAATATTCCAGCTCGTAATATCTGTAAATAGTACTGCTGATGCATGCATGCATGCATGGACGTTGCGGCTAGGGGTGTAAATGATGCGAGTCGGGTTCGAGTTTGAGCTAACTCGACTCGACTCGTTAGCATTTCGAGTCGAGCACGAGTTGAGTCGAGCTCATTTGAGTCGAGTTTGATCGAGTTTTGACCGAGTCGAGTTTTGACCGAGTAGATTTCGAGTAGCTTGCAAGTGTCTCATGTTAAAAGCAATCCTAAGGTAGAAAAATGTTGAATTTAGGTATTTTGCTATTTATAATTGGGTTTTCGAGCTTCTCACGAGTTTTCGAGTCGTGTATCGAGTTGCTCAACTCGACTCGCCAACATCTCGAGCCGAGTTCGAGATCGAGTCGAGTTTTGACCGAATTTTGACCGAGTCGATCTCGAGTAGCTCACGAGTTGTCTCGTCTCATTTACACCCCTAGTTGCGGCCTCCCATTTTGCTTCGTGTTTTCCATGCATTGATTAAGGACTAGAAATAAGCCAAATAAAAAAAAAAAGGGTTCTTGGCTCTTGGATTATCTATTGCCCATTAGCCCCGCCTCTATGGGAAAGAAGCAAGGCCGGCCACACACTCAATACAAACAAAATGAACGAATGTAACTATGTAAGCCTATCATTTGAAATTCCCACGAGGAATAATTCTAGCAAGTAGCAAGAGGAGGAATAATTCGCAAGTAGCAAGAGGTGGGGCACATAAACCAGTGGAGGACTTATATTGAGGTAAAGGGTATTAGCTGATACTCTAAAGAAATAAATAAAATAATGTACCTACTTTAGCGTTGGACTAGTAAATACGAAAAACATATGCTGATTGTCAATTCTATGACTCCAATTTGATTAATTCATAATTTAAATTAGCTGACACCCTAAATTAAGTCTGGGTACGTCACTAACTCAAACAATTGGATTTATATAGGTAATCAATGTCAATGAGGCTAAATCGGAAAACTACTCTACATACTAACAAACCATCCTACAAGACTACAAGACAACATGTACTAACTAGTTAAGTAATGATTCAACATAAGTATATATGTACTTGATTCTGAACTAATAATTCTATCCAGCTCTTTCAACGATTAGTAATTTACAATTCCTTTTGACAATTTACAATTAGTGTTATCTCAAGAGAAGAGAGAACATAACATAGTGCAGGATAGTGCAGGACGAACTATATTATTTTATGAAATTTAATCCGCAATCAAATAGTATCTTTCTTTAAGAAAAGAATTTTACTACGTTAAACCCAAACAAGCGTGTTTTAAGTTGTTACGTCTAATATAGTAAGATCAAAACTGCATGTAGTTAAGTAATTGAAATCGCAATTAAAATCGTAGATATTGATATTTTTGTGTGACCATAGGATTTCAGTATTCATTGTAATCATGCACCTACCAATCTTATCGTTTTTCATTTTTTCTCTTGACAGCGATTCTGCAAATGTATATTATTGTTGTTATAAGTAATGTCGTTATGAAATTCGCTATACTAGAAATGTATAAATAGTTACTAAAAACAGTTTTAAGAGGCTCATAAATGCATATAAAAAAGGATAATTCTGTGATATCTTTGTATGATGCTACTTCTGCGTGTCGGCAGTGCATAGCTCCTACAATGTACATTGATGAGGAGTGACTAGAGAGGATGTGGACTTTGGAGGTACAAATTAGCTAGTATCGACTGATATGAATGAACAATGACTCAATGAGAAAAGGTTTGGAGTCATAGTATAAAAAAATTGTAGGCCAATTGGAGAAATAAATTTAATTTTTCCGAAGAAAAAAATATTCTTGTAGAAATTATTGCATATTTTTATTTATTAATATTATTTACTTGATTTTATAGAAGACTATTAAATAAAAATCTAATATCTTAAATAATACTTCCTTTCCTTAAACAAATCTAACATGATGTCACATGACCATAATGTATTATTTATACTCTTTCATGAACTATCAAAGTTTTATATATTTGACTACAATACTAGTAAGGGTAAAGACTAAAAAAACAAAATGGAGCAAATTATAAAATTTTGAGGTGATATGTACAAACCTCAGTGTGTTTTTTTTTAGTTCTAGTTTATAAGCTCATATGATGCTTGTCTTGAATTAAAATAATCGTTTCAAAATATTATTATGGAATACAATTAATACAGTCTAAGAAGCTCAAAATACAAACATTAGTACTTCAACTTCAAAAACAAAAACAAAATGACGACGCATTGTCCTTAATTATTCGCCAATATACTTCAATCGTTTTCAAATAACTGTGTACTCCCTCCGTCCTTATTTGTTTTTCCTACTATGACTTTTTTTCCTCTCTAGAATTCTAAATAAGAAGAACAAATAGGAAAGAAGGGGGTGTTATTCTAGTCAATTCTTAAATAGTTGTTATATTACTTTAAATAGAAAAATGACCTCAACTCACCCACTCAACCCTATAATGTGGGTCCCTTCGTTGAATATTTATTTTCACACTTTCTCTTCATGATCATATGATGCGGGGTCCTTTACTAATCATCTTTCGTACTTTATCACTTATTTTATTCTTAATTCACTCTATTTAGCCAAACAACCTACAATTTCCAACTATTTGCTATTAATATCCGTGCCAAACCTAGGAGATTAATTAATTGAGGATGAAGATAATGTAATTAGATAAAATATTGTCATGTGAGTTCTTATTAGACTCGCTTCAAAGTGTAATTTTAAAAATAAAAGCTTCATAACTTTTACTAATTAATACTTCCTTTGTTTTTTTAATTGCACCATTTTGTTTTCCACGTTTGTTGACGCTTCTTTCAATGTCAATATCTTTGTTTGCGTATAAGTAAAAATTATAAAAATTTGATATTTGTAATCCTTGCATCGAGATAAATCTAACAAGACACCACTTGACTATTTTTTTTTTCTTATATAATGATACGGGATAACTTTTTTATTTAAAGAATGATACGAGATAACTTAACAAAGTTAGTTGATGGATAGTGCCAATTAAAAACAAAATCGTGCTATTGAAAAAAAACTGAGGAAGTACACTTTTGCGGTAACGATCATGTAAATTTTCCATTTCATGAAGTTTAGTACTAATAACTACATGTCTATAATTTGTATTTTTTCCTTTATCACATATCTCTTTTTCACATAATATTGGGTATTAATTGTCTTTCACTAACTACTCTCTTCTTTTTCTAGACCTTAATATTTGTACCTACCCATATGTTGTGATAATAAAAGAATGAAAGAAGTATAATAGATGAGGTTGATGACATGGTTAAAAGAATTAAGAATATGCCTTAAATTCATGAAAATAGCAAACCAAGAGATCAAAACAAACACATAAAGTATACTAGTCTTTGCAAATTAATTAAATCAAAATATAACTTAAAATGAACGAAAATGACATATCTCCGCTTATCATTTTTCTCTCTGTTTGTTAAATTTTGCAGTTTCAAATGCAAACTTTAGTTATTAACATACTTCCTCCGTTTTTTCTATTACAACATTTTAACTTTTCACTATTCACAGTTCACCCTTTAACCTTCTATAATGATTTATATGTAACTAAAAACATAGTCAGGTGAGATCTTATTTGATTCGTCTCAATCACTAGTACAGAAATGAGGATTTGCGTCTGTCCATTTGCGTCGCACCCTCGAAGAACTGACGCAAATTGCCAATTTGCGTCGCATACCATTAATAGTCCGATGTAAATAATCTCACCAGAAGAGTAGGAGAAGTACATATGCGTCGGACCCTCAGGACAAACGACGCAAAAACAACTATCTGTGTCGGACCCGAAGCTCATCCGACGCAGATGGTTGTTAGCCAAATGTATGCACACAACACTATATGCGTCGGACGTTGCTGACATGTGACGCAGATAAGTTATCTGCGTCGCATGTCCTTAGGGTCCGACGCAGATGACTCCAACCCACATCCAAGTATCCAAACTACGCAGCCCAAACACTTCCAAGTATCCAAACACTATCCGCGTCGGATGTAGTTTACAGGAGGTATATGTATGTCGTAAATTCGTTATTTATATTTATAGAATCTTCAAGTATATTAACTAATTTAATATATTTCTAGGATTTTCCACCAAGTCCTCAGCCATACTCCGCAACTGAAATCGACGAACTTAGAGAACTTTTTGCAAAATACTTTGTAGAGGTCGTCAAAGCTGCAAACTAACTAGTTAGTATATGTATTTATAGATTGAATAATATTTTGTTGATTGAACCTTGTTGGTTGCCTGATTGCAATTGATTGCAATATTGGTTGCTTTGAGATGTCACTAGTAGAAAAATGATAATTTGCATCAGTCTATGTGCGTCGCACATTAGAAGCACTGACGCAAATAAATAGCCTATTTGCGTCGCACATTAGAGAATGTGCGACGCACAAAATGACAGTAGATGGGTGGTTGGTCATTTGCGTCGAACGGGGTTGAGAACGCGACGCAGATGACTAACATGATATGCGTCGGACGCAACTACAGTGCGACGCACATAGATGGATCCCATGATTTGCGTCGTATGATAAGGTGAGGCGACGCACAAATCGTTTTCGTATAATGATGCCCATTAAATCGCAGATGAGTTGGGCGTATTAGATAACCAAAAAAACTGTAAAGTGCGTCGGATGGGCCTCAATATCCGACGCAGATAACTTTATAAATTTAAGGCCCATTTTCTCATATTTCTCTCCAGCCGTTTTTCTCTACCCTAGATCTCTATTCTCTCTCACCGGTTCATTCCCACCTCTTTCTCATCTCTCATCTTCATCTCTCATCTTCATCTCTTTCTCTCATGCATCTTCATCTCTTTCTATCACCTGTGAAATCTTCATCTCAAACATCAAACTTTGTAAATCTCCTTCATCATCTCTCCGTCGGGCTTTGGTGAAGTTTTTTCGAAAAGCACATAAATGGCTGTGTGCACGGTGCTCCGCCGCTACCGCTTCCCTCAACGCTGTGTGCACGGTCCATTTTCTCGTCAAACTCCCATTTTCGGATGCACACCAACAGTTAGATCTCGCAAAGATCTCTAACAAAGGCGAAGGATTCTTCTCTCGTCAAACTCCCATTTCCGATCTCCTTGATTAATTTCGGTAAGATCTTCGACTTTAATTCGATTTCTCTTCCCTCTTTTTGTTAATTTTGATTTTGGTAGAATTTTCAGCACCATTTTGGAAAACGTAATTCGTCAATTTTTTGTCTTTGATTTTTTGACATAATGTGTAGTTGGTTAATTTTTTTGAATTTGGTCATCATGTCAAAGAGTCGTTCTTTCAAGCTCCAACATCCTCTCGGTGACATTCGGATTTTGTATCAGATTTTCAAGAAGTCTACAGCAGTGTAAAGTTGAAGATTGAGATTTTCAAGCAAGGTTCCAGAATTTAGGCTTAGTTTTCATTTTTTAGGAAGTTACTTTCATTTCTTTTTAGATCTGGTAAAATTGTAAGTTTTTAGTGTTGTGTGTAAATTACATTTTTTTAATGAAATTAAGTTCCTTTTTTATCTTTTCTTTCTCGATTTTCATGGTGTTGATTGTGGCTATTGGATTTTTTTTTTTTTTTGAGATTTGATAAAACAAAAGAGTGCAAATCATGGGTTGATAAGCAAGCTTCGGCAGTAAAAAAAACCTCATGTGCGTCGCACATAACTCTACATGCGACGCAAATGAAGTTCATTTGCGTCGCATGTAATGCTATGTGCGACGCACATGAGTGAGGCTGGGCTGCTGGCTTGGCCATCTGCGTCGCACTTTGCTCTTCATGCGACGCAGATAAGTCTTTTGCTCAGGATACAACTATCTGCGTCGCATGGTAGGTAGGTCCGACGCAGATAGCTAATCAACTGCGTCGCGTCGTTGTCCGACGCAGATCCTGTATCCTGATCTGCGTCGAGGCCTGTGCCGTCGGACCCATGTCCGACGCAAATGGGCGCCTCGCATCCGACGCAAATCGTCTATTCTGTACTAGTGTGTACTGGAACAGGTTTTGGTTATATATGCAAAATTTTCCCAACGATTTCTTGGGTTGTCCAAATTACAAAGGAGACTCTGCCGAATTTTCTGCTCATAATTATTAATTAATATAATGTTCGTTTAGTTTTGAAGTTTAAGGTTTTGTATATGAAAAAAAAACAAAAAAGAAAAAAAACCCCAAAATCATCATTTGCGTCGCACCTTGCTCTATGTGCGACGCAAATGATCTACCATCTGCGTCGCACGTTAGCAGTGTGCGCCGCAGATGACTTTTGGGCTGTCGCATCTTGCTCAATGTGCGACGCAGATAGTAGATCATTTGCGTCGCACATAGAGCAAGGTGTGACGCAAATGGTGGCGCCCTGCATCCACAGCAGCCAGCAGCCCAAGAGTTATTTGCGTCGCGTGGTAGTCTGGGTCCGACGCAAATAGTGAGAAAACTGCGTCGCATGCTTGTCCGACGCAGATCATGTATCCTGATATGCGTCGAGAGTTGTGTCGTCGGACCCACGTCTGACGCAAATGGGTGCCTCGCATCCGACGCAAATCGTCAATTCTGTGCTAGTGAATGTGTATTTTGTGAATATGTCATTTGCATATTTTTTTACACATATATAACTAAAGATATTAATGGTCAAAATTTTGTCTTGACAAGTGTGAAAACTCAAATGTTGCAATTAAAAACAACAGAGGAAATATATAGTTATGTATTCGAAGCAATTACGAAAACTTGATATTTTAAAAATACATATAAAAACAAATCTAGTATAATTTCATAATTTTTTTTATATGTTGGTGAGAGCTTTTGGCTATAATTTGACTGAGTATATATTCGAGGTATTGTGTTTACACGAATAACATATGGGTTCAAAGAGAGTATAATTGACAAAGTCCTTTCGAAAGAGAAAACTTAATTGTGCAATTTTTTTCTTAATTACTATTGCATTACTCTCTACATTTTCTAAAGATCTATATATAGTCATATAGAGGATAAAGAATACCGTTATGAGAGTTTGTAAAATTAAATAGGTTCGAAAAAATCATGCACAAATATCATGGAAAAGAGGGGAAAGAAGAAAATTCTTTGCACATGGGTTGGTAGCAGTGAGACATACTTATATAATCTAATTTTTCAATAATAATGGGAAGAGAGATAAATGGGCCCCATGACATAGAATTATTGTCGGATGAGACGAAAAAGTGGCCCCAACCAACTTTTTCTATTACAAACAGTGAGAGAAATTGGAACAGAGAGGAAAAAAATGGTCTCTCAATGCCATAAATGGAAAGATTAAACGTGAGCAAGATTAAAAAAACACAAATTCTTAGAAAAGACGGTCTCACGTTAGTCTTAACGTGAGACCTTCCCAAATTCAAGAGATGTGTTTTTCAAAAACAGACCTCGTCTGACAAATTTTCACGATAATATTTTTGGCAAATCAGTTAATATTTTTGGCGAATTAGTTAAGTATTTTAGCACAATAGTTTAGAGCTGGTCATCTATATGTAGACTTACATTATTTTTTAGTTAACATATCCAGTACATTAGTTAGTGTTGTTCTGTAATTAGTTAAGATCTATTGAGCATTATTTAGTTTCCAATATAAACGAATAAATAACTTTTTTATAAATCTAAAATGTCAAATACAAAAGACAACCTGAAAAAAGAACTTAAAACAACCTAACATTTGGAGTAATTGTACCAATTTCAATTTGATTCTTGGAATTTGTTTTTTTAGTCTTCTTAAAATTACTTTTCTTGCTTACACTTCTTCCCTTTAATTTGTTTTTGCACGATCGGAGTCTAAAATAACCAATGTAGTTGTACTTGATGAGCATTGTTCTTCTATAATTGGTTTTGTAGTTAAGCCTTTGGTTATACTTGCAGCAATAGTCTTGTAGACTTCTTGCAGTACCTTTCTTGCATCTTCATTATCTTGACTTATTGTAGAACTTTCTTTCGGTTTCATATCGCGAATGGGGTTACGTTGTTTATAACTGCTCCAAAGTTTTCTCTATCCATTTCTCTTTTCCACACTTCGCTCTTTGCAAATCTAGTCCACCTTTTGTACATGTACTTATGCGATATTGTTGTGATTGAATGCATGTGCATGATTCTCAAGGCATGAAAACATAACAATCTAGGCAGCATAACTTTTACATTATGTTATTTAACTATTAAAATTAAATTATTAACTAATAACATTTTGGTATTAGTTCTGTTTTTCATATAAAAAGTTAAACTTTCAAATGCAAAAGTTAAGTTTTCGGTACCAAAAGTAATTTGACCCGTTTCTTCAAAGTTTTTGCAAGTGCAAGTTATCGTCTGATCATGGACAATATATATGACCTTCTGTGATGGATCTGTGTCAAACTCTTCTTTCACTTCAAACATGATATACATCTTGTCAGGTGAAACAATAACAAAGTAAGTGTTTGTGGACATTGTCATTGCAAACTTGTGCTCAAATATTTTACTTACATTCAAATTAAACAACGAATTCAAGTTGTAGACAGAGAATGGAGGAGGAAAATAATGCAGGTTTTAGAGCGTCTCGATGGATTAGAGAAGAAAGAGAGAATGATGTATGCATGATACTAAAATTAGGGCCAACAAAATGCGTTATAATATGGTTTCTATGATATAACTAATATACTTCAGCGCTTAACTAATATACTTGAGCGTTTAACTAATATAATTCAGCGCTTAACTAATTCATCCAGAAGCAATTTAAGGCTAGCATAACTAATAGGTCCAAGCGCTTAACTAGTTTCGCTGCTAGTTTGATGCACGTGCGTGATGTCAGTATGACATCAGCTGGTCTCACATTAACACTAACGTGAGACCGTCTCTTAAAAAACGGAGTCTAAAAAAAATACTACCTCTATTTTTTTTAATTTACACAGTTTAAAATTCACGCTTGCCAACGTATAACTTTCACCACAAATATCTTTAATTACCAACTAATGAAATTTATAAAAAGTTTCCATTTGGGAAATATATGCAAAGAGGAATCTAACAAAATCTCACTCGACTATATTTTTCCTTATATATAAATCACCAACGATGATCTATGTGAAATTTGTGAATAAAGCTCAAACACAAAGCAGTGTGTAGATTTTAAAGAAACGAAGGGAGTACATCTCTATAAGAAAAGTGAGCGTGCAAGATAAAAAAAACAGACGGAATAAGAAACAAATGAAAAGTAGAATACTCTTTTGGAGATGGAATTTAAAAATGGGTTTAGCTATTTATTTTTAGCTTTATTCAACAAAATTTAAAAATATGGCATAGTTAATTACAAATTTTATTCTCATAATAGGAATTAGATATTAATTATGAGAATTATATCATTAATTAACTATGCCATATATATCAATTTTGTTGAATAAATGTATACAAATAGCTAAACCTAGGCATTAGGTGCATTGGTTAGAAAGATCATTAGAAATAGGAGTAGAAAATTGGAATTCCACGTAAAATTGGAATTAAAGATATAATCAAGGAGAGAAATATGACTATGTGGGAATACAAAGTTGAAATTCCAAAAAAAAAAAATCAACATTATTTCCAAAATTGTTGACAATAGAAGAGGAAAGGGGTAAACGGGAAAGTAAACCTTATTGGTGCGATGAATGTTGAACCTTATTAAAGAAGATGGTCGGGTACTAGGCTACCCACCAATACTCGGGTCAATTGTCAGTTGTCGCTACTCATTAGTCATTAGTCACTATCTATATATATATCTAAAACCTAAGGCAAAAAAATGTTATGCTGCCACATGTACCCCCTCACTCCCAAACAAATGATACAAAGCAATCAACAAAAATGTATATGTAAGGATTCGACCACACAACCTCTCATTTGAAATACGAACACAATAACCAACTAATCTACGATATCTTTTTGGTTTTTATGAGGAGAAATAAAAGTATAACATACATCTAAGAAAAGCATTTAAAAATATGATACTTTACATCCCATAATATTCCCCACAATTATTGAGGAGCCCCACCATAACATCCAATTATCTCATAAGTTATGGTCCACAATACTTGGGTTATATTAACTTGATTTGTATACTCAACTAAAATAAATCATAGTCCCTCTTCTTGAATTTATTGAGTATACATATCAAAGTTCCTTAATTGAGTAGGCATTTTTAAATCAACCTTAACAACGCGTCTACTCATTTTTGCAATGAGTAAGTGACATATTCCGTGCGTGTCAACAGGATAATTGATGTTTTGTTTATGTAACTCATTTTTTCTACTTCTCTCAAGTGTTTGATTTAAAACTTTAAATTCAAATTGGTAAATAATCAGGGGTATCGCCCGGTCCAACAACTAGTTATAATTTATAAGTCAATGCGTCAAGAGCTCAAAATAATAAGCTACATAAAAGAAGCATTTTGCCATTTCTATGGTCTTCTTTTTGAACTTAATTTAATTTCGGTTCACTTTAGCTGTTTAGCTGATTTTAATTTCAATCCTATAATTAATTTTATTATTATTAAAACTTTACTATTATTATTGGTATTAAAATAATTATTAAAACTATTACTCACTCTATTTTTTAACAGATACTCCATTTTAAATTTTTACATCATTCATATACTCTATATTGACCAAATTTTGCAATAGATGTATAAAACCAATGTTAGCATACATGGAGTTGTTCTATTTATCTCGACGTATATTTTTTTAAATTCAGTTTTTTATAATTTTTAACTAATGGATAATTAGATATTAATGGTTATTGGAAAATGTGCATGTCAAAATGAAGCATCTATTTTTTTTTAGTAAGGAAAGAAAAACTGGGCTAGCCTCTAGGAAAAGACCGGCTTAAAGCATCCTTTCGGATGATGGAGAGAAGATCTCGATCAAGGACATCAAACCAATAGTGAAGAGAAGTGCGCTAGTGACCCTTGTGCGCAAGAAAATACGCTGCCTGATTAGCCTCCCTGAAGCAATGAGTGATCGAGACCTCAACAAACCGCAACAGGTCCATCTCTGCATCACGAATCAACGAGTCAATTTCCCAAGGAATTTTCCAAAGTTTTCTAAGGGAATTGATCACAACTAAGTTGTCTCCCTCAATTTGAATCTTATTAATACCCATAAAGATAGTAGCCTTAATTCCTTCCCTTACACCCCAAGCTTCTGCTAGAATGGAAGTAGAATTATTTTAGAATGGATGTAGTATTATTATATGTTAAAATTATCATTATTATTATTATTATTATTATTATTATTATTATTATTATTATTATTATCATTATTATTACCATTATTATTATTATTATTATTATAAATATTATTATTATTATTTATTATTATTGTTATTATTATTATTATTATTATTATTATTACTATTATTATTATTATTATTATTATTATTATTATTATTATTGTTGTTATTATTATTATTATTATTAGTTTTTCAGTTCATGTTCAATTCAATTATGTTCATTTTAGTTTAGTACACTTAAATTCCGTTTAATTTAGTTTAGCAAAAAGTATTAACAAGGTCTTTAGTTGGCAATTGAATGATTGATATTGTTTGTGGTTGTTGTCCTTTTACTTATACTAGTTCTTTTTTGGTGTTAGGGAGCAACAAAGTGTCATGAGGTAAATGGAATTCAATCTCGTGTCCAGGGTATAATCTAATCTACTAGGCTAGTTTGACGAACTATTTGTATTAGGAGTACTTATTTAATTTTAAGTTTTTAGTGAAATCATTTTTTGATAGTTATATATATATTAATGCAATATAATTTTAAGGACATTGATGCACGTCATTAATACTATTTAAAATTTTCAAATACTTTTTTTTATTACCATTATTATTTTTATGCAATAAAATAAATCAATAAAGTTATTATTAACAATACAATAATAATATAAATTAAAATAGATTTTTTCACTAGTAGAATAATTGCTTATTGCTGCGGTAGTATTGCTGCGGTTTTATCCATACGCAGCAATAAATCACGTGAAAAGAAAAGGTAAAATATAAAATAGACATATTGCTGCGGTTTCCAGAAAAAACCGCAGCAATAGGTCTCAACGGAAAAAATTTTAAATTTAGTTGACTGTTTGACCAGATCTATTGCTGCGGTTTCCAGTCGAAACCGCAACAATAAATTTAAATATTATTTTTTTAATAATATTTGAACCTATTGCTGCGGTTCCTTCAAAAAACCGTAGCAATAGACTCTTTTAATATATAAAAAAAATGACACGCCTCACTCACACAACATTTGCCCTCTCTCTCCTCACACGACATTTGCCCTCTCTCTCCTCTCACTCTCCTCTTCCTCTCTTCCTCTCTTCCTCCTAACCCATCACTCTCCTCTTCCACTCTCATCCTCCACCGGCCTTCAGCCCTCTTCCTCTCTCACCCTCCACGTTCGCCGCCTTCACCGAAGTTTCAGCGCCTCCAACCGAAGTTTTCAGATCTACTTCGAGCCCCTCTTCGTTCGCCGCCTTCACCGAAGTTTTCAGATCTACTTCGAACCCCTCCACGTTCGCCGCCTTCGCCATAGAATTCCGACGCGAAGATAGAAAAACTCCGGCGCGTCCGTCAAACGAAGAGGGGTTGGAAGTAGTTCGAAGGATCGGAGAGAGAGAATAGGAGGTGCACGCGAAGGTTAAAACTCCAGCGCGTCTGCCAAACGAAAGAGGAGGTGCGGTTCGTCGGCGTCGCGCAAAGTCGATGGGAGGAGCGGCGCGTCTGGTTTCATCGGTGCTCGTCGCCCGTCAGTCAAACGAAGAGGAGGTGCAGTTCGTTGGTTTGTTTCATTTTTTTTAACCTTTTTTTATTATTTTTATTTTCTAAATGTCAGATCTGGAGAATGAATTTGAAGTCAGATCTGATTTTTTACTTTCTAAGGAGGAGCGGCGCGTCTACTGTTTTTGTTTATATTTTTTAAATGTTAGGGTTTTTTATTTTTTGGAATGAATTTGATGTTAGGTTCATGACTTTGTAATTTCGATTTTGATATGAATGTGGTGAATGAATTTGTTTTAGCATGCAGTGGATTGTTGTAGCTATGTTTATATTATAATTGTACTATAACTACAAAAAATTTACACTTAGAGAAACGAAAAAAAAAAAAAAAATTTTACCCTGCTATGCATCTATTGCTGCGGTTTTGAGAAGAAACCGCAGCAATAGACCTGTATATTTAATATATAAAAATAACCTATTCTTTGCGGTTTTTTGCCGAAACCGCAAAGAATAGCTTGCCTATTCTTTGCGGTCAAAAACCGCAGCAATAGATTAATTACCTATTGCTGCGCCCTTTATTGCTGCGCGGCCAAAACCTCCGCAATAGGCCACTTAATGACCGCAGCAATAAGCATTTATTCTACTAGTGTTTACCAAATACCATCAACTAATTTTCTTACTTGGTGTACACCATGTACCTTCTACTTTCTTTTAAATTTGCGATATGTCCTTAATGACTAATAATTGTTAGCTTTTTAATCAATTATCCCTAATTTCATTAAGAGATGTTTGTTCTTTTGATTCTATAGCTAATGGCTAGGTAGTCTGTCACCTTCATCTTAGTTTTGGTTGTTTGGTTGGTTTTTCTGGTAGTTCGGTGTGGTTGTAGTTAGCCTAGTGTTGTTATACTTTCTTTTTGGTAGTTAATAAAATTTTTGAATTGCCAAAATAACTTGCTCAGGGGGATTTGGTGAAAAATGCAATTTAATAAATATTACTCTCCTGTCTCCCATCCCGTTTTAACTCTGACACTTTAACTTTTGCATTATTCATATGTCCAAATTTAATTATAATTTCTAATATTATATAAAAGCAAAATAGTTAGTATATAAGTTAGCATAGAAGCATGTCATTACTTAATAGTAGGAGCACCTACATTATTGAAATGCAATCCCGTATTTTCTCTCATTGTTCCTCCTTCCTCCATGGCTCCATCTCCTTTTCCACTAGTAACTTTATTTTGAGTCTCTCCAATTAATTTCTTACGCTCTCCATCTTATTTCATACTCCTACAATGCTAGCAGTTATCAAGGAGAGAATGTTAGAGAGAGAAACTCCACAAAAAAAAACCCTATCCCTCCCAAAACCGCCCTCACGGCCCAAGGTTCAAGCCTCACAACCGAGCATGCCTGCCAGTCATCCCTCCAGAATGGTCCACCAGAAAAGCCGTCGGAGGCACCACCAGCATCCCAGGTAATAAAAATCCCAGAAAAACCACCAGACCCCCCTCATCCCCACCATACCATGTCTGTCACCCATCTTCCTTATGCAACATCCCCACCCCAAGATATGAGTGAAGAAGAAGTGTTCATTCCAATATCCAAGGATGAATGCGAGAATTTGGCTAAGCCATGGGCATCCACTTTGATTTGCAAGGTCATCGAAAAGTCTCTGTCGAGAGAATTCATAAAAGATGAAATTGTGAAGATGTGGAAACCCCTCAAACCGATTAACATGAGTTCATTGGGTAAGGGTTTTTACATAGTTTGTGGTATTTCTGAAGAAGAAAGGGAAAGAATTTTGATGGAAGGCCCATGGTTTATCTTAGGACACCATCTATCAACCATGAAATGGGTTCCAGGTTTTCAGCCATCCAATGCACGCATGGATAAAGCTCCTATATGGCTAAACCTACCCGAATTACTTTTGGAGTTTCATTCAAGAAAGATCCTAGAGCAGATAGGGAATGCTATAGGAGAAACCCTAAAAGTTGATCAACACTCCATAGACAGAGAACGAAAGAGATATGCTCAGGTGTGTGTGTTAGTCCCAAAAGATCACATCCCTCCGAAAGGAATGTGGATAGGCAAACACTACCAAGAGGTCAGCTTCCAAGAAGGGCCATGGTTCTGTCCGATATGTAAGAAGTTTGGGCATTCATTGAAAGCATGCCAAGAGGGGAAGAAAAAAGTCCGACCGCCGGTGGAAACAACCGTGCCAGAAATGAGAGCGTCGGAGTATCAGTGGCAAGTCGTTAAAAATAAAAACAGAGATAACCCGTCAAACCAGATCCGTGATGTGGATTTTTTCGTGAAAAAGAAGGTCAACTCAGTTGAAGTAGGTAAGGGGCCCCACACCAAACCTTTGCTGTTGGGAGAAAAAACCAAAAAGTCAGAAGAGGGACACCCAAATCCCTCGTGTAGAGGAGCTGCCGAAAGCAATCATGAAAGTAGAAATCCCTTTGCTGCGCTGATGGAAAGCTCTGAAGAGTTAGCAGAAGATATATTGCCAACCCCAAATCAAGAGGCGAAACGTGGAGGGTCCAATCAGGAGCAACCCAAGAACCCAGTTCGAAACCCAGAAATTCTGGAACCCTCCCCATCCCATGGTATATTAAGTCCCGATAAAAATATACCCGTTAACCCCAACCCAAAAACCCCAAAAAATATCCCCTCACCCTAAAAAAATGGAAACACCAACAGAAATTCTTTGCCTCTCTCCTCCTCCATTGTCACCCACCTCACCCCCAACACCACCATCCCCACCAAGAGTGAAACGATTCAGGATAATGGGAACCATAGAGTTTACCCGACCAGTCCTCCCCTTGAGTCCAGAACTCAATGTAGGATTCGTGGATTATCTGTTGAAGGACGAGGAGGGGTGGACGGACATTCCTCTCCATGAAGTAAAAACCATGATATTGAAGCCGGAGAATTTCTCGGATGCCACGATAGAGATGTATCTGAACATTGAGCTCTTCTCTCAACCCCACTTCCCTCAATACCAAACAACAAGTCACCTCCCAAAACTTATGAGACTATTCCTCAATTGGTTTCTTCAGAACCAAGCCGGGTCGGAATACGAGGAGAGGAGCTTGCTGCAAAACTTAGGTCCATGGTTGGACCCCGCACCTCTAATTCCCCACTTAAGACCCATCTTCCTTCTTCAAGCCATGCCTTTGAGAGTTCGAGCAATAAGCAACTCCAACGCCTTTCTTCTAGCCGAGCTATCATACATTCATACCCAACCAAGCAATTGGAAGTAATGGTGAGTTGGAGAGGGGTAAGAGGCAGAAAAAGCCAACGGAAAATAGAGATGTGTTTGAAACCTCTGAGGAGATTTTGGATATGCCCGATAACTCACAGGGAAATCGACCCACAAGCCGACGAGGACGAGGAATCGTTGCGCACCTTCAAGTGCAAGCCACCCCTGCCAAGTAACATGAATATTTTGTTTTGGAACGCGAGAGGTATCGGGAGGCCCTCGTTCCAAACCAATTTTCGTAGTTTAGTTGCGGAGTACCGTCCTCACTTGGTGGTTCTTGTCGAAACATGGGTGTGTAAGGAGAAAACGGAGACTATTATGGCTGAGTTGGGATTTGGGAAATGGCATCTTATACTTCCGGCTGGATTTTCTGGTGGCATTTTGTTAATGTGGCAACCAGATCTTGTCACATTCCATTATCTTTGGGATGGCTCGCAGGCAATGCATGGAGTTCTGGAGGTATGTAACTAAAACCCCCTATTTCATTTGTTATTTCAGGTATATATGCTAATATTAAGGCTTATAAAAAAAACTTGTTGTGGATAATACTGGGTGATTTTAATGAAGTGACCAATCAAGGTGAGAAAATGGGAGGGAGACCGGTTATTTTAAATCATTGCTCTACTTTCTCTAATACTATGGATGCTTGCAACATGATTGACCTAGGTTTTAATGGTCCCAAATTCACATGGATAAATAGACGCAAAAGAAACCCTATTTATGAGAGACTTGATAGAGGGTGGGGCAACATGGAATGGTTTAATCAATATCCCAATTGTAGTGTGTGGCACCTCCCTAGGATTACCTCGGACCATTGTCCTATCCTTGTAAAATCGGACACTCTAAATAAGCATATAAGAAGTACTCCTTTCCGGTTTGAGCCAATGTGGCTTCAACACCCGAAATTTAATGATTTTCTTTCAAGAGAATGGCCGGAGGGGGGTGAAAACTTACAGGAGCAGTTAACTCATATGCAAAACACATTGATGGTGTGGAAAAAAGAGGTCTTTGGGAGCATTTACCAGTGTAAGGCAAAAGCTATGTCTAGGTTAAAAGGCACGCAAGCCTATCTGCAAACCAACCCAAACTCTCGTTTTCACCAAGACTTAGAGATAACCCTTCAACTCGAGATTTGCCAAATCTTAGATCAGGAAGATGCTCTATGGAGATCCAAGAGTAGAGTTCAGTGTTATGCTCAAGGGGATAGGAATACATCCTTTTTCCAACAATATGTGATCGTGGAGAGAAATAACTTGGTTGGTAATACCTTAACTACCCCTAAGGATATTGAGGCACACATTAAATAACTTCTTCTCCACTCTTTACTCCTCAGAAAAAACCTGTGCTCAAAATAGGGTTATCCTTCACGACTCAACTATCTCCTTGGCCCATTGTCCTACTGAAGATGAAATTAGGAAAGCTATTTTCGCAATGAAAGGCTTAAAAGCTCCGGGTCAAAACGGTTCCCAACCAATCTTCTTCCAAAAGAACTGGGACATTGTCGGACCAAGTACCTGCAGGAACATCCAATCTTGGTTTAGAAGGGGGAGGATCCCGGATAACTTGAGTCAAGCCTTAATTTGCCTTATTCCGAAAATCCCCGACCCTCAAGTAGTTAAACATCTTCGCCCAATTAGCCGGTGTAACACCTCTAACAAACTTGTGGCAAAAATTTTGGTGAATAGAATGAAACATCTTATTCCCACGTGGATATCCCCACACCAAAACAGTTTCACCAAAGGCTGAGGTCTGGATGTGAATCTTGTTGTTGCTACTAACTACTAAGGTTCTTCGCTCCATGCACAAGAAAAAGGGGAAATTTAGATGGTTTGCACTTAAGGTTGACCTAGAAAAAGCCTACGACCGCATGGAATGGAGTTCTGTGAGAGAGTGCCTAATTGACCTTCGGTTGGATATAGCATCTATAAACCTCATTATGGATTGCATTTCCCATGCTTCCTCCTCCATTCTCATTAATGGGAGAAGATCTCACCCTTTCACTCATTCTATAGGACTAAGACAAGGTGACCCTATGTCCCCGTACCTGTTTAATATATGCATCGATGTCTTGTCCAACTGGATTAATCAAGCATGTCTCCAAAAGGAATGGACTCCTTTTGGGGTAGGTCGTCAGAAAGTTCCAATTTCCCACCTTCTGTATGCAGACGACCTATTATTATTTGGGAGGGTGGATGAGAATACCACTTTTGCTCTGAGGGATATTCTCAAGAGATTCTGTCAGGTCACAGGACAAAAAATCAATGAGGATAAAAGTCGTCTCATTTTCTCTCCTAACAGATCTGAAGAGCATAAGACTCTTTTTCAAGACACTCTCTCTATTGGTGAAAATAAAAATCTAAGGATGTACCTTGGTCTACCTCTCTTACAAAAGCGTCCCCCAAAAAGTGAAATCCATTTCATCATTGATAAAGTCAAGGGTCGTCTGGCTTCTTGGAAAACAAAATTTCTCACAAAAGCAGGGCGCTTGTGCCTAATTTCATCTACCTTGAACATGATGTCAGGTTACTACATGCAAGCAACATATCTGCCTTCATCCTTTCATGATAAGCTTGATAAAATATGTAGAGATTTCTTATGGGGAAGTTCGAATGAAAAAAGATAACTCCATTTAGTCATGTCTAAGGATAGGATCTCTTGTCCTAAGTCATTGGGAGGCCTGGGCATTAGGAATCATAAGCATCTCAATGTGGCTTACATGGCCAAGTTAGCCTGGAAATTAAATTCAGGGTCAAGAGAGTTTGGCTTCCAAATGCATTATTTCCAAGTATATTCATCCGAATTATGTTACCAAGGCAAAAAAATGGCTCCACCCTATGGAAGGGTCTTGATAAAGGATGGCATTTGCTAAGTGACCATATCGCTTGGAGTATTGGTGATGGGAGAAAAATTTCATTTTGGTGGGATAAGTGGTTAGATGGCCGACAGCCTAGAGCCTATGTCATAGGACCTCTCACGCAAATAGAAAATGATCTAAATGTTAGAGATCTAGTTGTTCAAGGTCAATGGAATTTCCGAAGCCTAACCATAGAACTCCCACCTTGGATGATTGATACAATTAGTAGTTTTCCCCTCCCTCAGGACCATCATTCTGATCAGCTCATATCGAACTTTCTCACCCATAAGGGGTTTTCACTTGCTAAGGCCTACGACGCCTCCCGCGCTCCAATCAACGAAATCCCGGGTAGGGAGTTTACCTTGATCTGGAGATGCCCCACTCTCCCCAAAATCAAATTTTTTCTATGGCTGCTATCATTAGGCCGTATTCCTTCTTGCTCTCATTTATTCCGATGTACCATTATCTCGTCTCCTATGTGCCCCAGGCGTCATATAGAGGAAGAACATGCTTTTCATGCCATTTTTAATTGTTCAAGTGTGCAACCTGTTTGGACCTTCACCCCTCTATCGACGTTATTTGAGATGGGCTCAAATGAGTGATGGAGGGAAAATCTAAGGTCGGATAATGTCTTTAGAGATGTCTCGTGGAGTATTTGCTTCCCATTCTTATGTTTTGAAATTTGGAAGGTTAGAAACGAGTTTTTTTTTAGACACGAGGATGAGGAGAGATCCTATACTTCTCCTAACCCCGAAAGCATTCTGAAGAGTGCGGTTACCAAAGCCAAAATCTTCGCTTCCACCCTACCGGATAAAGAGATAACTAATGAAGTAGACACCCCCCTGAGTCAACCTCTTATCCCAGGGGATTTATTTGCGTGTTTTGTTGATGCATCGTTTGTCAATCATGAAAATCCTTCGGGACTTGCAGGCATCCTTGTAACGGAGAAATATGAGTGGGTGGCGGGTTTTGAGCGGAGAGTGATTGTTAGGGATACGCTTCTGGCTGAATTATATAGTATCAAAGAAGCGCTTGATTTGGGTGTAAGAAAGTACATCAAAAAACTTGTGATATTCTCGGATTGTGTAACCGCTATTGATCAGCTAAACCAAAATGATGATGCACCCAACATGTATTCTGCTATTATATGTAATTGCAGGGATTTATGTAGAGAACTGGAGATGGTTAGCTTCATTCACATTCCTCGGCTACAAAACAAGTTGGCGGACAAGATGGCAAAGGAGTGTAGGAAAAGTTCTTTAGAATGTAATGTAACTAGGAATACCCCTCCCCTACTTATTGTATATTTGTATGAGTGACTCAAACTCGGTTTGTAATATAGTAATATGGCTAAATTGAAGTTTTAATTAATATATCGTGCTTTCGTACCAAAAAAAAAATGCTAGCAGCTAGCTAGAATGCTAGATTGGCCATCTAATTATAATAAGATGATTCTTTCCTGCCAACTGCGCACCCACCCACCCACGTGACTTCCCTAGTTCCCTGAATTGATTTCTTGTATGGGAACTGGGAAGGTGCCTAATTTTCTAATCTACCTACCCCATTAAAAACTACTCACATTGCAAGGCAAATCTAGATAAAGACCATAGAATGAATTGGACAATCAAGTTGGAATATTTATATAGTGGATGGGTGGTCATAATATATGTGATATAAAAATCTAATGATTTAGAATAATTTTGGACACGCATTAATAAATCTCATATAATTCCGAATCACTAGATTTCTCAAAGTCATAAAATTTTCAAGTAAATTTCCTTACAATTGGGTTTATCATTTATGTGCACTCCTTAGGGTTGCAATTAAATAGTAAATACACCCCTCAAAAAAAAAATAGTAAATACATTTCCAAAAATAGTACTTTATTTGTTTCAAATATAAGGCACGCACGATATTTGAGGTTAAACTTTTACTATTGATTACTTTCAATTCAGGTTCATAAAAATTATAATAAAACAATATTATTATAGTACTCTTATTTCTCAAGACGAATCTAATGGTATAATTTTTACAATTTTATTTTTCTTATTATAAGAAATATTTTGTGGTCAAAATAAATTTTCATAAATCATGAATGCCTTAAATTTTGAAATAGATGGAATATCAATTAAGGAATTTATAACATAATCATGCGTCAAATCAATGTTATTAATGCTTATTTAGTGTTTAATGTTTCCATTTTTAACTTTTATATGCAGTCCTAAGGGTATCATTTTCCTTACAATAATACTCCATCCGTCCCATAATATAGTGCTTATTTCTCATTTTTTACGAGAATTAAGGAAAGTGGAACATGAATGATAAACAATTAATGTTGTGGGAAAAAAAACTGATTTTAGGCTAGAGAATGGTGTGTAATGGGTGAAAGAGCATTAAATATATGACTAATTCAACCCTTTGGTTCATTAAACAAAGTAAAAAACTATTTAGGAAGCGAAATAAATGATGGTTGCATTGGTTTTTAAAAGAAATCAACTGGAAATTGTGGAATTAAAATATAGAAACAAGAACAACATTTTGGGACACCCAAAATGGAATGCAAGCACTATATTATGGGACGGAGGGAGTATAGTCTAAATGTTACAATTAATATGAAAACTAAGGAGAGCCCCAACTATTTTACACGTTTTTTAGTTGAGACCCATTTGTATTTAATAATTGGTGTCCTCTCTTTGAGAAATTGAACATTGGCCACACATTTAAGAGAGAGATGAGAATAGAAAAGTGAAGCTGCTTTCATTGTTGTTGTGAAATCGAACAGACAAATAAATGGTACACATTTCGCTGAATCTGATCATATTCATATGCACATGTGGGAAGGGAAAAAATATAAACATGTTTGCATAATTGCATTTCCATATCCTCCAAAGCCGCGTCTCTTAGCAATCAATTTATCACAATTTGACGGGATTTGTTGGAAAAATTATTACTATATTTCATCCCATTTTTTGTACGAACAGGCTACATGAGCATTTCCTTAGTTCCTTCATGATTTACCGAATATAATGTCACGACCTCATTGTATATTATTCACACTCTTTTCTCCTTGTCTTGGTTATTATTGTTAATTGTTATAATGTTATACTCGGATTGCGTTTCTTATAGATGTTCTTAGTTTGATTTACATGTACTTGTCAATAGGTCATCTTTGACTATTCATATATATTTATATATAATTATGTATTAATGAAAATCATACATATTTGATATTATTAATGCAGTCATTGAGACGAATCAATAAGACCCCACATGATTATGTGTTTTCTTATATATTGGAAAATTTTAGAAGATTCCATGTAATTCTAAATAATGTTAAGATTTCAAGTAGGAACATCAATCAGGATCAGATGGAATAATTGAAAGTTTTTATCTAAAAATAAAAATGGAGGTAATACTTTATAAGATGAAAGAATTAGGGTACGTTTGATTCAACTTATTTTGTCTTATCTTATCTTATTTGAACTTATCTTATCTTTTCTTATCTTATCTTATAAGAACTTATCTTATCTTATCTTATAAGAACTTATATTCTAGTTTATTGTGATGCCTAACATAATTAATCCGTTTTATTCAACTTATTTTATCTTATCTGATATTATCTTATCTGATCTTATCTTATTTTTTCTGAAATAAATTAAAATAAGTTGAACAGAACAGAGCCTTACTCTTATTATTGATTTTTTTTTAAAAAAGTCAAACCTCATTTAAACTTATAAATGATCAGAATTCTCCTTTATTCATAGGTGTGGCCGAGACTCTTTCGTAATTAACGAAAATTGTTAATATTCATATCATCAAAAAAATCATATGCAACTATTATTCCGTTAGTTAATAAGACAGTTATTTCAAAAAAAAAAAAAAGTTAATAAGACAGTTTTTTTTAAAAAAAAAAAAAGTTATTCAATTTAGTCCCTTAAAATTTCCATAATTTTTTCAAGATTGTGAAAAATTGTATTTATTGGTGAGTTAAATGTTGTATAGCATCCCAATCACAACTTGGTACTTGAAATTGAGACCTAAAGAATTAAAATCGTGTGGGGTCCGGATGCCTCATTATTGAGGAGTAAGCCCATATTGTCGTGCTTCATGATTTGTCGTGGCTTTTGGAGTGGAGGGTGATAATTTGGGAATGGGCCCAATGGCGATATTTTATTTACTTTTTTTGGCAGTTGAAGGGGCCAAATGGCGATAAATTGTCCTACAAATTTGACTATTTGAGTGCATTACTATTCCAAACCGTCCCTGATTTTACTAAAATAATTTTATAGAATAGGTCTGTTCTAGTGTTTCGTCCACTTCCATCATTATTACGAATAATAAGTTCAGATAAGTTGAAATAAAGTTTAATAAGGATTAATAAGTTTTCAGATGAATTTAGAATTGTACATTAATAAGTATGAAATCTCATATAATACAGTAAAAAAATTAAAAGAATATATAAAAAGTATAATAGAACCATCTTAAGTCTTAACACTCAAATAAATGCGTATACTAATTTCTCTAAATAGAACCACCATGATTTGTGTCCATACGCATTGTTGGTTGATTAGTCATGAGTCTACATATATTGGCTGACTCGTTCCAATAAGTACTTTATTAATATCCAATCGTCATAATTTATACTAAAATGTAATTAAAGATATTTAAGTTCAAATATGTGCATTAGCAAATGCGCAAAGGAAAGTGAGAAAGATAAAAGAATACGGAGGGAGTACATATATGTTATAATTTATTTCTAATTCAAGAAGCTGCATATTACTTGTAACATTGATATTTTTAGCAATATATTATCTTGATCTCTCCTAACACATCAAAGTTTTTTTTTTTATCTCTTTCTGTCTCTCTCATCTCCTATAATTTTTGTGTTGTACTTAAATGTTGCTATTAAAAATAGAGATATGTGTCATATTCTTTATTTCAAAGTAGATTGAGTCATTACTTTTAGACCATAATTGTAGCCCTGATCAGGCAGCACTTTCCCAGTTTGTTTACGTGTTTCTCACCACTTATACGTGTTGTTAAGTGGACCCAATACTTATTGAGTTATTGTAACAGAAGACCCACAGACACAAATTTGCAAAAAAGCAAATTAAATATCTGCAAAGTGGTCGCTAATTGACTTGGTAAAAACGGTCTTTATATAAAGAAAAAAGATTATATAATCTTCAGTCCCAAAAATAAATTATATAATCCTGTTAGATTTATTTTTGTCTATAAAAGCTTTTACTTATGATCCCATGAACTTTTTTGTATCAGTGTATGCAGTAGAACGGTATCGATCGGTAGCAGTTTGCAACATGAGGATTAGGCAGATCTCTATTATTTGAATGTGTATTGTGTGCTTAGCTTGCAAAAATCATCTAATACGTGCAATCAGATATGTGGGACTAGGAGAGAGGTTAAGGATATGCTAAATAATAAAAAATATTCGGATAATCACATTTAATTTTGGATTAGTTGTCAGCTTATCGCATATTATTAAACAAAAGAGAGAGAATGACTGACATTTAGTTAGGCGGACATATTTACCATCTACTGTCAATTGAGTTCATAATGGAAATTTATAGATTATGTATGTAGTCAGACTTCCTTTGACAGATGCCTATGTGTGAGCTTGTAGGCTTATTATTATTGATCGATCATTAAGGCAAAAACATGTCATGCATGTTGCCACATATACTCCCCCTCCCTCACACAATCAAATGAGACATATCTATATTAATATATTAAAAAGCTTTCCTAAACAAAGAACTGTACCCAGGCCCGACCCTGGGGGCTGGCAAGAGGGGCAACCGCCTAGGGCCCAGACTCTGAAGGGGCCCAAAATAAAAAATGTTACTTTCAAGTTCAAAGTATTTTACTCCCTCCGTCCCATAATATAAGTCCCCTTTACTTTTAAAGTGTCCCAAAATATAAGTCCTCTTTCTATTTTCAATCAATAATTATGCCTAAAATGCCCTCATGAAAATAATTTAATTCCCAAAAAGTTCTTATAATTTCAGCTTTCAATGCACCATTATTAATGATAAAATGGAATCTTATACCCCATTGTACTCTTCTACACATTAAACCATGCAACATTAATGTTCAGTTTTTATTTTTTGTTAAAAAGAAAAAAACAATGTAGGTGTTTTCCAATAAAAATAAATTTTTTTATTCAAATAAAACAAAATTCCACTTTACCTTAATTCCCGTGTAAAAACAGAATCAGGACTTATATTATGGGACGGAGGGAGTACAAGTGAAAAGTGTTTTATAGGTAAAGGCCCAAAATTCCACTGTCATGCACAAGTAAGAGAAATCTTACTGCCTTTTCTCTCTCCTAGCATTAATATGCAAGTATTCAACTTCCTAGGCAACTTTACCCATTTATTAGGAAAATCATGTAACCCAAGCTTTTAAATTATTTCAGTCAACTTTATTTATTTTTTGGGAAAAACGTTATTATTGGTAATCTAGGCTCTAGCTCTTTTTTTTTGTGAAAGGTCTAGCTCTTTATTTATTTTTTGGGTAAAAGTATCTTCTTTTAGAGTTCTAGTACCATTGTCTTCTTTTATACTTCTAGAGTTCTAGTACCATCTTCTTTTTATGGGTAAAACATGTTCGCAGACATTATATTTTTTTTTGTTTGATGATGTACGTGTATTAACAATTTTTTTGGGTAAAAAGAAAGCTATAATTGTACTATAGACGGAGAGATTTATGTGATATATTTCTCCATCTTTTTTTTAGTTCTATTATTTTTCACTTAGCACGTTTATTACACATAAATTTGATCATTAATATGTTTATCAAAGGATTCGTATAAATTGTAGGCTTGAATCACATAATGCATTTTATATCCTATTTATAAAATTCCTATATTTCCATATTTTTTTGTAACTTCGTTGTTTCTTCAAAAGTTGGCCAAAAAAATAAAAATAGATATTATATTGTATTTTATTCGTAATACTATGTACTACGCAAAAATCAAAACTTACTAATTATATTATTAGAATTAAAGGGCCCCTATGTCTCATCTCGCCCGGCCATAAATTGTCGGGCCCGACTGTGTCTCACGCGCAAGACTATCCCTTATAGTGTTTACTTTATTACTCCACATACAATAAAAGAATTAAAAAATACATGGTATATGATTTGATCACATGACTTCAAGTCACTATATCAATGTCTTAATCACTAAACCAAGTAATGTTTTGTATTATAATTTCCAAGTAAGATAGTAATAACATTTACTATGTATAAAATTTAAAAGAAACTGGAAGATAATTTCTTAAGCACAATCTAGTGCCTATAAGGGTCCGTTCTGTTCAACTTATTTTGTCTTATCTTATCTTATCTTATCTTATCTTATAAGATCTTATAAAATCTTATCTGATCTTATCTTATCTTATCTTATCTTATAAGATAGTTTATTGTGTGTGTGTAACATCTTATTTATCTTATCTTATCTTATCTTATCTTATCTTATCTGATCTTATCTTATCTGATCTTATCTGATCTTATCTTATCTTATAAAATCTTATATAAGTTAAAATAAGTTGAACATAACGGACCCTAACTCTTTTTTTCCACTTCTTTCAAAATGTTTGATTTAAGAGTTCAAATTCACATTGGTAAATGATTCGGGGCATCGCTTGAACCAACAACTAGTTATATCCTAAAAGCCGTGAAAAAATTTTGTTGGCAGTTCCAGATTGTAATTTAATTAGTGACTTGCTAAAGCACAAATATGCTACGTCCATATTCAATGATAGTGATAGGAAATTCTCATGTACTCCCTCCGTTGCTTTTTACTCCTTTTTTTTATTTGCTACATTGTTGTTTTCACTAGTTTTTAGGAGATGTCCCTTTCAATCTTTTTTGGTGTACTTTTTGACCCCTTTAACATTAAATGATGTGGGAAAAGGTGAAAAAGTAGCACTTTTGGGTAGAAAAAGAGAGAAATAAATATAATAGTATTACTTTTTAGTGGAAAAAGAGAGAAACAAATATAATAGTATTACTTTTTGGTAGGCCAAGTCTCCTAATAAGGAAAGTTGAAACAATGTAGCAAGTAAAAAAAAACAACCATTTAAGGAAAATGTAGCAAGTAAAAAAAAGCGGAGGTAGGAATTGCTACATAGTGTTATGCACAATAATTTAGGCAATGTCACTTTCAAACTTTTTAGAAGGTACTTTTTGACCATTTAGTGTAAAATAATGGGAAAAGGTGAAAAAAAAATAGTACTTTTTGGTGAAAAAGAGAAAAATAAATATAATAATATTACTTTTTGGCGGGCCAATTACCCCAAATAAGGAAAGTTTAGACAATATAGCAATTAAAAAGAGATAACCATTTAATGAAAACGTAACAATTAAAGAAAAACGGAGGGAGTAATAAGAAGAGCCAGATGCATGCATGGTTTCTCCAATCTAAATGTTCTACAGCCACAATGATGTTGCATTATTGTACTTTTAATTTCTTGTTTGCATAAGCTATTATTTGGATAGATCGACTAGTTCCGATCCCTTGATGCGAATGTTTTGAAAGATATTGCAGCCATTCTCAACAACATTAGAATTTCAGTGATTCATGCTAAGGGTTCAGCAAACTCAGTGGTTCATATCCTTGCTAAAGCTGGTTAACAATTGACAAACAGCAAGAATTAATCTTCACTTTACTTGTCCAAAGTTTGCAAATGAAGCTTAATTACTTGGTGGACTTGCGTAATAATCCCACTGCATCATCTTCTGGAAATTAACAGGATGCTTCTTAGCAGTTAGCACTTAGCACTTTTTTTTTTTTAATAATTACGAGCTTCCTTTCATTAATGATAATTTCAGGAGTAAGATCGCCTCTACTCAAGACGAGGTATTCCTTCAATTAAGAAGGAAACTTTCATAGTGCAAGGCACACCTTGAGTTGAGGAAGCCATCTAAAAAACTCCCTACAAGTAACTACATTAGTTCAGTTTGCAATAAAGGAAAGGAAACTACTAACAAAAAAACATAGAAACACTAGAGGGGCAGAGGAGATACATGACAATTACATCTTAGTGACTGCAGACTCAATAGACCCTTCAAAGAAAACATCAGACATGGTCACATGGATACAAGGGACTAATTGGGCGTTGGATTAGAGCCATGCTATGAATTCCGATTGACGATTAAGGCCTTGTTTTGCCAATGAATCTGCCACAAACTTTGCATTTCTTCGCTTGTGAATGATTGTGATATTCATGTCCCTCTTACACGCATTCCTTATGAAATTGAGATGGATGTCTCTTCAGCAGCTAATGGACCACTAGCCACTAGGAGACTCAGTCTTAGAACACGACTAGGCCATGGAATTACATCCAAGCTATGAAATCTGCATCTCTGCGCAAGCCTTGTTTTGCGAGGGAATCCGCCACCATATTGGACTCCCTACCTTTATGAGTGATAATAATGCTGAGCCATTCCTTCCTCGCATTTCTGATGAAGTTGAGTTGGAAACAAAGGTTCCAAGGTCCCCCTTGATTATCATTGCACCATTTGACCGCATTGCACGAATCAGATTCAATCACAATAGGGAAAGAATTGAAACTGTTATTCCGAATTGTGATTGAATAGCTCGATAAATCGCCAAAACTTCCGCACAATTGATCTCAATGGGGGTGTTGGACATGAGAACATGCATTTAAATAGTCCATCATTGTCCCTCAAAACCCCACCAATGGCAAACATTTGGAGACTTGCATTATACGACGCATCCACATTCCACTTTAAGTGGCCAGGAGGGGGTGGAGACCATAAAACAGGAGTAGGAGTGAAGGTTGACGAACCAACTAGGCCATTTGAAAGTGGCCAAGCGAGACAAGTTGGGTTTTTTATGATTTCTTCACTTGAGTAAGGAAATGAGTCTCCCCATCCTTTAATCCACCAACGAACTAGGACCAAGTCTTGCAGTTGAGGAATAGAGAGAGATGTTATTGAAAATGCGAGCATTCCGCTCCTTCCAAATAGTCCAAACAATAATATGAAAGCATGCCACCCATACTTTTTTGAGAAAAGCTCCTTTGGAGCAAAATTACCACTGTTCGAATGCTTCAATGAGAGAATTGGGTGGCACCCAATGAAGGTTCCATATATTCAGCCACCAAGACCAAAGAAGCCATGAGAAGGAGCACTTAGCACTAACCTAATCTTTTGCCTAGATGTTTCAATGCCAAGGTTCTTAATGCTTTTTCAACTACTTGTTTTGTACGAACAGTTTGGATCTTAGCTATAGCCTATAGGTACGGAAAACAAAACTAGTTTAGACATGGGAGTTAGTTATTAGCTAATTTATCTGACTTGTGTGATCATTTGTTTATATTGGTTGGTTATGTTAGTTTTTTTTTTGACAATCAACTACTTTTGGTCTTAGGTAAAATGTAAACAAAAGCCGAAAGCAAATAAAAAGACTTGTTAGTAAGACCAACTTTTTACTTTTGGGTTAAATTTATTTTTTTAATTAGGCTTTAGCTACCCTTAAAGATCAATTAGACCAAACACTATTTTTGGCTATTTGACCACATGATGAGGCGGTAAGGCCAAAAGCCCCAAAAAAAGCCACCTATATTCTATTTGCATAAGTTCTCCAAAACCTCTTATTTCTCCACCCCCTAGTTATCTTTTGAACTTATGAGACGAATTTGTATTAAGTCATTTAGTCATTGACTTTTAATCTATGCTTTCATATTGCACAAAAAAAAAAATCATCCCAAGTCCCAACCGTTAATATAGGAATTGGACCACCGTACCATTTTTTTAGGAAAAATCGAAAGAATTCTAACTCATTTTCAAAAAACCCTGTAATTTCTCCTTTGTCTTTTCTATTGTTCATTTGCCTTCATTCATTCATCTATTAAGAGCCATTTAACTGCTGTTAAAGTTGTGCTTTCACTTTGCTGAAGTTGTGCTTTCAATGAATCTAGGTTACTTAATTAAAGACCTCCAAATTGATGAAGGAGATAGTTTAACTATCAATGTCGTGCTCCACTAGAAGTTTCTACTGCTCGTCGAAGATATTAGAAATTTAGACGCCTATGCAATTTTATGGCATCTATATATACTACCTCCGTTTCTTTTTAATCTACACACTTTTCTTTTTGGTCTGTTTCTTTTTAATCTACACACCGTTGCTTTTTCTATTTTTGGTAACATGTCACATCTAGTTTCTCCTCTTTTTCCACCTATGTCATCCACTTTTTAATATTTTAACCCACTTTTTAGTTTTTCTCTCTCACTTTTCAGTTTCTCTCTCCACCTTTTTAGTTTATCTCTCATATTTTTGCACTTTCTCCTTGATTCTCCCCCAAAGTGAAGTGTGTAGATTAATTTGAAACCGAGGTAGTATATATTATATCCGAACATAGGTATTCGGAAGCAAAACAAATTGCGATCCAACTTTATTGCATCCCTTGGCCAGTTGGCCATATTATTGAAGCTAGTACTATAGAAATGAAACTTATTAATTATTATCTACTGGTCTTCAATAGTAGAATAACATTTATTTTTATTTTTTAAAAAATAAAGTAGAAAAACATCTATTATTGTACTTAATTTGCTGTGTTTTCAAGTGCGATCTTGAAAATCCACACATATAATATAATCTCATATGAACTTCAAAGATTTCATTTATCGAAAATTGTTATCTTATTCCTACGTAGTATGCGCATGTATGTAGTTTGGACTAGTCATAAAACTGAGATTAATATGAGAAGACATCTCTAAAATCTAAACTTGGGATTTATAATTTTTGGCTTTCTTTGTTTTTTTTGGCTAAACATTTGATTAGATTTCTTGGCTTTCTTAATTTTAGGTACCAATTTAATTAATTGGTTCTAGTTGCGAATCTGATCTATGGAACCCTTTCGGGTCGGTTATAATTCTACGTAGTACACCCTTTTTTAGATTCGTCTCAACATGAATTTTCAAATTATTAATTTTATAATATTTTAAAATCAATAATTAGATATAATAATGGTCAAAGTTATACATTAACAAGTGTGAAAATTAAACTATGCAAATTAGAAAGACACACGGATAGTAATAAGCAGCATTCAAATTAACAAATGTAGTATTATTTGAAATATCTCTCCCTAAAAA
This sequence comes from Beta corolliflora, assembly GCA_947648045.1. Taxonomy (NCBI): domain Eukaryota; kingdom Viridiplantae; phylum Streptophyta; class Magnoliopsida; order Caryophyllales; family Amaranthaceae; genus Beta; species Beta corolliflora. The sequence continues at coordinate 409,926 of CANSZD010001244.1, forward strand.
GTCCCAAAATCAAGTAGAGCTCGAATGGCTATTTGTTATGAATCTGTATTTGCAGAATTATCCCTAGTATGATTGGACAACATGTAGGCTCCGTTTGGTAGGGTGTAAAATATTTTCCATGAAAATGAGTTTTCCTTTTCCTCTCATTTTCCGTTGTTTGGTTTGGTAAGGGGTGTAAAATAAGTTTTCCATCAAGGGAGCTCTAGATGAAAATCATTTTCCTTTAAAAAAGAAGGGAAAACACATTTTCCTCCCTCTTCCTTAGCAAACCTTTTACTCTCCTCTTATCCATCATCCTCTCCCTTCCCCTTCCATTTTTCTCTTTTCTATAACTTTTTTTACATTGAACCAAACAAAGGAAAATTAGCTTTGCATTTGAATTTTCCATTGTAAAATGTTTTACATGAAAAATCATTTTACATTGAAAATGTTTTACATCCAACCAAACGGAGCCGTAATACGGGATATTACACAACATCAAAGAAAATAAGAGGGAGTCCAACGGTTTAATTTCCCACAGGAAAATCGCATAGGAAAGACCATGAGTGTTGTAACGAACGCAATAAAGCAACAAAGAATTAAAGAACATTCGTTATAAAAATTTAATGTGGTTTACTTACAATGTGTTAGCTACATACAAACAGCAGGGATAACAAATTTGATAGGTTTAGGAGAAAGAATACATATTACAGAATATGAAACAAGTTAATTATAGGGTTTATATAGTACCCTACTAATTAACTTAAACAGATGGGCCTAAATCCGAAACTAAAACAGACTCGATATACTAAACACTAAACAGCAAATACCTAGAGCCAGATAATTAATTCAAGGCATAGTTCAACAGAGAGTGTGTAAAAGTATTCCTATGATTTCCTCCATTTCTAAATACATCCAATATGTTGACTTTCACACATGTCAATGCACTACTTTGAATGTTAATATATTTCATTATCGATTAGTAAAACTTCTAAAAAAATTGATATTTTGAGAATAGATTTTGAGACTCATCCAACAATATATTACGTATATGATAGCATATCTACTCCTTCCGTCTTTTATAATTGTTACTCTTTCCTTTTTTAGCCGAATCTATTTAATTGTTACACTTTCACTTCTTCCTTATATATGATAACCTATTCCATCAACGTTATACATTTTTCTACGTCATATACCCCTACCACCTATTTTATTAATCCACCCAAAAAACTTTTCTACCTCATAATTCTCTCTCTTCTCCAACATTTTAATGGTTCTGTTATATTTTCCAAAACCAAATATTCTTTGGTTGTACTTCTTTCATGCCTTTTGCAGAATTTCCTTGGTTCTCCCCCAAAGTGAAGTGTAACAATTAATTGTGAACGAAGGGAGTATATTGCAATATTAGTTGTGAAATACGGTCAAAGCTAATATTTAAATAGTGCAAATATTTCCAATGTTGCATGTATTTAGAAATTGAGGTAATATTTCTCTAATTGAAAAGAGAAAAAAGGGGAAAGAGAAGGTGATGAATCCGGCTTCATGAAGAACCAACAAAGGTAGTTCTTCAGTCCATGATGGAGAAAAGAGGGATGCGTAGCTTAATTTTAGGGATGTTCATAATCGGATATTCGAATATGCGAGTATTTTAAATAATGACATGTGACCCTACCCGGAAATGCAGGTACACGATTTTTTTGGTTCATGTCATAGTGTACCTGGTACAAACTGTGAATTTCACCAACTCCTATTGACTGGCAATGCCAAATTCATTTGAGCACTCATCAATAGACCGTACCCCCCTGTTAGTGTCGGACTTTCCCTCCTCTCCCCCCTGTTATGGTTGTTGTGAGTAAGTCTGGTTGTTTCTTAAAAGGTGTGTTCAATCTCCGAATAATAGGAGTGCGTTGGTTTTCTCGAGTTGCTAAAGATGTTGTTAGTGGTTGGTTGTGGCCATCGATAAGTAGTTATCAGTTGGGTCAGGATTAGTGGTTCAAGGTTATAACAATAGAATATGTCAGTTTTTGGGACTATGTGCTGAGGGGCAAGGTGCGTAAGCATGGACGAGGCGATGATAGATTTTCATGGTTGGGACGTTTGTTTTCCGATTTTGCAAATCGGAGGTGTGTACGGGAGCTTGACTTGTTCGGCTCTCTTTTTAGCTTGGCATTGATATTAATTGTCTTTGCCTTGAAAACTTCAAATCTGTAGGCGGCACCCCAATTGCATCTAGGGGTTTTCAGCACGCCCTTTCATCAGCGTTTCTCCTACTTCATGGAGAAACTTGAGATACTCTCGATCGAGAGTAATGGGTCACAATGGAATGTGACTCACAGGATCATGAGCTCATAATCCCAAGCGATAGCAGATCGTTGGGATTGCTCATGTGGCGAGACGCTACGCTCGTCGATGGTTGTTCGTTGTCCGGATCGTGATCGTCATCCGCTTCTTCTACTAGTTCCATCAGTCATCCGAGGTTTGCATCCATCACAGGCTCTGACCTGCGACGCCCCCCTCCTAAGCAACTTTGTATCGGTTTTATTTACTTTTGTTTTAGGTGGAATGTACGAGCTCCTAAAGCTACTTTAGGTTTGTTTGTTTGTATTAGTTTGGATTGTATTAGCATTAGGCTGTACTTCCTCTTTCAATTAATGTACGATTTCTCGATGTAAAAAAAAAAAAAAACAGACCGTACGGGAGCCAACCTCATTCAAGCACCTACATATGCAAACTGACACATATTTGCATACCCCTTAGTTATTTGTAAATACTGGCATATCTCCATGAGTCCTACATAATATTTTCTTACTTAATTGCATAAATTATGTCCCTAATTTGCTCTCCTAGTCCTTGATTATAGGAGTATGATTTGGCAAATGCATATTCTGCTTTATTTTCCTTGCTCGTAGGTGTAAGTTAGGGCAAATGCATATTCTGCTTTATTCTCCAAAAAAAATTCTAGTAACAGGATACCCAATTGACTAAAATAAGCGGCTCGTTAACTGACCCGCTTCTTCCCTATTTTTTCAGGTTGAGTACTCGACCCATGAAAATTGTAAATTTCTATAGAAGTACCCGAAATTTTGCAGGTTAATAGGTCAATGAATCTGATTTTCCTTAATATCCCTACTTGATTTATAGGCTGCCCAACTGAAGTCTTACAAGCACTGACAAGATTGAGGCGCGTCAGCCTCATAACATATCCAACAATTGTTTTGAGAGCAATCCGGCCAATGGCTATTATAAAGACGTTTTTCTTGTGATCAATACAAATCCAGAGGCTGAGGTCCTCGTGGGAGCCCAATGGTTGGTGCTCCCACCTCCCAACCGCAAGGTCGGGTGTTCGACTCTCATCACTCCCCAATTTGGGGAGTTTGTTTAAATGTTTGCTTGTGGGTATAAATTCCACTACCCAATTAACGAAATTTGGTGTCTTATACTAGTAGTAGCTAAGTAGGGGTTGGTCTTCTGACCAATTATCTTTCATGAACAAAAAAAAAAAAAAAAAAAAAAATACAAATCCAGAGGCTACCATTGGGAATAAATATATATTAGATCTTGAGTGAGTAGAGGATGAATAAAGTCGAGGAGAGAGAAAGTAATAAAATAATTGGTAACCACTAAAATTTGGATAGCGATTGACATTGCTTTTTAAAGAAATAATACGGACCTCAGTAAACTAATTAGATTTTATCACTATAAATTTTTAATTAAAATTTGAGTTATTTATCCCAAATTTGATAGGAATAAAAATCTCGAGTATGTTGATACTACTCCCAAGTTTAGAGTACCTGATGAGTGATGACCTATTATGCACTGCACATGTTAGTTTGTGCTCATTATTTGGGACCAAATTCCTATTCTTCTTTCTCCTTTCTCCTTTCTCCTTTCTCCTTTCTCCTTTCAGTCACTAGGCTGTCATGGCTATTAGAATATGTTGTGTAATAAGTTTGCTTATAAAAAGTGAAATTTTGCGATTAACTACCTAATAAAAAAAGAAAATTTGTTAAAAAAAAACTTTTAAAAGTTCAATTTTGCGAAAAAAAACTTTTTAAAGCAATATTTGCAAAAAGAAACCACAAACTTAATTTTTCTTGCAAAATGAAACTTATTTCCATTTTCCGGTGTGGTTTTTGAGATTCATAGGGGTGGTGCTGCTGTTAATGGAAATAGGGGGTTAAAGGAAGATAGGAGGGTAAACGCTGGAATTGAGAAAAACCATATCGGAAAATGGGAATATGTTTCGGGCCTGTTCTCTTCGGCATAAAACAACTGAACTGAACTAAACTGAATTGAACTGAATTAAATTATAACTAATTAATAGTAATGATAATAATTTAGGAACTGAACTGAACAGAATTGAACTGAACTGAATTCATCTTGCAAGAAAAATTTGTGGTTATTTTTTTTACAAAGAATGTTTTAAAAGGTTTTTTTTTTTGCAAAATTGAACTTTTATAAGATTTTTTTGACAAATTTTTCTAAAAAAAAAAGTGGAGAATAAGTACCTTATAAAATTTCTCTCCTCAAATTTTCAGTTTCCTCGCTCCATTGTCAATATCGTTTTGCTTAATTTCATAACTTGTCATATCAATTGAAGCAAATCCGTGTAAAGTAGACAAAATTTCCTTCTTTAGTTTTTGTTGTAGTTCTTCATGATTTGTAGTGGTTGATTGTTTTAAAATAGTAAGTTCGAGATATGATATTGGGAGTTGATTAATAGATCAGAAAAAAATAAAAGAAAGGAAAAGAATTGAATAAAATATGTAAAAGAAGGAAAAAAAAATGAAAAGACAAGAAAAAACGAAACAAAAGAAGAAGTAACAAAAATAAGTGAAATAAGAATCACATGACTTGTACTCATGGTCAATGTCGATAATAATAGTCAACTCGTCTGAATCTGGTGACTGGTACCTCTTACCGGCAGACACTTTTATAAAGTACTTCATCCTTTATGGAATAAGTGAAATGTTTCATTCAAAAAACTCTCACATAAAAGATATAAGTGTTTAACTTATTTCTGAACGGAGGAATTAGAAGTAGTTTTTTGCTACTTTTTATATTAGTAGTTTCTTGCAAAAAGTCGGTTTTAGAGCTAATTTTCGACAAATTTTTTTAACCCAATAATTGATCAAATCTAAGTGGGGCCAATATAAAAAAGTATCACTAGACTTATTATTATTAATATATAAATCAAATTCGGGATTAATATAAAAAGATATTTTATTCTTAAAATTTAGGATGACAAATTTTCATTAATTCTCTCTCTCATGTTTCAAGACTCCTTCATAGTTCTTGAAAAAGAAATTAGATATTATGAACAAACGTTGCATTATTTACACCATCATTCGTAATACGGATATTTCACCATATAACCCCGATAAATTTTTTTATTCACCATATATCCTCGCACTTTTCAAAATTCACCATACACCCCTCAATTTCTTCAAAATTCACCATATGTCCTTACTGACTAATGGCCATCAACTTTTTTTAGTCATTAACCCCTGATTCCGTTATCAAACCCTAATTAATCCCTATTTGAGGCGTTAACCTTAATGGACCACAATTAAAACACCACAAATTAATGGCCCCTTTTATCACTCTTCCTCCATAACTCTCTTCTTTCTTCTTTAACCTTAGGTGTTGTTTTAATGCTAATCTGTTAGGGTAAATGAGTGAAGGGATTAATTAAGGTTTAGTAATGAAATCAGGGGTTAACGATAAAAAAAAATTGAGTGCACATGGTGAATTATCAAGAAATTGAGGGTATATTGACATATGATATTTTGGTCGTTGGACAAAACACCTAAGGTCAAACAACCTAACTAGACCACTAAACTAAGTAAAGTGGTAAGCAAGGGTCATTCTTCCACAAGGACTAAGGAACACCGAAATGTATCGATAAAACAATAAGCTAAGCCGGAATCAAGTCGGAAATTGTCAATAACCAACTAAGAACTACGAAAATAACTAAATATCAAAGATAACTAAAGTTAGGAGATGTGATTAAACACCAACTAATCATGAAATAGGCATAAGAATATCAAACATAGAAATAATGCATGAACACTACTTGAATTAGCTATTGACCCAACATACAACTCTCATCCTACTCTCATAGGCGAAGAAATTCTCAAAGACATCAAATAAGGACTCTCATCCATTACTAACATATCCCGAGGTTCAAAGTAACCCAAGTCAATAATAGAAATCAATAGGTCACACTCTCATGCCAACCTAAATCAATCAACTCCAATCTAATACAACATTCAAGTGATCAAAGAGAATGCAACATAGATTAGAAGAGCTAAACAAGCAATAATTTAATCACACAAATCTCTAAATCCAATCTCAAATGCCCAATTCAATCATGGTTGAGTTTTCACCCAAACCCTAACCAACAAACTACACAAAAATGAGAACTTTAGAGAAATTAACAACTAATAACATGATACTAAACACTAATCTAACATTAAACTAAACAAAATAAATCACAAATAATTAAACTAAGCATGAACAATAAATCTAAGCAAAACAATTAAAATAAAGCAATAAGAGAAGAGAGAGAGTAAGAAATGCTCATTGATAAATTGTTGAATCTTTAAATACAAGTTGTCACCCTTGAATCTCCAAATCTTCAATCTCTCTTTGAGTTTTCTCACTTTTTCCCTCTAACCTAAACTATGGAGGTTAATCCTCCCTAGCTAAAACCCTAACTATTCTAAAACTAAGAGAGGTGAGTAAAATAAAACTTGGCTAATCAACTCCAAAAACTTTTTTAGTTAAGGGTATTTATACAACCCCCAAAGGAAAAGAGAAAAGAAAATAGAAAATAAATAGGAAAATAATAAGTAGAGGAAAAGAAAAACTAAACCTCCAACAAAAACGTGTACAGCAAAAAAAAGGAGAAAAGAAAGGGAGAAAAAAAAGGGAAAAGAAATTACAAAAAATGAAAAACAAAAGAAACACAAAATCCCCCTTTTTTTCCTCTCGCTCTTCTTCGCTGTTCCTTCTTCTCAAATGGGGTTTAATCCCCTGCATCATCACCATCAGCAAAATCGTGGCCTTTAAATTCGCTGCAGGACCGTCTCATGACATATGGAGGCCTTGTGCTATCCATCAAAATGGGGCCCTTAGAAAAATTGTAAAGAAGAAATTATAATTTTTTATAGGGATATTATCTCAGATAACCCTGACTTATAAGCCTTTTTCCAATATAACCCCGACTTTGACAGGCCTGTCTCCGATAACCCTGAACTTGATTTTTGTCATTAAACTGGATGGAATTGTTAACGGCGTTAACTATTTTGAAACATAAATTAATTAATGCTTTTTTTTAGGGAAAAAAAAGGAAAAATTGGCGCGAATAGCACCAACTATTAGTTTGGTGCACAAAACAGCACAAACTAAACAAGGTGTGATGTACAACACGAACTTTATAGCATGAGTGCATGAATCAACATAAACAATGATTTTGGTATGGTTCCACAGCACAAACTTTAAGGCTTAATTGGGCAAACGAATCTCAGGCCAATATCGTCATGTATGTTGATTTTCGCACCTATGTCATAAAGTTTGTGTTGTGCATCAACCTCGTTTAGTTCGTGCTGTTTTGTGCACCAAACCAATAGTTGGTGCTGTTCACGCCAATTTACAAATCATATATTTCTCTCTTGTTCATAAAGCTTCAACAATAAACTCAAACAAATTTGAAGAAGTGATGGAAGAATTGATCCAACGAAGCAGCTGGGTCAAGATTCAAAAATAGATCACGATTTGAAACCCCAAATTTTTGAAACCACAAATTTTGAAACACCAAATTTTTCTCTCTACCACTCACTGTCTCTTTCCTCAAACTTCATCATTATTTTGATTGTTTATTAGTCCAACTTCATCATTATTTGTAGAATTGGACGTGAACAGGTTTTACTCCACTCACTGTCTCTTTCTCGTCATTGCCCAAAGAAGATCGCGCGACAGAAATTGAACGAATTCATGGTCTTCGATTTCCAGATTTTTTCCAGATTAAAATTCCAAAAATCTTGAATGGAGGTAGTGATGTAGCAGTAGTAGGACAGAGGGAAGTTCATCGGATTTTGGAATTCGCGCTGCTACTTGCGGTACAGGTGCTTCTAGGCCTGCAGCTCGCGTTTCTCTCTTCGCGCTCCTACTTGCGGTGCTGCTGATGGTCTTCCCAGGTAGTTCGGTTCGTGGTGGTGGTGCCACCGCTGATGGGACTCCGGTGCTGCTGGTGGTCTTCGTAGGTAGTTCGAGAGAGGGGAGGAAATTGGGGTTTTTTCAATGGGAAAAAGATGAAGGCAAAGAGGTGAGTTGTGGGTTTGCGTAAAAGTTTGTTTGATGGAAGAAGAAAATTTATGGGTTTGATATATTTTGAGGGGAAATTTCTGGGTTTGATAGATGAAGATATGTGACAGAAGATGAAGAACAGGACAGAGGTGTTCAATAACACAATTTTTTTATTTTTTCTAAGAACACCCATTGGAGGAAATCTGGATTTTGTTATGATTTTGGGAAAAATCTGGATTTTGTTATGAGTTTGGGAAAAATTGATGAATGCTTGAGAAGAGATGAAGAACAAGAGAGAGAATAGATAAAGAACAAGAGAGAGAAATAGATGAATTTAGCAAAAGTCAAACCAAGTTAACGCCGTGACAAATTCCGTCCAGTTTAATGACAAAAACCAAGTTCAGGGTTATCGGAGACAGGGCTGCCAAAGTCAGGGTTATATTGGAAAAAGGCCTATAAGTCAGGGTTATCTGAGATAATATCCCTTTTTATATTATCATTATTTGTCATAAATTGTTCCGTAAAATTTGATCATAAACCAAAAACTAAAAAAAAAGTAGGATCTTTTATTCAAACAAAGCCATCCTTCTAGCGTTCTTTGAGCAGCAGATTGCAAGAATGGTGGTTGTTGCTTAAGGCTAACAAAAGCTTTTTTAAAAAAATTTATCTAGCCATTTCATTAATATTAGACATCAAGCTTGTGAAGAATTACATGGCAATTATGAATTTATGATACAACAACATTATATTGGTCTTTGCACTACATGAAACTATCTCAGTACACGTTACTCAAACGAAAACAAAAACAACAAAGGCTAACAATAGCATTAAATTTATATCCCACTAGTACAGAATTGCAGTAGCTTTATCAAAATAAAATTAGGAAGTATCAATTATGTAGTATCATGGTTGACATTGTATCAATTGAATTAGGCAAAATTGTAGAAAAACCAACTAAGCAGAGTTGCAAAATTGAAAAACAAAATAATGAAATCGAAAATCAAACAGGTAACATTATTGCATCAGGCAGAATTGCAGAAAATCAGAATTATAAGAATTCTATATACATAAATTTTAATTTCAAGTTATAAATTTTCAGAATTACTTAAATCTCTACTAGAAAAATGGCATAAAAGAAAGTGAAATTACCTTAAAATTGAAGACTTTGATAACAAATTAGCCCACTAACTCTTGCTTTTTCACCTCCCACAATCAAAATTAAAGACTTTGTTCTTCCTCTATTGTAACTTGTAAACCACCGGTTGAATCTTTTTTTTTTTGATGATAAAAGAAATCGATTTCCTTATGAGATGAGACAAGTTGAATCTGAATTGCAAACAAAATTTTAATCTTTGGTGTTCTTGAGGAGAATTGGATTTATGGAATGAGTAATAAGATTGAACTTTTTTTGACAAAATTTAAGATTGGAAATGGGATAATTTCCTTGAATAAAGAGAGTGATTACTCAATTAAATATGGGAAGTTATGATTTTTTGGGGATTTTTAGGTAAGAAGAGGAGAGAGAATTATGGAAGGAAAGAAGATGGGAAGTTGAAGAAGATGACTTGCACGGGATTTTCAGATTTTTTTCTCTTTTCCTTCCATTTGCCACCAAAATTGGGCCTCCAAATTTTTGGGGCCCTGTTACACTGAACCGGTTGGACCGATATTGAGCCGGGCTTGATTCGCTACAACATCATCATCTTCATCATTGGCGCAAATCGTGGCCATTGATTTTCATGGCTTCGATTCCATCTCTTTGATGTTCGATTTTCGCCATTGATTTGCTCCCATAAATCACAGCCCTTGATTTATTTAATGAGAGTTGTAGCACGTTTTTTTCTTTGAGCTCCCGCTCATAGGTCGCTCCTAGGTCGCTCATACATACTGCCTAACATTCTGTTTTTGGTGAGTTCGAACGGAGCGCCCGCTCTGTTCTTGGCTGGGACAGAATTGACGCTGGTGTTGCGGTGGAGGCGGCAGAGGATGACGCTGCTGGAGTGGAGGTGGTGTTTGGTGTGGTGAAGGAATATGATGGTGTTGACAGTTGAGGGTGGTGGTGATGTAGTGTGGTGTAGGTTACGTTAAGGAATGGTGTGGTGTAGGTTAGGGTGAATAAGGGAGTTGGGGTGAGTGTAGGAAAGGTGAGGGTGTGGTGTAGGATAGGAAAAGGTGCGGTGAAGGATAAACTGCCACTAATTCTAACTTGAAGCTTGTACACCAAAACGCTCACCTACAAGCAAAAATCAAAATACGATGGGAGAAACGAGATGTAGAATATAAAAATGAATAACTAAAAATAAATAAAAGTAGAAAACTAATCACATAAACTAAACTAATCCATCTATAAAATTACTAAAATAAAGGGACTAAATAAATAATAAAATTAAGAGTTAAAAACTAGCAAATAACACTAATTAAACAATTAAGCTACAAAATATAAAAAGAAGAAATATGGGTTAAAATAGATAGAATTAAATGAAAATAAACTACGAAAACAATAATCTAAAAATTACCCCTAAAAGTGACATAAATGTCACTTATCATATATATACGGTGAATAAAAAAATTTGTTCGGGGGCATTTGGTGAAAAATCCGTTCCTAATATTGTAATTCATGCCCTATGTGGTACTCTCTATGTCCCTTATTATTTGCCTCATTTGTTTTTCAAAGATCGAACTTTAAAACTTTGACTGTAATTCATATTGATGATCTATATAGATAACTTTTATCACAAATAATTATGATGTAACAGTTACACCAAGAATTATTTGTATATTAATGATATAAATGTGTATTTTGGATATCATGAAAAAGTAAAAGGAATAAACAATAAGACAAATGGAGTATTTACCACTATATATTCCTCGTCGAAATATACATGATTTTTGATTGACATCGATCTACGTAACTTGCTGATTAGCCAACTGATTTATATAAAATGCATTTCTCTACTAATTTAAAATTTAAAAAACATCTACGATTTTTGTGTGGATAAATAGGCAATTGACTGTAAGAATACATCTATAGTAAATTTTTTAAAATAAGGTACGAAAAATAACATTAGGAGACCCTTCGTTCGAGAAAAACTCCTAATGCGTCAGTTACAAGGATAGAAGAGAGTGAAGAATTATTACAAGGAGTAGGGATGGAAATGGATGAGATTCGGGGCGGGTGGAGCATCACCCGCATCCATCCGCTCCACCCGCATCCATCCATCCGTCACCCACTGGGTGAAACGGGTGGGTCGGGTGATAAACGGGTGAAAACATGTAGTATATTGTCTAATGAAATTTGTGATATGATGCACATGATATAAAATATTTCTATCAAAAATATAAAAAGTAAGTAAGTTTACATGTAAAAATTAATAAATGGGTGATGGGTTGGAGGTTAAACGGGTGATGGATCGGGTGACGGGTGAAAAAAATTTCACCCACCACCCGCTTTCCATCCATTTAAATCGGATTTTTCATCCATTTAAAAATCGGGTTAAACGGGTGATGGATGATCCATCACCCATTTCCATCCTTAACAAGGAGTGACAATAAAAGACGATGTAACTAGATGACCAACGTTAGCAATCCAATCGGCCGCTCGGTTTACTTCATGTCTATTTGTTTCGACGATGTTTATAGAATGAGGCTTATAATGTTCACTATCTCCTTTTTTCAAATATATTTCTCCTATGTGATCTACTAGCTTATTTATACTACTTAGACTAACTTTATTTTATAATGTTTTTACGAGATAGAACACGAAATTTTAACTAGTAAGTCTTGTGTAAGACTGCTTTACAATAAAATTATGGTAAGACCATATCACTTTATTCCCTAAAAGGGTCACTTTGTAAATTAAGAAGGTTACTCTACACTAGGAATGGCAATGGGTCCGAGACCCTACCCAGACCCACCTAGACCCTACCCTAAAATTAGGGTATGGGTCTTAATTTTTTGGACCCTATGGGTAAGGGTAGGGTATGGGTCTTGGTCATATCCGGTAAGGGTAGGGTAAGGGTCCACTCCTCAAATACCCAGACCCTACCCAAACCCTATCCATAGACCCATCTAAACTAAAATATATATTTTATTTTTTTTTAAATTAAAATAAATATATATATAAACATATCCTTCCAGCAGACTTCCAATAAAACTAAAACCCTCCCTCAGTTAGGAACCCTAGCCGCAAATCGCAATCACGTAAAAATATATTTATTTATATTTTGATGTATGAGACTTTTGGGATGTGCAAAAAATATATATTGGTATGGAATGTACGTGATATTATGTGTGCTAATTGCAAAATTAATATACGAAATTGTGCTTAACGATTATATATACATGTGAAAATGTAAGCGGATTTATTTTTGTATTGGACCCATTTTAGACCCTAGACCCTACCCAGACCCTGTCAGACCCTACGGGTACGGGTAAGGGTCCTAAAAAAATTTACCCTATGGGTATGGATAGGGTATGAGTCTACATCCAAAAGTTAGGGTATGGGTAAGGGTCTAGCCTTACCCTACCCACACCCTACCCATTGCCATCCCTACTCTACACTGGTCATTTTAGATAATGGGTCACCTTATATTTTAAAGAGGTCAAAACTACTACTTTCTCCGTTCCTTTTTACTCGCTATAATTTGACTTTCACGCTTGCCGATGCGCTACTTTGACTATTAATATATTTAATTGTGTATTAGAGTAAAGTATACAAATTTTATTTTATGAAAATATAAATTGAGACGAATCCAACAACATATTACTTTATAACATTTGATTTTTTCTAATAGTAAATAATGCATGGTCAAACCTAATAGATGAATAGTAGAATTTTCAAAATGTATAGCGAGTAATTTGAAACAGAGGAAGTATAAGTGATCCCAGCAAGCTAAGTTGCCTTCGTCTTACCATAAATCATGATTCATGATAAGACAATCTTATATGAGATTTTGTAAATTTTAACTCCTTAACGTAGTATATTTATATTTGAAAAAGTAAATAAGTATGTATAATTAATCTATAAAGAAAAGAAGTCTCCATAAATTCACCATTGTTGCATTCTCATCAAGATTCAAGAGCATGGTTTTGCTTCCTATCTCCCATGGGAGTCGACGCTCAAATCTTGGTGGAAGATAATTTCAATTTTCAATGTTGTTTTTTGGGGGGGGAGTTGGGGTCTTGTTGGGGCATGGAAGAGTGTCAGGTGTGAGAAGGCAGTCAGAGGAAAAATTTCTTACCATAGGGTTCCCGAGAAGGGGCTAAAAAAATCAAGAGCATGTACATACATGATACATCAAAGACACGTTTCGTTGGAGAAGGAAAACTACAAAGGTAAGTGATAAAGTGAAAGTAGTATATATATATATATATATATATATATATATATATATATATATATATATATATATATATATATATATATATATATATATATACTTATATCAAAGATACGTTTAAATGGAGAACAAGAAACCTCTAAAGATTAGGAAACTAAATGACAAAATATAGAGAGCAGAAAAAACAAAAACATATAATACATCAACGACAGGTTTTCACTGAGGACCAAATAGGAGTTTAATTATGGGGTAAGAACTTCTATCCTAGCTCTAACCTAGAGGTTAGGATTTGATATTTTCACCCTCTAGTAAATTTTTTTTTTCTAGAAGGATGTAAGATTTAATAGTTGAGTGTACGCAACAGGGTTATACATGTAGCAGTAGTAACTGATTCGACCAAAGTTATTAAGCATCTTACTAGCTAGTTTCATTTAAGCACGTTCTTTTAGATTGAAAGAAACTGAACTGAATTGAAATTAATTGAACTGAATTGAACTGAACTGAGAGAAACTGAATTTCAGAGAGAAACTGAACTGAAATGGAATTAACTGAACTGAAATTAGCTGAACTGAACTGAAAATAAGTCCAAAAGAACAGGACCTTACTCATCAAAAGAACAATGTTATAAGTGTGTAACCAGTAACCACCATCCAAAGGCACACCTATATCTTACTAGCTAGTTTCATTTACTCATCAAAAGAACAATGTTATGTGTGTAACCAGGCCACCATCCAATGGCACACCTATATTGGCTATATACATACAACTTACAAGTGATAGGTAAAGGTGGAAAATGATTCGTTTGAATAGGATTTAGTTTGGGTCACATTTTGGTGAATAATAATTCGTTCATTTTTGAAAAATAAAATGTTGACAGAGGAAGTATTTTCTTAAAGTGTGAACATGGAGATATTTTTTAAAGTATAAAAATGAAAGTATGAGTAGAGTTATAACTTCTATTATTTCTTTTAATCTAGTTAATTTGTACTTTGACACTATTTACATACTTTATTTTGACACTAAAATAATAATAATAATAATAATAATAACAATAATTATAATAATAATAATAATTATTATTATTATTATTAAAAAGAAGGTGAATTCAAAAAATAAAATAAAGTGAATATTGTAATATAAAAATTGCAATCTTAACCGAAAAGCAAATTATTTCCGCATCAAAACAAACACAAAATATGCAGAATTTCACCAACCAATATATATGCAATATAAAAACAAAACAAAGAAAGGACAAGAGGATCAGGAAGCATGTGGCTTCTATTATACAATCTAGAATATTAAATCAGCGTTAAAAATATGTAGAATTCCACCAACCACTATGCAACAGCTGTTCTTACGACTGTGTATATATACATGCATGCTCATGCATAAGCATAACAAAAATCACTCAAGTTTCCAAGAAGAGCTTGAGCTAATTACAACTATAAATTCCTCTCTTCTGCTGTTATGCTCTTAAACCTGCAACTATTATAGAAGTTTTGGCTTTCTTAATTTATTCTCTTCTGTAATTAGCTAGCTTCGTAGATTATTCATATTTTTCCAGCATTTTTAAACAATGGATAACGCAACACTTGCTGTGATCCTTTCCATTTTGTTTGTGTTTTATCACATTTTCAAATCCTTTTTCACCAACTCTTCATCTCGTAGGCTTCCTCCTGGTCCCAAACCCGTGCCAATTTTTGGCAACATTTTCGATCTTGGCGAAAAGCCTCATCGATCTTTTGCCAATCTAGCTAAGATTCACGGCCCTTTGATTAGCCTAAAGTTAGGAAGTGTCACAACTGTTGTTGTATCCTCGGCCTCTGTGGCCGAGGAAATGTTCCTAAAAAATGACCAAGCACTTGCTAACCGAACCATTCCTGACTCGGTTAGGGCTGGGGACCACGACAAACTATCCATGTCGTGGTTGCCCGTATCCCAAAAATGGCGGAATCTGAGAAAAATCTCAGCCGTCCAATTACTTTCCAACCAAAAGCTTGATGCTAGTCAACCTCTTAGACAAGCTAAGGTTAAACAACTTTTGTCATACGTACAAGATTGTTCTAAAAAAATGCAGCCCGTCGATATAGGACGGGCCGCATTTACCACTTCACTCAATTTATTATCAAACACATTTTTCTCAATGGAATTAGCAAGTCATGAATCTAGTGCTTCACAAGAGTTCAAGCTACTTATGTGGAATATTATGGAGGAAATTGGTAGGCCTAATTATGCTGATTTTTTCCCTATTCTTGGTTACATTGATCCCTTTGGTATAAGGCGTCGTTTGGCTGGTTACTTTGATAAACTCATTGATGTTTTCCAAGACATTATTCGTGAAAGGCAAAAACTTCGATCTGCTAATTCTTCTGGTGCAAAACAAACAAATGACATTCTTGATACTCTTCTTAAACTCCATGAAGATAATGAGTTGAGTATGCCTGAAATTAATCACCTTCTTGTGGTAAGTAATTAATAATGCTGTTATTTTCATTATTATTATTTCCTTAACGACTTGTTCTTTACATTATGCTTTAAATAATCACCCCATATTCTTGTGTTTGAAAATTTCTTCTTTTGGTATACATTTTGTCCGTCATAACTTGAGTGTCTCGCTTTGACTAAAAAAGGGATAGTAATTTTTGTTGTTTTCTGCCTATAATTAAATAATTTTATTTCATGAGTTTTTAAGGTTTATACTTCCTCCGTTCCATAATAAGTGAAACATAGGGATTGGGCACAATATTTAATAAACATTACTTTCAAAAGCCAAAAATTCAGAAAATACCCTTTTCATTATCAAAAGGAGGAGTAGAAAAGCAAACACCACAAAGTTTTATGATGGTTTTTTACTCATTTTTCATTTTTTTTTCCATTTAAGGTATGTTTTCACTTATTTTAAAACGTTCTAAAATAGTAAGTGTTTCACTTATTATGGAACGGAGGAAGTACCATTTTTTCTCTTAGAACTTTTGTCCCTTAAAATATTGGAAGTCAATATGATTTACTTTATGTACGGGTATTGTTCACATTTTATAAACTTTGAGTATTTCTTCTTTCATCATGCATGAAAATTTTCAGAATATAAGATCAAACATGCAAAATGTTCTATTGTTTAGATTTATTGCAAAAGTAATTTCACAACTTTTTTTCTTGTAAATTGTTGTGGGTTTTCAAAAATACAAAAGTATTAGGATTGATGTTAAATATGGGCCATGTGGACATGATGTTAAACATTTGCAATGTCAATAACTTTTTTGTTATTCTGCAATTATATGTCATATGATAATATATAAATTTATAATAACAATAAAAAATCGACATTCAAACTATAACTTTATTAACGCCCATACATTTCTGACATAAAGTGATAAAACAACAAAAGTATTCAGTGGCATAAAGCACAAATAAAGAGGCTTGGCTAAATTAGTATATCAATGGGAACTTTAGTTTGTTTTGTGTATTGTCAATCGTACGGGTGAGAGGATAAAAAGAAAAATTAAGAGAGAGTTTCAGGGATGTTACCAACTTACCATACTTGGGGTTGGCTCAAGTAATGAGGTTTCGCATCTTCCTTAGCAAAGTTTAGGGTTCAATTCCTAACGCTAAACATTTGTTTGGGGTTTAAGAAGGAGGAGAGAGATTGCGAGTGTATGTAGTGAGCCTTCATTTCTTCATAGCTATTCAAAAAAAAAAAACTTACCACGCATGTGAATCATGTGATCAGTGGAGTGGTTGAAATTTTTAAAAAGTTGTGACATGATTTTTGTCCCCATTAATTAACAAAGCTATCTGTACGCGGCGCATTAAAAGTATAAACACCAATATCGTTAATTTGTTACAATAACTGGGACCTGTGGTCCTATATTAGTGTACTTCAATTATTACCTTTATTAGAAAAGTCTCAAGAGAAAATGAGAAACTCTAATTAAGAAAAACTATAAGGTATGTACAGACAGTACAGTAGATACAAATAACAACGATGAATAAATCTAATGAAGCTAAACAAAAGAACATCCAATAATACGGTGGCTCATTTAATTGCTAGATACTTGCCTTTGAATGGCTATGAACAGTTGTATGTTGATAACTTTCCGCAAGGTATTTTAGCCTTGGCGGAACTTGACATTGCTTAATAATATTTCTCACCGTTTCCCCTAAAAAAAAAAAGAACATCCAATAATATAAATATGACACTTCAACTTATTTTCGATTTTCAATTTGTTCTCTCTATACAACTTTTTCACGAATGAATTTATCGTTTAACCGTTCAAGTGAATAGATAAGTACACATCACATACACAAAGTTTTTCCATTTTGACTGTGAGTTTGAGTACCAAAATTTTGAAGAAGCTAAGTTTGTCATTTTACCAACTTCGGTGAATTGGAGAAGCTTGAGGACATAAATCTTATTCAGCGATTCTACACTACCCTTAATACAGTTTTAAATGAGTATCTCATTAATTTACTAAGAGGAAATTAATAACACTTCTGTTATTGGGTACAACTACTTCAACTTGCTCCTAAATTAAAGAATGGTATAAATTTTTCACCAGCAGAGACATAAATTATTTCTCCATTATCATTCAACAGATATTCTAAATTAACCAATAGGAGTAGTATACTATGTCTGATCTTGTTGCATTTACAAAGGGCCACCTACCCCCCAGACTTTTACTTCTCTTTCATAAATTTTTCATGTATTACTACATATTTTGCATGAGAGTGAGGGATATCTCAGTTGTTTAGAGCTTCCCTTCCGATTCCAGGTGATCCTCCGCCCTTGTGGCTCATTCGCACCCAAAAAAAACATATTTAGCTGACAATATCAAAATATTTATGATAGGATATCTTTGACGCTGGAACAGACACAACAGCAAGCACATTAGAATGGGCGATGGCTGAACTTGTGAAAAACCCAGAAATGATGACTAAAGTTCAAAATGAAATCGAACAAGCTCTTGGAAAAGATTGCTTAGACATACAAGAATCCGACATCTCAAAACTACCTTATTTACAAGCCATTATTAAAGAAACGTTACGTTTACACCCTCCTACGGTATTTTTACTCCCACGAAAGGCAGACAATGACGTAGAGTTATATGGCTATGTTGTGCCAAAGAACGCGCAAGTTCTTGTCAATCTTTGGGCCATTGGTCGTGATCCAAAAGTGTGGAAAAACCCGGAAGTATTTTCTCCCGATAGGTTTTTAGATTGCAATATCGATTATAAAGGACGAGATTTCGAACTTTTACCCTTTGGTGCTGGTAGAAGGATATGCCCTGGACTTACTTTGGCATATAGAATGTTGAACTTGATGTTGGCTACTCTTCTTCACAACTACAATTGGAAACTTGAAGATGGTATTAATCCTAAAGATTTAGACATGGATGAGAAGTTTGGGATTACATTGCAAAAGGTTAAACCTCTTCAAGTTATTCCAGTTCCAAGAAACTAGCTAATGAGCTAATTGTGCACTTTTTTTTTGTTTGATTATTGCTGCAAACTTCTTTAGAAGGGTATTATCTTTGTATAAATAAAGCGAAAGCTACATGTCCTATTGGATTATTGTATACTTTCATCATTGTTATATTAAGCTAAGTATGTATGAGTATATAGTATCCATCATTGTTTAATTTTACTACGATTGTTCTATTTGGTTGAATCGTATTGAACTGATAAATCAAATAAATGTCTCCAACCTAAGCATTCAATTATTCTGTTAGTCATAAAATATGTAGAGGGTAGGTATGAGAAATTAATAATGGCGTGGTCAACATAATAAATTTTTTTTTTTGAGGTGTGGTCAACATAAATACTAAACGTACATCAAAGTATACTACTCCCTCCGTCCCATAATATAAGTCCTGATTCTGTTTTTATGCGGGAATTAACGTGAATAGAATCTTGTTTTATTTTGATAAATAGATTCATTTTGTCTTGGGAAACAGTTATAATGATTTTTTCTTTTTAAACAAAAACATAAGCTAAATATTAAATGGGGCACGTTTTTTGTGGGAGGAATATTAACAGACTCTTGTTGTTGGTGATGAAAAGCTAATGGCGGCATGGCGCTGAGCAAATAAAAGAGCAATTAACCCATAAAAAAATTGACCAATGAAATGCTTTCATCAACTATAATTAACCAATGAAATGCTTTAAACAATAGGCACACAGATTAGAGCCTTTAACATGGACGAACCAAGTTTCATACAGCCTTAAATGGGGACTTAATGAGGTGGTCAACAATGGTAAATGGGATAAAAATCCCATTTTGTCATTAATAGTGGGTGCATTGGGAGAGTAAATAATGAGGATATTTTGGGAATTTACCTAATTTTATGAGGGTATTCTGGGAATATTTATTGAATTAAAATAGAAAGGGGACTTATATTTTGGGACACCATATTAAGAAAGGGGACTTATATTATGGGACGGAGGGAGTAGTATGTTTTTTTAAATAAAAAGTATAATAGTATAGAGTCTACAGACTATTCACTATACAACTTGATAGATTAATGTAGTCGGAAATTTTTCTCAAAACTCTGCATCTCTCTTTTATCTGGGGTTGATATTGTAGTCGTAACTCAGAAGTATAATCTACTTATAATTTTTTGAAATTATGGGCAATGGATATAGATCCGCCACTTATATCATATAACTTTTACATTCATTAAAACCAAAAACAGATTAATGATAGTGATCCCAAACGAGCCCTTAATTAGTATATAATATTTCCACCTTTCTTCCACCTTTCACTGATGCTCCACCATTTCTCCCTCTCTTGATTTGTTGCCGTTGCTACATAAATCGGATAATATTTATATGGTTCGGTTAGGAAATATTGTATCATAAGGAGTTTTCATATATTAGGAGTCTTGATATTAATTCCTATGTGGGTTAGGATTTCTTTCCTTCACTTCATAGGACTCTTGTAACATATATATTGCAAATTACATCAATGAGAAGGCATCACAAATTAACCCTAAATATATTTTACATGGTATCGGAGCAAGGTTAAAAAAAAAAAGTTCTCCACCCTACTCAAACGATGGCCGGCGATGACCAAGTGTCACCCACGCCACCACACATGAAACCATCGCCGCAACCTCCTCTCAACCCTAAACTCGACATAATCTCCCCGTTCTACCTTGGAACGGGTGACCGACCCGGTGATTATATCACCCCAACCCGCCCCAAAACCGACAACTATGACGAGTGGGCAACAGATGTACAATTAGCACTCGAAGTCCGCTGCTAGTTCGACTTTTTAGACGGCACAATCATGGCCACCGAGCCTCCCTACACCTCCTCCTACTGGACTACAGTCAACGCAATGCTCATGTCTTGGATCATGAATACAATTGATCCCGAAGTAAAAGGTACGTTAACTAAGTATAGAGAGGCTAAGCGTCTTTGGGATCACCTTAAAACTTGGTTTGCTACTATTAATGGCCCTCGTATTCAACAACTTCGCTCTTCTATTGCTCGTTGTGAACAAACTAAATCTTTGCCTGTTTCTGTTTATTATGGGGAAACTTAATGCTCTATGGGAGGAATTATCTCATCATGTTCCCTTGATTTCATGCAATTGTTGTTCCAATTGTACTGCTGGATCTATTCATGAAGCGAGGCGGGTAACTGAAAAACTTCATAATTTTCTCATGGGGTTAAACTCTGAATATTATTCGCATCTTCGTATGCAAATCCTCTCCACTGAGCCTCTTCCGTCATTGGATCGAGCCTATCAACTTGTCACTCAGTACGAGCGTGTTCGACTCGCCAAGTCCGACACCACCCACCCGAGTGAATTCTTGGCTTCACTGCTCGCGCTCAAATCCACCAAGGCTCTTGGCAAGCAACAGTTTGAGTATCTTCTTTCCAAGTTGGGCATTCTTGATCCTTCTCATGCTCCAACTTGAGGGGGTGTTAGGATATATATATTGTATCATAAGGAGTTTCCTTATATCAGGAGTCTTGATATTAATTCCTATGTGGGTTAGGATTTCTTTCCTTCACTTCATAGGACTCTTGTAACGAAAATCATGTGGGAGCCCAATGGTTGGAGCTCCCACCTCCCAACCTCATGGTCAGGAGTTCGACTCTCATTAACCCCAAATTTAGGGTGTTTGTGTGGATATTTACTTCTGGGTATAAATCACCACTTTTCAGTCTTTGGAAGTTTCCTTATGGGTTGGGATCCCCTTCTTATTACTCCCTTACTCATGAGGGCTGAGCCTACTTGGCCAGTTAATTATCGAATCAAAAAAAAAAATTGGACTCTTGTAACATATATATTGCAAATTACATCAATCAGAAGGCATCACAAATTAACCCTAAACATATTTTACTGGTTCACCACAAATCGCTAACTTGTTTGCCAGTCTAACTCAAGTGTTACAACTCAAACAAATAAAACCTAACTCGAGTATTATTAACGCCAAACTGTCTGATCAATAATATTCCATCATGTCTCTTACCTGCTTATCTTCTGTCTCGAATATGCACGTGACGTGTACCTAAAACTTTTGGTTTTTTGTTACTATTCATTCACTTATTGATCAAGATTGTTTTTGCTTATAAAAAGTCATTAAAATGAGTAAATAAATAAAAATTAAAAATGTCAATCTTAGGTAGCCTTGGATTCAGTCCATTGATAGATATTGCTCCACTCACGAGTCATTCAAGGGTCGTTTGGTTCGAACTAAGGAATGAAAACGGAATGGAATTGAGATAAGGGGTGCAATGGTAATGGAATATGTTACCTTTAACATTTATTTGTTTTAACTCGGGAATGGAATCATTCTTTTATAATGACTCCCTTTCTCATTGTTTGGTTCACATTTTGAATGGATTCACATTTTTTAATTTCACTTTATTAAAAAATCAACATAAAATATGTAAAAAAAACTATAATCTCAAATAATTTCATAAAAAATTTAAAAATTACATTAAATTCAGAGAAATTGCAAAAAATTATTCTCTTTCCAATGAAAATTTTCATCAGTATTCTAAAAAGTTATTCTAAATTATAAATTCAGAGAAAATCATAAACCAAAAGGTGCTAGAACATATTGATCTATTGATCAACCTAATAAAGCACTCAACAAGTTTGACCAAAAGCATCACAATTTAACAACAAACTTGAATTGTCGCCAATCCCTTCAATTATACCACCGATTCGAACTCCTCACCTTCTACTACTACATCCGTCATTGTTGATTTGAATGAAGGTGTTGATATTTTAACAGAGAAATTTGACGGATTTTAGCAAATTGGGAAACCCTAATTTTTGTGGATTTGTTTTGAAGACATGGAGGAGAGAGAGGTGCGAACAAGGAAAGAGCGAGAGACGAACGGAGAAGAGAAAGAGGTAGAGAGTAGGGTGATAAATTATTAATTCAATTGGATTGTTGTTAATTATGATAAATTATTTTCAACTTTCGTCGGAAACGTAAGATTTACGAATAGAGGGATATCATCCATTAATGGTTTCTTTTGTTAGGCAATAATTAATGGGGATATTGATAGTGAAAACTCATGTCAACGAGGATTGACTTGTCTAAAATATATTCCCTCCGTCTCATAATATAAGTCTTTGTTTTTTTTGCATAGTCTCCAAGATCTACGCTTTGACCTTCGATATCTTGATTCCGTGTTAATAAAAAATATAGAAAGTTGAATTTATGAAAGTACATATTAAGGCGAATCTAATAAGATCCCACATGAGTATTTTTTTGTATATATGAATAGGAATATTTGGTCAAAGATTTCAAAGTTTGACTACTAAAAAGGAAACAAGACTTATATTATGGGAAAGATGAAGTATTTTTTAAATAAATTTGTATTATCATTAACTATCACTTTACTAACCCCATACTCATGTCAATGTGGTATTGAGTGAGAATTGAAATATGTGAAGAATACATGCTTAGTAATGGGATTTCATTACCTTGATAATGAGTATGAAGTTTTCCTTAGAGCCTACGTAAAGTTATTTTCATCGCCATTACCACCATTATTAGTGTTCTTCTATCGAGGCGTAATATAAGTATGTCGGAATATACATATTATACACTGTGACATAGTAGTATTCGACTTCGTAATATCTAATGGGGCGTTCTTATTTACCGTCCGTATTTACTAAAAATCGTCAGTATTTTTTCAAGGTTTTCCTAAACTACCCCTCATATATACTCACTTCTCACCTCACCCCAACCACCACCCACCCACCAAAGCAACCACCACCCACCCACCAAAGCAACCACCACCACCACCACCACCACCACCACGGCGTCAACCACCGGCGACCTCCACCACCACTCTCACCGAAAATCTTGTTACCATGGATATTTCCAAAAAAAAAAAAAAAAAAAATTTTTTTTTTTTTTGCATAGTAACGGATGAAAATTACGTTACTACCATGGGGGTAACGGATTCCGTTACCCCCATGGTAGTAACGTAATTTTCATCCGTTACACCATGGTGGTAACGGAATTTTCATCCGTTACCATGGTTTTTTCAAAAAAAAAATTTTTTTTACTTTTTTTTGGAAAAACCCATGTTAACGGATGAAAATTCCGTTACCTCCATGGTGGTAACGGAATTTTCATCCGTTACCATGTTTTTTTCACAAAAAAAAATTTTTTTGTTACTTTTTTTTGGAAAAACCCGTGGTAACGGATGAAAATTCCGTTACCTCCATGGAGGTAACGGAATTTTCATCCGTTACCGTGCACTGGTGGCGGAATTTTTTTAAAAAACGAACCACATTTCGTCCGGTGTGGTTGGCGGCGTTGACGATTCTTCGTGGTGCTCCGGTGGTGGCAGTGGTCCGCGATGGTGGTAGTCGGGTGGTGGTGGTCGGTGGTGGTGGTGGTGGTGGTGGTGGTGTTGGTGGTGGTGGTCAGGTGGTGGTGGTGGTGGTCGGTGGTGGTGGTGTGAGAGGTGAGAGAGTAAGAGTGGGGTAAAAAGGGAGGGGTATGGGGGGAATTGTAAGGAAAAAATATGGGCGATTTTTAGTAAATACGGACGGTAAATAGCGATTGGGTAATGTGCTAATCTACGATGTGTTATAATACAAGTATACAACCATATGATTCTTATCGATCAAAAGTGACCAGTGACCACATATTAGATCCATCATAAGGGAGCATGATCTGCATCATATTTCAAAAGCATATACAGTCCAGCAAAAATATTAACTTTAGCTTTTAACTTAACTTTAGCTTTTAACTTAACTTTATCAAGTACAAGTCAGATTCAACTACAGTAAATTAAAGAGTAGGGTAAGATGCATTATGTTTTTGAAAACATAGGAGTAACTTAGGGGTGAGTAATTCAACCACTAGTTAGAACAAATTATCTCCTAATAAGTTAGAACCGTAGAGGTCAATCAAATATAAATTGATGAAGTAGTTGACAAAAAGGACACGTGATACAAGTTGCGTTTCTCTATTGTCTCTATGAAGACGACATGAATCCTCAATTAATTATCTCTAGCTAATTTGATGTCTATGTTCACTTTGTTTTCTGAGATGAATTATGTCCATGTTCACTTATTACACTCTCTTTAGTTCATCTTATAAAACACAGATCTTTTATGAGAGGTTTTAATTCGATGAACTAGTGAGTATCTCGGGCGATGCCCCGTGTTATTACTTTTCGTAATTTTTTTTATCTAGTGAGGAATAATTGACGTCATGATCACATGATATATTATTGCATAATATTTTGAAAAATAAACTCTTAAAAGTTTGGAGATGAAAGCAATAGTTTGACTTTCTACAAAAAAATTGCCGAACTAATTGTTGATGTCTACAATGGTCTCTTGTTATTACCATTAAAGTGTTAGGGATTTAACTACCTGTATAAATCTTTTAATAAGATGTTATTACAAGACATTATTGTATTTTATTTTGAAATAGTAATCAATGATGTAATGTTGGATTACGTAGTTAGTTTCTCACTTTTCATTTCAAGGGTCATGAGTTCGATACCCTATAACTACACAATATTACTTTTTTAGTTGAGAGGTTTGACATTAAAATAGAGCATTTGCATTAGCATCTTAGAGGAGGTACCACGTGGCACATAGACTTTCGTAGGAACGCCTTTTAATATATTAGTATAGATTCTTCGCAAAATTTATTAGGTACGACGATAGTTTCACACATATCATTATACTTCTATCCTCTTGTTTTTATTCTTGCAAACCAAACAACATGCATTTTGATTTTAACTTAGTGGAAATTGTTGATATAACTGATGATAATGGTGACTTAAATCTCACACGAATATGAATAATTCTGTACAATGTAGTTTTAGTCCTCCCTCGAAAATAAAAAGGTTATGAATGTCAAAGAACCAATTCAACTAAAAGTTCAAGTTAATGGTTGAAGCTCTAAGAATAGTTTTATATTCTATGTGCGTGGGTGAGATTTTGAACTTGTGACCTTTATGTCACGCTGACTACGATGCCATGTCAAAAGGCTAATTGTACTCAACCAAAAGTTTAAGCTGAGCCTCATAAAATGTTATATATTCTATCAATGATTGACTTCCGCTTCGATTATAAAGTGTTGTTAAATTCTAATAAGATATTTAGAAGAAGAAATAATATAAGATGGTATTATGATAAAAATAGATATATGTGACTGAAAGATTAAAAGGAAATAATATATATACCTTATTCGAAATTTTATGCTTATGCCTAAACACATAATAGTCATTTATCAGCATAATGTGTTTTTCATTGTAGTATTATTTATCTCTGTCTCCATTTTAGGGTGTGTTATCCTCACCTTTTAAAAGAAATAAGTTTCAAGTTTGATAAGCTCAATAAGTTCTAAAAAGTAGTTCATGATTCAAACTTCAATAAGTTTCAATAAATTTATATAATTCACATAAGTTTCAATAAGTTTAAATATGTTCAAAGTAGTTCAATTTAGATAAATTTAAGATAAATTAACTGAGAGATGCATCCTTAATTCTCTAGCTTGTTAGGCTTTTTATATGCATGAAGTGTGGCATTTTGGGTACATATACAGAGTGAAAGTAAGAAAAAAAAATATGATTAAGTAGGAGAGAGAGAATTAGTGGAGTATCCATGGATCACATGATGAACTTGAAAAGTGAGTTTCAGTGAAACATGCTCCCTTTGTCTCATATTAATCGCAATAGTTTGACTTTTGCATTATTCACATGCCTCACTTTGACAATAATTTTTTATTTATATATAAGTACAATTGTTAGTCTATAAGATGTTCTAAGATTTATCTCTATGTATATTTTCAACGAATCGACTTTTTATAATTTTTACAAATAAATACTTGGAGATGTCAATTATCAAAGTTCCATTTTGCAATGGCAAATTTGCCGGTTAAACTGTAGCAATTAATATAGGATAAGAGTAGTACTACATAAATGGATCTGCAGTACATGGGACGAGTGGATTATAATTGTCAATTCTCCACAACTACTAATGAAAATAATGGTACCGTATATATCGTTACAGATAATATAGTCATGTGCAATTTATTATAATATTATAAACTTTATATTTTTTACATTAAAACGTGACAATAGATAGTTATAATACTCTATTGTATTATGGAGATTTATTTTAGAAAATTTACTGAAAATCAACTCTATTTTCTCTTAATAATTCTAAAAATCTTATTATTACTGTAATTCATGCAGTAGTTCTTATTATATTAAATTCATACTCCTATTATAACTTCATTATTATTCAATGATTCAATACACAAGTTAGAAATAAAATATTGATCATTTGTTATTATATATGTTCATCTGAAAATAAATTTAAACTTTTATAGGTTATATAACCATATGACGAACGGATCATATTTTTTTGAAAAACCTAAAAAATAAAATTTAAAAATATAATGATATATATGACAGTACACGCTCATGTGGCACTCTATATGCTCTTGAATGTCTAAGAAGTATATATTTAGATAGATTAGATTAGATTTAGATTTAGATTGCAAAAGATTTAGATTAGATTTAGATTTATACTTCCTCCATTTTTAAATAAGTGTGACACAGAGAGAAAGTGGGTAAATACCAAGGAGCCTAGAGAGAGAAAGTTGGGACCACTTGTTAAACCAGTCAGATTTAAGTATTGGATAAAGTAAGTAGGTGAAACAATTAAATGATGGCAAAGATGTAATAAATGAGAAGTATTTTTTCCAACTTTGAGCTATGTGTCACTTATTGTGACATTTCCGTAAAAAGAAAATGTGTCACTTATTATAAAAATTGAGGAAGTATTAGATTAGATCATCATAATACAAATCATTTAAAAAAAGAGATATTTTGAAAGAATGTGGTCACATATATTGAAATGAATACGGATTACTGCCTGACATGAGACCATGGTCCATGAGGCCCCATTTAGCATATGAGGATTGAGGCCCCATTTACCATGAGACCACTCCATTTAGCATATGAGGCCCCATTTACCATGAGACCACTCCATTGAGCATATGCTATTATGCTTTACATATTATTCTTCTATTTAGAAAAAAGAAAAGTAGAAAAAAGTAAAAGATGTTAGCAAAAACACGTTTTATATCACTTGATCACTACTTATAAGAGATGTCTTGTCGTTCACAGGTTGTGACCACAAGATTGGCTCTTTTCTTCTCGGATTTGAATGCTATGCTTGGTGAATGGTGATGTTCTTGCTATGTGTAGTGATTTTATTTGTATTGATTTTATACATGTTAAAAGAGATGGGAATATTATTGCCCATAATCTCGCTAGAGTAGTGCCTTTTGATGTTGAACAATGTTGGGAGAATCATTGTCCTAGAGTTGTAGCTCCGTATGTACTGATGGATAATTTATCCCTTGATTGATGCATTATTCTTTCCCCTCAAAAAAAAATGAGATGTCTTGTCGTTTCGTTTCATCCACCTTTTCTTTTGTCCAGTGATTTGTCGTTTCATTTCATCCACTTTATTTTCTTTTGTTTTTTCCAGTGATTTGTACTAATAGACAGTAGACTAGTAGTAGTAATTTTAGTTTGGTTGTTTCAAAGGTTTTAAGGTAGTGCCGGGTCGAGTATGTACCAAAAGCAGAAGTTTTGGGAAGAAGCGCCCCGTGATCCTGGTCAAGTTGATAACAATGGTCAAGTTGTTTAGTACTTTATCAAGAGTTCAAGACTTTTGTACCAATTTTTCAGGGGAAGTTTGCTCGGAAAAGAGAGATTTATTTAAGGTCCTCTTCTTTTGGATACAGTTTTAGATCAGTTCACCTACTTTCCTTTCATAGTTTTACTTCACTTTAGTTCAGTTCAGTTTAGTTCAGCTCATTTCAGTTCAATTCAACTCGTTTGAGTTCAACCCAAAAGAATAGGGCCAAACTTTCTTTGTTTTTTGAAAGAGAAATTTCATTAATTGAAGGCCAAACGGCATCTACAATAGGTATTAAAGAAAAACAAGATACAATTAAACAAGGCTAAATCAAATTCGTCTACAATGAACCGGATCGAAGAATACAAATATAACCCTCTTGATATTCTTGAATCAAGCGGCTATTGATGAGGAAGTCTATCATTTTGATGTAGTTTGGGAAGAACATTTCTTGATCGGGTCATGCCGACCGCATCCGAGATTCCAATACCGTGTTGAGTCTCGAACTTCAACCAATGGGAACAATTTCTCATACCTAAAAACAAAAAAACCATACTCACAACTCCCATAAGGGATAAGGAGATTTCCAAAACAGAAACTAAAAACCCCATAACAGGGGTTTGAAAAGATCTCATAAAGAGAGACTAATTTATTAAACAAAACAAGAAAATAAATTAAAAAGCGAAAATAAAAAGGGAAAAGGGGCTTACCATGGATGAAATCATCCATGGCATCCCCTAACTGAAGAAGAAGGGGTAAGGGAGGCAAGGGTTTGAGAGAGAAAGAGAGAGGGCCAAACTTTCTTAATTTTGAAAATAATTAGATATCTTTAAGAGTTATCAATTGAACAATTATATATATATATATATATATATATATATATATATATATATATATATATATATATATATATATATATATATATATATATATATATAGGGGTAAGATCCAGTAAAAAGCATTTCTTAATCCGAAAACCGAAAACAAGGGTAGCTTATAAGACTTTTAGGGTAACTTTATATATTTTAAGAGTAACTTTTACTAGTTCGAATACTCGAAAAAGGGTAACTTTTAAGACTTTTTAGGGTAACTTTATATATTTTAAGGGTAACTTTTACCAGTTTTAAGGTAACTTATATATATTTCAAGGGTAACTTTTACAAGTTTTAAGGTAACTTTTATATATTTCAAGGGTAGCTTTTACCACCTTCTTCCTCAACCTTCATCTTCTTCCTTTTTCTTTCCCAAACTTTCTCCGTTTAAACTACATTATACAAAAGTACAAAACTATGTGCATACAATTACTTCTCAAAATAAAGGAAAAAAGCAAAACATTTTGGGAAGATACAGTAAGAAAGAAAAAATTTCAAATTCGAACAAGAGATTCAAAGAGTTTGTCATCTTCATTCATATCTAGAAACACATTTAATTTTCCTTTATGAACTAAGCATAATTCCAAAACCAAAATAACAAATCATCTCATAATAAAACATCATTCAAGTATAACATCTTATATTCATTGGCAGTAGTAGACAACACTAGTGATAAGATTGGAATCAAGAAGGTTCAAAATACAATCGCAAATATCAGAAATTTCAGATTCAACTTTTCCATGGTAATCTCTAACAACAACGACATGCTCGCCGTTCTTGCGCCAATCTTAGGCTCAATCGAAGACAGGATACGCCAAGCAGTGTGAAGTGAGCCGACGACATTCTTCTATGCGACGGAGAGAAGGTTGTGCTATTCGATCGGAGAGTTCGGCGCCAGAAGAGTGAGTTGTGACGACGAGTTTGTCCATGTATTTCGCATTTCTTCATAGCATTCTGCTTGTTCGGCGACTCCATGTAAACAGGCTGTTATCTAGTTAGATTTTTGAGGATCACCATTGTTAGAGGAGGGAGAATTTGGGGTTTTTTTTGGGGGGAAAAAAGAGGAGCGAGAGAGAAGAAGGGGGGGTTATTTTGGATTTTATGAGGGGAGGGAGAAAGAATTCCAGCCCTTAGATCATCTGAGTAATTTTATTTGATGGCCTAGATCTTCTGTTTTCAGTTTTCAGTTTAATGGGTGTTTTCACAAGATCCTATTCCTATATATATATATATATATATATATATATATATATATATATATATATATATATATATATATATATATATATATATATATATATACACTTTCTAAGAATGTCTAATTCTAATGTACTTTTTTATTATTATATCAACAGACAAACGCTAAGCAGAATAAGAAGTAGGAACCATCAATGGAGATATATCTCTATTATATAAGCCAAGGGGGGAGCTATGGTGTCCCCTCTTGAAAAGACTTATATACCCTTAATCTCACAAAATAATAAAGAAAAGATTTTCTTAATTCTTTCCTCATTTACAAATATGGGTATAAGGAAAGTTCTACATTACCAAAAAGAATTACATAAAAATGTGGAAAAAGAGGAAACTCACAATTGAAAATATAAACTGATGACTAAAATCAATTTTTAAACAATTATAAAAGAAAAGATTTACATAGATTATTATTATCTAATCTCTCAGTTGCAATAAAAATTTCAAATAACATGCATTAACAACAAACCATAAAAGAATTAAGAAACTTAAGAGAATATTCATTTTTTTTTTGGGGTTCACAATCAGTTGGGATAATAAATAATTAAAGAGATAAACATACATCATAAAATATTATCAATTTATAATTTTTTTTATTGAAGCACTACTCACCATAGTATGCCTAATTAAAAACCTCAATTAACCAGTGAAATTAAATTGAACTACTACTCATAAAATACGCCTATAAAGTATATGTATTTTAAATAAATAAAAAAACATAACATAGATCATTGTTTAAAAGGAGAGTTGTTGAATTATCTACCAAATACAAGATAACATGTCCTACCTCGACATAGTCCTTTCTGGAAAACATTACTCTTTACACTACAGCAATGCAAATAAAAAATCATAACGCTCATCAATATTCACCATAAATATTACACTCTTAAGTTAGTTTTTTAACACATTTTGATGTTACTACTAATATTAATATACTGTCGCATGCATCGTGTGCATATAGTGCTATTTTTGCTTATATGAACTGATTTGAACTTATTTTTCTTTGAAAATAACTTCTAATAAGTTGAACAAAACAGAGCCTTTTATTGAAAAAAACGTCCAACTTAAACTACTATAATGAGTTGTCGCTGCATGTAAAACTAACTACCCGATATTACGAAATATCACAATGAAAAAATTGTCGTCGCACGCATCGCGTGCTTAGAAAACTAGTCTACTTCATATAGGAGGGAGAGGGACTAGGGAGAAAGACTAAATGAATTTAAGTGGGTCCAATATACAACTTATTGTGTATGCAAACTTTATCCTACATAAATAAATTTTTTTTTTTCGCACTTTCGAGCAGTGGTAAGAAGAATTTCTGCCAAATTTCTCGCCAGGCCACTCACCAGAGCCCAACAGTCCCCAACCCCTCCCCCTTATCCTACATAAACATGGGTGTACGTGTAATGCGTTGTATTTTGTATAGCGCTTACCATGTTTTCTTTTTTCTTTATCAAACTTATATCAAGCCAAAATTCAATTTTATGTGACGTTAAAACTGCTTTTTAAAAAAAAAAACTTGAAAACACACTTTACTTTTATGAAATTCCTATAGAACTCTTCCATGACATAATCTCACTCTCTCCGACATCACTCTTCAAGCACCACCACCAACATCACCACCACCACCACCACCACCACGACGATTCCACTCGCCTCTGTACTCCCCAACTTCATTCATTCCATCATCCATCTTACTTCAATCTCTATCCTCAACAACACATAACTTGAAGGACCAAGTAGAGGTAAATGTCAACTATAAAAAAAAAAATAGAAGGTATCATTGGGCTCAAAAAAGTTTCATGTATGGGCCAACATCTGGGTTTCGATGTCTGCTAGACTGTCATTGATACCATGTAGCATCGTGTTAAAATTTAAGGCTTTTAACGGACAGCCCAATGTGGCATTTTGGGTTCTTTGTGCTTCCCTTTATTCTCTCGTTAACTTCCCCAAGATTTTATGGGCTCCGAGTCTATGACCAGTATGAATTATACTTCCCCATTCGTATACCTGATTACCTGTAATATTTTGACTTTTACGGTATATACTCATTACTCTCTCTGTTTTTTTTATTTGCTATATTGTTGTTTTGGGAAATGAACCACTAATTTTGACCAATTATTTTGATTTTTCTATAAGTAAAAATATAGTCATGTGTGGTCTTGTTAGATTCGTCTCGATGTGTAGATTCATAATATAAAATTTTTATAATTTTTACTTAAATGAAATAAGAGATATTAAGGGTCATATAACGTCTTGAAAACCGAGCACCAACAATGTAGCAAATAATAATAAAAAAAAACAGAGGGAGTATATACTAATGTTGACCAAATTATTTTTTTAAGGTAAACTTCCTCCCATTTTAAAATTGTACTTAAAGGACTTGACAAGTTTATATATCTATATTTATGCATAAGTATAAATTCTAAAAGGTTGATATTGTAGGGCCCACGACTCCACCTAATGCTCCACCATTAGCATGATATTATCCGCTTTGGGGCAATCCCGCACGGATTTGTAGTTGGTGAACTCTTATAAACTACGTAACTCCTTATCTATTCGATGTGGGACTTGGGAGATGTATACCCAACAGATATTAGAAATACATATTGAGATGAATCCAATAAGATTTCACAAGAAACTTCATCTTTTTATGTGTGAATAATACAAGAGGATCAAAGTGAAATATGTGAATTGTTTAGAAAGTCAATATAAAACTCCTTTCAAAAAAAAGAAAGTCAATATAAAACGACCCAAAAAACGGAGGAAGTAAAAAAAACAGATGTATAGGCAAATATGAAAGTCAAATTATTTCAAGAATTAATAAGTTAATCAAAGATGTTAATGATCAAATATGTGCATTGGTAAGCATGAAAATCAATGTATTGCAAGTAGTTTTAATATCAATTAACAATATAGATTCATATCAACATAATATTCTATGTCGAACTTTGACTATTAATTACTCTTAATCCATGTTGATATATATTACAAGAAAATAATATTATTATAGTATTTTCAAGACAAATCTAATAGTAGAACTTTTGTAATTTTAGTCGTCATATTATAAGAGAAATTTATGGCTAAAGTAAATATTTGTGAAGCGTACGTGCCTTATAGTTTAGCATGGAGGAAGCATATTATTTAAATATCAGACATCGTCCAGGATTTAACTTTTTCCTTTATTTCTTTTTGTCCATTTCAAAGGCTTTTTATTGTTATATCTAAGATTAGATATATCTAGAGTAGTCATGGATCAGAGTTTAAGTAGATCAATAAGGAGCTAGGGATTTTAGGCAATTTTTTTGCTAAGATTTGCATTTTCATCAATTCGGTAAGTTTTAGTAAAAAAAATTAAAGATTAAGAATAATTCTAACTTCCAAATCCTCAAGGATAAACAAAATAAATACATGTATCGTCTGATAATTTTATTTCTTCAATGAAAACCAAGCTAATTAACTAGCTAGTGCTATACTATATCTTGCTCCCTTCTTTTTACATTACTTCTTGGCCATTCAATTTATTAAAATATTACACAATTTTATTATAAGATTATGATTATCTTTTTAAATTTAATTTTAATAAATATAAGTGAAAATCCGATAAATAAAAAACCAAAATCAATTTTTGAAAATTCTTTAAAAAGTGAGTTGAAATGTACATTTCAAATTAGTAGAAAATTAATTTCAAATTAGTAGAAAATTAAGACGACTTAACCCTAATATGAACTAACTCGATAAAAAACTTGCAGCTAATAGAAACATATTTTCACCGTAAAATAACCAACCAAATTTGAAGTGATATTTTGAACAACCTAATAATCATTAGAAAATATACTTCAAAGTCGAAATTTTTTATTCATCAACTCTAACGAAACTCGATTAATACATTTGACATGTCTGATGAGAGTGTGACTGTGTGAGATAATACCAAGTAGGAGTATTTGTGGACTTTAGCCAAACAGTTACAAATAAATGTCGGTGCCAAAACATAGTCCATGTTATCACTTTTATCCAAGTTTTGACAATTATGAACCCCTAGGTAACATCTAACATGATTTTGTCCAAGGAAAAAAGACTGTCATCTTCAAATCTTTGCTAAAGGATTCCACACGTAAACATATTTATATTGGAACAATATGATTGTATCATTTGAAAACTGTGTGCCAACAAAGTTGGAAAGAGAAGAAAATGTGAAAGAAAGACAAAGAATTAGGTTTAACACAATTGGAATCTTTAGAGAAGATCTCCAATTAGATTTTTCAAACCATTTTTTTCAATATTGTTTTTTTATTGGTCTTACAACTCAGCTATAATTTAAGGTCACTTGTATTACTAGTACTTAATAATTGGCTGACAACCAACCATGAACCAAGCAAACCACTTTAAAAGGGTTTGTGCATGGCTGTCTTCAGATTTAGTAGTACATGATTATGACATTATATCAATAAATAAAATCTTTTTAATTCTTGTAATTATATTATCATACGAATTATAAAAGAGCAACTCCATCTTCCATCAGATAATTAAGATCTCGAAATGTATCCTCTTTGATGATCTATCCACCATATATGCACCATAAGTAAATTAAAACCTCTTTACATGTAAATAATAATATAACCTAAAAGCCTCATGATAATAATTGTGTAATGTGGTTGATAACAGAGAAATGGTCGTAGTAACATTATGCGCTCTTAGTTATATTGTTAAGGGGTGACTCATAAAACTCAAAGAAAATAGTCGATGGACCTTGATTAATTTGTAGGGAAACATTACGATATATAACAAGCTAGAGTCTTGTAACTTAAACTTAACACAAAGAGCAAAGCTAAATAATTAGGAGACTAACAACATTTAAGGAAACAAAGTAACTTCCTAATACAGGAAAAAAAAAAACTCATGCATAAATAGTGAGTTGTTATAACAATACTAATTACTTATTGATTTTTTTTACTCATTGCTGTTTTAGAGCTCTCCCAAATGAATAGTGAGATCACAAAATGTAAGTAAGTATATTCAATAATTTTCAAAGAACAAATAATCTATATACCATTTTAATATATTATAATCAATAGTTTGTGAAAAGATGTAATAACATGTAACAAATTTCTATATACTTCATTGCCATCGATATAGAAGCGGGATAAGCATTCCATTCAACTTATTTTGACTTATTCAAACTTATCTAAAATTAGAACTTATTTGGACGCATTTGAATTTTTTGTCAGATGGCCCAACTTTCATTCTTTGTAGTCAAAGGGATTGTGAAATTGAGTCCAAAGGTATCTTGATAAGCCTTCTGATATTAATATTATTTTATTTCAATTGAGCTGGCGACTTATCTAGATCTATTGCAACTTCACTAATTTCAATTTGTTTGTTATAAAAAAGTTAGAATAATTAGTTGAGGAGACGATACACACACTCTCTCTATATATATATATAGAACTTCTCGTTCTAATTGAGTACTATATATTAAACGTGTAGTATTTCCACTTTTAACTTCTCTAATACATACTTGTTTAAAATAAACTTTAGTGAAATTAGCTTACAAATTATGTGATTGGAGACGGTAGTCTTTGTTGGTTTAGGTATATAACTCTTATCTTTATTTTCTTCTTCTCCGAAGTCTGAAATTAATGTGGATCAAATGCTCAATTAGATCGAGAAGTTCTATTTTCAAAAAAGATGCAATGGATAATGAACTGATTTATAACTAGCTAATAGTATATATCTTAACTTTATCTGTATATATGTTCTCGGTTTGCGAAACTTTTGGAGTACTATGTACACCTACGGCATGTTTGATTAGTGGTATTAAATTGTGGTAATGGTAATACTTTTTAATGTAACTTTGTGAAGACATTTCAATATTAACATCCATGGTAATGAAACTTAATGTCAAAATATGTGTTTTCCTTCATAAATTTCTATTACCACCCAATACCACCTTCCCAAGTGGTAATGGATGGTAATGAAATTTTAGGAAGAAAATAGGTGTTTGGGGATAAAGTAGCATTACCATAGAGGTTGACATGGGAATGCTTCACAAATTCTGCACTAAACCATTACCATTACCACCATTTAGTACCGCTAACCAAACGGGCCGCTAATGCTTACAATTCATTTTACAAACTTGGGTGATTTTCAGAAAACTTAAGAATAATATACTTCCTCCGTTCCAAAATAAGTGAAACACTTGTGTCAATAAGCTCTCACATAAATGAAAGAAGTGTTTCACTTATTTTGAAACGGAGGAAGTATATACTTTCACATGACAACTTTCACAATTCATTTTTTTTTTGTAGTAATTATTGTGCTCCGCGTACGCATTTAACGCCCTAATAGGAGTAGTCAACACTACTAACTTATAAGTGGACGAAATAAGTAAGTGAAGAGCCAAATCTAAAGAGTACGTCACCCTGATTTTAGGTTTTATCTTATTGTATAGATTATGACTTATGATACTGCAGAATATAAATCTTTCATACAAAATGTGCGAAAGAAACTAAAGATGCCAAGTCTAGAGATTATGTCACTATGATGTTTAAGTTTCTTCTTCTTCCCTTTTCATTATTTTTGAAGGGAGTTTTCTTCTTATGTAAGTTTTAATTTGATAATCTAGTTAATGTTTATAAATAATTAAGAATATGTGCATTAGAAATTAGAATATTATTAAATGGAGAAATGATAAGGGAAAGCAACATATCGAGAGAGCGAGAGAGAGGGGAAAGTGGACATGGAAGCCGCAACTTATGAGGCTTACACATTGACAGCTACTGACAAAAAATTTCATGCATCACTTTAGAAAGATTAGTATGAATGCCAAAACGTGCTTGTATTTTCTGTTAAGATCCTGTGTCTTATTTTGTGTTTCATCTTATTTCCACTCTATTTAAGTTTTGTCGTCTCATTAATCTAAAAATAATTATGGTAAATAATCTTAGTGAACGGGTGATGTGCCAAAAACAGAAGCAAAGTGAGCGATCGCTCAGGGCTCCCAATTTTAAGGGGTCTTACCTATATATTTTATTTATGTGAGTTTATTAGATGGAAAAGAGTTTCTACATTTGTTATTCAAAAATTTTGTCCCTATTCTATATACATTTTGTTTCATACTGTATATCATAGCTTATTTTAGTTTTATATTTGGTATATCTTACTATTTTGTAATATCTAAGGTGTCTCGTTCCTAAAAATAAAAATAACATTGAATTATTTAAGAAAGTTAATAATTTTTTCAACTTTTAAAAAATGTTAATTTAGTTATTAAAAATATGGGATTGTGGATCCTTTTTATATATCCCCATAGAGCCCATGCTCAATGCCTAGCACAGGGCCCCAAAATTATCCGAGACGGCTCTGGCCAAAAATATAGCTATTTGGGACACTAGATAGACATCATATGAGATAATTATCTCAAACGACTAGTCCCTCCCTATTTATTTTTATATTAAAGCAAGTTATATTGTAAGACGATGGACAATTATGTTGTCATGTGTTTAATTTATTGCCAACAGATTGGGTAACTTTATCTTCTTTTTTTTTTTTTTTTGAAAGAGAAGTTTCATTAATTGAAGGTCAAACGGCATCTACAATAGGTATTAAAGAAAAACAAGATACAATTAAACAAGACTAAATCAAATTCGTCTTTGAAGAAACTACAATGAACCAGATCGAGCAATACAGGCGCAACCCCCTTGTATTTCTTGAATCAGCGCCTATTGATGAGGAAGTCTATCATTCGATATAGTTTGGGAAGAACATTCTTGATCGAGTCAGGTTGACCGCATCCGAGATTCCAATACCTTCATGTTGAGTCTCGAAATTCAACCAATGAGAATAATTTCTCATACCTAAAAACAAAAGAACCATACTCACAACTCCCATAGGGGAGAAGGAGATTTCCAAAACAGATTCTAAAAACCCCATAACAGGGTTTGAGAAAATCTCATAAAGAGAGACTAATTTATTAAACAAAACAAGAGAATGAACTAAAAAATGAAAATAAAAGGGAAAGGGGGCTTACCATGGATGAAATCATCCATGGCAGCCCCTAATTGATGAAGAAGGGGTAGGGGAGGCTAGGGTTTGAGAGAGAGAAAAAGAGAGAGGGTTGTTTTCATATGTGTCCATGGGTAACTTTATCTTGTGAGAGTGTCTTTTGATGAAAAGTGTTATGAAAGGATAACTGACAATAAAATGGAGAAATTTACTTTTTAAGGAGAAAGGAAAAAAGAGTGACCTAACTAATAAGTTAAAGCTCTCTAAACAAGGCTGTTGTATGCAAATTTCACAGAGCTTGAATTCGAGATATCTCTGGATGAGTTGAACAACCCCTTTACCTACTAATTCAAGCAGTAGATCTCTTCACTTTATATGTTCTTTTCACCTAGAATTCACTTATCTGACTTTAATTAATGATTATTGTAAATAGTTATAATATGAACTTAAGCAACCCTTATTAGAATTAGTCTGAACCTAATTTAACTTATTGCAACCTATATAAACGAATTAAGTTCTCTTGAAATAGATGAGAACAGAAGTCATCCATTAATTAGGAGATGTGGTATATTATATTCTTCTACTAACATTTGATTAATTAGGAGATGAGAACTAGTTGTTGCCTTCTTGGGCTCGGTCGATGCCTCGGATAATTTAATAAGATAAAAAGTACGTATAGTTTGGGGTTAACATTTTATCACAAGCACAAGTCATAGTTTAGTAGTAAGATCATCATAACATTATAAAGTAAGAGATCACGGGCATGAGACCTCTTATGCAAATCTTTTGATAATTTTCTAAGGAAATGCCAGCGCATGAGGTGATGTGACACATGGCGGCGTGCAATGCTTGCCCATATACCTATTATTATTGAAATTGCACTGGGATTAGTCCAACATCATACTCACTAACATTTGATTTTATATATGTTAATTAAGAAAAGAAAGTTCAAGCTAGTTTGATCTATGAATATTTTAAAAGTCAAAATATTACAATTAAAAGACGGAGGAAGTACTACTAATCTACTATATATAACTAAATTGTATCTTGATCAAGTGTGGAGGATGAAGAAAAAAAGGCATCAAATACCTCTTAAAGACCAATTATATTACAAAATACCCAGAAACAAAGGCCTCTTTGACAATACATGAAAAAGACAAGAAAAAAACCTTATAGAAAAGGTTTTAAAAAAAAGAACAAGGCATTACAGAATGAGAAAAGAACAATTATGGAACATACACTTAGTTGATACTATATCTAAACCCCCTAAAAAAAGCTAAAATAGAGCTCCAAGTCATTTATGAACAACAGGTGGGTGTATTAGGGTAACTTGTAACAAGGTTTATTACTATAAAACCATGCAAAAAATGTACCAGAAAAACCCTCCTGAAACATGAACTTCAGAGCAAACAATCTGTTGATGTAAGGGGATGATTGATATAGAGATATGGTGAACTGATTGATCAACGATCGAACGGCCTTGCACAAGTTATTCTGGAAAAATACTAAGAACTAGAGTACATTTGAAACTATTCCCATGAAAGTAGCTAGATTAAGCAGCAAATCTGAGTCTTATTATAGTGTAAGAAATTAAGTCAACCCTAATTTGTTCATATGAAACTTTTGAGAGTTGTGTGTATTTTTCTGACAAGATCCTTTGCTGTCATACTGAATTCAGAATTCATCTGCACAGAAATTACAGGAGAAGAAACATGTCAGATTAGATTTCAGAGGATTTTGAGTGATTCAAATACATATATATTTTACACTTATCTTTTCTTTTTGTCACAAAACCATATTCACAACATATTAAATTACTAGTACTTATGTCAGAAAAACATTTACCAACATACAAAAAAAAGCTTTAGGTTTTGTTCTTTGTTGTGGCCTGTTCTAAAATTTCAGTGCAATCAAACTAAACACACATTTTTATTATAAATCTGGAAAGTAAACAGTAGTTTATCAATTCTAAAATAATTATCAGTCTTCAAAATTAACAAAATTTTATACAGGTATTAGTTCTTTTGAGTTCATTCTCAAATTTATATTGATATTTCAATTACTAGAGTTAATCGAAAAGATCACGAGTAATATCGAACAATGCCCTTAGACATACCCACTTAACGTATAACCTTTATCAAACTCCATATAATTCAATATTTTCATATCCTACTCCTTTTTCCGTAAGTCTGAAAAACTTGAGAACGAAACATCTACACTAATATATTAAAAGGTGGTCCTAAGCAAGGAATTGTGCTACGTGGCGCTATCCCTTAGAGTGTTAGCTTCATGTACTCCACACATACAATAAAAATGCATGGTATAAGATTTGATCCCATGACTTTAAGTTTATATACTAAAACCTTAACCACTAAACTAAGTAATGTTTGGTGTTATAATTTTGAAGTAAAATAGTAATACATGAAAGCTATAATTACCCGAAGCATAGTCCGGGTCTAAAAACTAGTTAGTTTCTTGTAAAGAGAAAAAGGGACTAATTACCTGAGTAATAATTGTTACAGCAAGAGCTGAACTTCCAAATGCCAATGAACTGCTGCTCATAACCACAAGATGAAATTCTTCAATCTGAGAAATAACTTTTTCAAAAATCCCTTTTTTCTTTTCACAGTGAATTCTTATAAGAACATCTTTGTCTGAAAATCTGACTTCTATATCAGGATATGAACCATCAGAAACCATTTTGTCTGGAGAAAGATGATCATCATCATCTTCTGCAGAAACATAAGACCTTTTCACAAAAACTGCTGATTCTACTGGTTTCTTCTTTGCTTCTTCCTCAAGTGTCTTCACTCGCTCTTGCATTTGTTTCACATACTTGATAGCATCTCCAAGTACTGAAGCTTTGTCCATCTATCGAAACGATATTTCACTCAGTTAGCATCATCTATTTGTTAATGATTTTCGCAAATTAGCATACGCTAAGGCCCTATTCACTTCACCTGATTTTTAATAAACTGAAGTTTTTAAATAGTGAAACTAATTTTAATTGATTAAAATCCAAATTCAAAACTTATTTTAATCTATTGAAATTAATCTTTGCTGATTGATAATCTAGTGGGTGTTTTTATTAGGAGAGATAATTGGCTCAAGGACCAACCCCTGATAGGCTACTAGCTTGCAGAGCACCACAAAAGCCCTGGAAATTCGGAGTACATACTAGTACTCCACTGAGCTACCACCTCTTCCTCAGTGGTTTCTTTTCTTTGCTTATTCACTGATTTTTGCTAATTGAAACTTATTTATATTGATTTAAACTGATGTTTATTGAATCATTTTTCTTTTAAGTGGAAGTGAACAAGTCCTATTATAAGCATACTATATATTTCTCAAGTTGGTATCAAGTTAGGAACTTAAAAAACAATCATATGTTGTTCAGTACTATATATTAAACGTCTAATATTTCCACTTTTAACTTCTTATTCATAGTCCTATTTAGTCATACGCTATAGGAAGATAGGAAGGAAGAAAATACCTTCTTTAGCCCGGGAATGATAGCTGACAAAGCAATGAACCTTTGGCTAAGTTTTTCTCGGCGTCTTCTCTCAGCTAATATATGATCCATTGATTGTTGTGGAATGCTTGATAGCTTGCTACTTCTGTTATCAACTCGAGGCCGAGCCTCGAGTTTGGAACTTTTCTTCTCAGGTGAGGCTTGAGAAGCAAGCATTTCATGAGAAGGATAAGTCATATTAGAGATTGCAACCTCTTCTTTAGGAGTAACAAGGCCAGAATTTTGGTTGGAGGAGTTGGAAGAATTATTAGAAAAGGATAACATAGTGGAATTATTAGAATTATCATGATCTTGTGAGTTTAGTACATGATTAATCTCATAAGAAGAAGAACTCCAATTGTTTGATTTAATTTGTTTGTATGGTTTTTCTATGAATGTTTGATGTAATAAATCAGTTTGTGTTGCAGATCTCTTACGGTTAATAGCTTGATTAGATCCGGAGTGATCATAATTATTACCATAATTAGGTAATAATGACGGTCCAAGTAGATCATCAAGTGAGTTGACTTGTAGTTGATGATGGATGAAGTTAAGATCATTCATTCCCTACAAAATGTGTTAGAAAAGAAAAACTATATGACATCCAAAAAAATTCTTGGCCTTCTTTTATGAAATTAATTAACCATATATTATGTTGTTATGATGAAAAGGTTTGGTACAAACCAATAACCAAAAAATTATACATTATAAAAGAGACATGAAAGATTGAAGAGGCTCAAAGTATTGCATCGACATACGTGAAAAGTGTAAGGAACAGAGGTAGTATTGAAGGACCAATAAACGAAGTCATAAAGAAATAATTTTGGCGTTCTTTTATGAAATCAAATTACAATGGGTTATAAAACCAATAACCAAAAAACTATACATTACAAAAGATATATGAAATATTGAAGGACCAATAAGTGAAGTCACAAAGAGATTAGAAGAGATTTATTACCAGATCAGTGAAGCCAGTGAACATTGAAACCTCCATATTGTCTGAGCTTAATTGTTAACACAAAGTATTATCAAGTGATTAAGGAGAGAGAAGAGAGAGAGAGAGAAAGAGATGAGTAGAAATTAGCTGCTAATAATTGTTCTTGATCTATTGCAAAATGTGTTGGGAGAATATATGGAGCATTTTGCTGAAATGTGAACTGGGTTTTTATTCTATTGGCCGGTGAAAAGATTAACCATGAATCATGGAGAATATATTATTATTATTATTATTATTTT
This sequence comes from Beta corolliflora, assembly GCA_947648045.1. Taxonomy (NCBI): domain Eukaryota; kingdom Viridiplantae; phylum Streptophyta; class Magnoliopsida; order Caryophyllales; family Amaranthaceae; genus Beta; species Beta corolliflora. The sequence goes on from CANSZD010001244.1 coordinate 453,591, forward strand.
TTTTTTTAATATGTTATTGAAACTTTGGCTTTTATTATACATGTGGGTCCCACGTTGAGGTAACCACATAAATAAATTTACTCTAATTATAGAGGAAGTATATAATAAGGTTCATATGATTAATGTGTTCCACTACTGTTTTAAAGCTATGATTTCACCAGCTAGACGTTGAATATTTCAGAGTTACTATTAGTTAATAAAGTTTGTAATTATATTTTGATGCAAATATTTTGTAATTATGGAGTGTGGTAATAACCTTTTGTATACGCGGGTTGCCACACATTGTTGACACGCGCAAAGTATCATTTCTTGACTAGTGAATATATAGTGTGATTACTGATAAGTATGCTATATAACACGAGTAAATCATGCCTCTTACAGTCTAATAATTGCCATCATATTTTATTACACCCCAAGGAGCAGCAACCATAGTTAAGGGTACTTTATCTTCAATTTCGTTGGGTAGGGCTGTAAATGAGTCAGATATGTCCACGCACTCAAATAATGTGGACAATTAAGTTTAAATAAGCTTTTTATACTCGTCAGTGTATGGGTCAAGCTCGAACATCATCATTTTTCACTCATTAGTGTTTGCGAACAACTTGGTTATACATGTTTTTTTCTAATGAAAAAATGACCTCAGGAGAATTTTTTTACAAAAGTGGAGTAATTTATTAATAAATTACTATGTAAACTAATATTTATGTATTGATGGATCGATTGTTTTCCTTTTAGGTTGAAAATACCTTGTTTGAATCTTCATTTTAAGTTATTGGTCGTTAAAACAAATATATTTTTGGAGATCAATTAAATATGTATTGAAAATCAAATTCTAGTGAATTAATCGTTACCTATGATTTGAAAAGTTAAAGTTAAAATTAAAGTGATTTATAAATGCCTAATGTTTTCATATGCATGCATTAGAAGAACCTGAACGGTCTAATTATTATCATACAGGAAAAAGAAAAATTACCAATGAAAACAATTACTTTAAAATAGATTGAATATTAGAAATAATAATCTAATATTTATTTTTCAATAACTAAACTTTTATTTTGTTACCATATTTTTTGACGGGGTTTTCTTTGAGAGGGCATAAACTTCAAATTTTGCTTTAATTTTTTGTTTCTACTTTTACGTTGGCTCAATAAAAGTAACTACAACAAGTAACTAGCACTATTAGAAAATAAAACAAATAAAGATATAAAAGAATATGGCATGAGCTTTGCACCAAAAAAAGAAAACACTATGTCATGAGCTTGGCTAACAAATCGCCTCTCAACTTTGTAGAGGACGCACAAGTTAGCTCCGTTTAATTCAATTTATTTAGACTTATCTGAACCGATCTTATCTTAAATAATTTGAATAGAATACAGAATCTATTTAATTCAAGTGATCGTCTCATGAGGTTTGATCCGTTAACTATAGGGATATAAGGTGGGAAGTGATGCCGCTACTCCACCTCCTCAACCTTAAAGGTTTCTGTCTATGTATATATGCAAGACTTCCCGCATGAATAGAAGACGAGAGCAATACCTAATACGATACCAACAGAATATGCCTCTCCCACCTTTCAATCCTTTAATGAAACTTCCTCCTTCAATCGCCAAATTTTCTTTTGGTCGGCAGTTTGTTTTTGGGCGGATATTGGTCATTGGTCACTTGGTCAGAGACTCATAGTGGACTCAAATTTCCATATCTAGGAACTTAATAGGATTTTTTTAGTAGTAGTTCTCTGTTCTTATCATATAAGAAAAAACATTTGAAATAGAAATAAAGTGGGAAAGGTGGAACTTTTCCTTGCAAAAGTAGCGATATGGCTGACTGGCTCAAAGCCAGGAGATAAGAAAACGTGATTTAATTCTTTTTTTGCCCTTTTTAAAATTGATGCATGATTAGGAGTTGAGTTGGGCCTTTTTAACCTGTTTCTACATTCAAAATACAGAAATTATTAGAATAGACGGTCTAATTTTTACATAAAATTAGACAAACCCAAACCTATATTCTCCTAACAAGCTCACCCATCTCACTCTAAACCAATACTATCCCTAGACATCTCGCACCAACTTAGTCGTCCTTTCTCTTTTCCTTCCTTTATTTCCTTTGAATTTCGAACTACAGCAAACGATTATAGACCAACCCAACAGTACCGAATGGATTAAACTAGTTACTAAAGAGATTAAACTAGTCACTAAATGGATTAAAGAATGTGAGAACTAAATGGATTAAACTAATCACTAAATAGATTAAACTAGTATTTCTGCCCGGGCGATGCACCGGGTCAGTTACAATTATCAATATATTATTATTCATAATTTTCATAATTGATTTTATTAGCTTTTCGTAATTTTCCAGTCTCGTGTGAAATTGAAAAATGGACGTTATGGCATGATAAGTTGTTTAATAAAAAAGAACTTCTAAGGAATTGGGTATAAAAATAAAAATTTCAATGGAATTGAGGTAAGAGAACGTTAGTACCTTAGTAAAAGTGTTAGAGATCAAAAAGTTTGTCTATGTCTTTAGTTACATATAATTATAAGACTTTATTATGTTTTACTTTGAAACATTAAACATTGAAATTGTAGTGGATTGGTGGTTATACTTTCACATTTCATTTCAAAGGTCATGTGTTCAATTCCTAATAGCTACACATTGTTAATATTTTTAAATGTGATCATAAACATGTGTATTAGAAGCTTGAGAAGAGTGCCACGTGGCACCGTTCCTTTGATATGAACGCCTTTTAATATATTTATATAGACTAGTCACTATATTCAGAAATATGGTTTCTTCTCTTTTTAATATTAGGCTTGGGTCGTTGCCTAATTTTAAATTAAAAGTAGGCGGTCTTTTATAAGACCAACTGTTCGAAATATTGTGCTTTATAAGCATTAAAGAATCATATTATATGCTCCATCTGTCCCATACATTTCGTATTTTTATATATTTTTTCCGCGGCTTTTGAACCACATATTAAGTTGTTAACCATTAGTATAAATATAATAATTGTTTATCAGTTAAAATTATAATATAGTTGTTATATTAAACATACGCATTGAATCAAATCTGTTGTGAAAATGAATTTTGTGTAAAAAAGAAGAAGATATGACCAGTCGTAAAAGATGAATATGTCATCCGACCATTTGTTTTTTTTTTTTGAGGGGAAAAGTTAGTCCGGGATATTATTGCAAATCATATTCCGCCAAAGTAGTGATACTTTGGGGAATTGGAAACATCCGGCCATTTCTTTTACATTTTTGATAAAAACATATTATTGCCCATTACTATCCCTAGCTATGAATTTTTTAAAGTCGTATGAAAGTTAATATTTTGAAAAAACACTTTAATTTTAAAAGATTATAAAAATATTTTGATACTTATGAGTAAAATTTTAGGATTCATAAGACAAAGGGCCTGTTCTCTTCGACATAAAACTACCGAATCGACCGAATTGAACCGAACCAGGCCGAATCGAACCACGAATTGAACCGAATCGAACTAAATCGAATTAAATTATAACTAATTAATAGTAATGATTATCGTTTAGGAATCGAACCAACCGAATCGAATCGAAAATGTGGGGAGAAACTGTGCCCAAAGAGTATCCATATAAAAGAAAGGGGCATGGTATACATCATGGGGAATTGGTCATGCTAACTTGCAAGTACGTAGAAAGATAGGTATTCAGGGAATGGAATAATATCAAGATTGAAGAAACTGATCAGCATTCGTGTGAAGAGCTTGAAAAGATTACGCTGTCCCTTGTCAGATTCGTTTTAAATTTAAAAATGTGATAATTTGCTGGTTTGGTTTTTCTATTATTTCGCGGATAATGTTATTTATGCCAAAATCTCTGCTTGGATCTCTTGCCAGTTGCCATATTTCTCAGCGACTGTCTGAAGATTAAGCTATTGCAATTGATCATCATCTCAATTAATTAGAAAGTTCAACAATCATTTTCATTTAGCAAGGAAGTGGAAACTTATGTGAAAGTATTAGTAATTGCAACTTGTATAAATGTAATAGAAGAAATCCTAATCATGGAATTTTTTATTAAATGTTTTGAGTATGTCATCATCTCATTTTATTAACCTCCAAATTATTAGTGGGAGTTCTCCCACAACCTCGATCGAAATCTTAAATGACCATGATTTAATTCGAAAAGCATGTCAAACAAAACTCGGCCCCGCAAGAGACTATATTTTCTGTTTTTTAGTTGTTTACTTTAAATTCAAACTATTTACAAGCCTCACTTTGATGATATATATCGAGAGATATGTAATTGAACATTATTATGTGAAACATTGTTGGATTCGTCTCAATGTATATATTTGAAATTTTTAATATTATATATATATATATATTCTACTAATATACAGTTAAAGATACTAAAGGTCATATTAAAGTTGTACGTTGACGATTGTAAAAGTCAAAGTGAAGCAACTGTAAGACCGAAAGAGCATAAAATGCGCCAAAACTTGATTCAAAGCCCGGAATTTTTTATTAAACGACTCAAATTTGACTCGAAGAATTCCTCTAACTCATCTAGTTAAAAGGTAATTGATGCGTGTACTAGATAAAATATGCAATTGCTATAGGGGATAATTTTCTCTGAACTTGGCAATTCAAGATGCTCCAAAACCTAACATATTTGGATCAAAAGGTTATGGTGCGTGGAGCTTGGAAGAAGAATCGTAAAATATCCTAATTACTCTCCGTAGAACATAGTGGTATATATATTGACATTTTTACGCTTAGTAATAAAAAGGAACAATTATAAACCTTTTATATAAGTGAATCATGATAAAGCGCCTAAGAGTAAGAATGTCAATAACTGAAGATATGTACTGGTTTATTCCGTAGATTAGAATGGTTAATGAACGATCTCAATCATACATTGATTATTAGGGTTCTAAGTCATTAGGAAGCAAATTGCTTTTAAGGCTGTTTCTCCCACTCATATTCGGTTCGGGCCGGTTTAGTTCAATTCGGTCGATTAAATTCGGTTCGATTCGGTTCCTAAATTATTATCATTATTATTAATTAGTTATAATTTAATTCGATTCGATTCGATTCAATTCGGCTTCGATTCGGTTTAGTTGTTTTATTTTTTGTTGTTTTTTTTTTTCCATCTAATATTTGGTGCAAATTTTTTCATCTAATTCACGTAGGACAAAAGTATTACTATATTCCTAGAATATTTCAATCTTACAATTAAGTTAGTTGGCTGGATCTTACAATATTTAATTAAATCTGGTCCCTAATTGCTTGTACATTATTTGTCCTCTTCTTACTGATTTCATTGTCTTGATCAGAGCAAATCTTGACCGCTCCTTCTAACAAGCTACGTGCATTCCTATTCGGGCATAATAATAGATTAACAATTAACGATGACACTTACCAAAAAAAAAGTGGTTAGCTAAACTATTGGATTGTATTTGATTTTATGGAGTAATTTGATTCGAAACTATCAGGCAACTAAGTGCTCGTTTGGTATATATGGGAATTTAATTCCTGTAGGAAGTTTCATTTCCTAGGAAATTACTTCCCTTATGTAATTCGTAGAAAATGGCCTAAATTTGTTTGGCTGACATCAAGGAATTTGTAATTCCCATGAATTCTGATTGACCAAGGGGAGGGTGGGTAATTAAATTCCCACATTTTGTGGGAATTTCAATTTCCCAAGGAATTTCCATTGCACCCATTTTCTCAAATTCCTGTCAACCAAACAACTTCCCAAATGAGAAAATCATGGAAATTTTCATTGCCTACATAAATTCCTGTCAACCAAACGAGCACTAAGAAAATGTTGTATAATTCAAATATCAGATTACAAAATTGTACGCTTAGTCTAATATGAGTTATGCTAGATGGCAAATTCACATACTATAATGCATGGAATGAAACTGGGCCAAAATTTCATCCAAAATTTCCGTTTTCCTTTGAAAATTGGTATCAAAATATGGTTATATCATAATTATCATGCATGTTGGCAAATTTTTGTAAAAATAAAGGGAAAAACAAAAAAAAAATTAATGTTAAAAGTTTTTTTTTGACAGGAAAACAGTAAGAATCAGAGGCGGAGCCAGCATGGGTCACGTGGGGTCACGTGACCCCTCGAATTAAAAAAATATTTTGAAGGATATTCGTAAAAAAAAAAAAAAAAAAAAACTGCTCCAAAGGCCGCCGAGTAAAGGAGAGAGGAGAGAGAAAGAAAGAGAAGAAAGTTTATCTTTCCTTTGCATCTCGTTTCCTTCACCCCTTTCTCTCATCATATCTTTATTCTCTTTCTGAAAAATTATGAAACTCTGAATTTCTCAAATCTATTCTACTGAGATTTAATCCGTTTATTTCTTTTTCTCAAATCGAACAAATCTTTCGACGATCTATGTTTAGAGTACAATTTCTTTGGTGTTCTTCGATGGATGGTTTCACAAATCCGATTCATGACGCTTTTTACAGCGGTGGTACTCCTCATCTTCTCTCTCTCAGGCCTCAGCTGCTATCGAACTCCAAGGTTTTATCTTTCCCCCTTTTTTAAAATAATTTCCTCACTCCTATTTACCTGTTGTTATTGTTCATAATGGGTATATAATTGTTGAAAAAATAGCTCGAAATCACTGGCTAATGATAGTGTTACGCATCATTGCATATTTGCATTGATTCTCTTATGATAATTTCGAGTTCTTTTGTGATATGATGATGGATTACTTAATTTCAGAGGGTAGTGAGACGGAATTTTGATTTTTTTGGGTTTAAAATTATGTTTTTAAGGTAAAATTTGTAATCTAGTGTTCGAAATTTGATTTCAGTGGGTGAGAAATGAATAGCCGAGTTGTGATGATTGAGGAAACGTGAATCGCTTGCGTTTTGATGGATATGGAAACGATTTGATCAATTCATTTGGTGAGTTTTCAGATCTGAGGTTTTTTTGATTTGTAGATATTTGATCTTGAACTTTTAATTTTAGATTTCGTCTTTTCTTTTTTTCGATCTTGAAAATCATTTTCGTTTGCTAATTTTTTTGTGAATTAAATGATTTTCTGGGGTTTTTTATTGAATTTCATTTCTGGGGATTTATTCTCTTTTCATTTTATCTTCTTTTAATTATTTGTACTTTTGAATGATTTATTTTCTTTTGCTTTATATGTGGGTTGACAAGTAAATTGGATGATTGGATTTTGGATATTTGTCGTGTATTATTTGGAACATAGGAGGTAATGGCTTTTTCCCCAAAAAGTTATAATATGGACCTTTACCTATCGAAATATGGTTATTTGTTTCTATAAAAGTATGAATATTAGACAATGTTTGTTGCGTCGTAAAATTTTTAATATTGAATATCTTTTGTCTGATTTTGTGACCCCCCGATTTTGAAATCCTGGCTCCGCCACTGGTAAGAATTGTATTCATTCATAATCATGACATCCTCCATAACAGAGGAAAATTAAAGTTGTAAATATGGCATAATGATATATAGGTTAGGACGTGAGGAGAATAGGCTTCAGAAAGCACTTTGCTAACTAGTCTAGGGAAATTTCACGAGGTACTCCTCAAGTTTTTAAAGAATGTACGAGGTAGCCTCGCATTTTGAAAATTGCACAATGCACCATTAGGTTTGTACTAGTCGATAATAGACCTTTAATCAATGAGTATAAAACATAAATAATATTGTTAATTAACCCTCCATATAGTCAATTAGAATTCCGAGGCACTGAATGTGTGAAACTGTTTTTTCCCATTGGAGCCACGAAGGCAGTACATAGTACAAATAAGTAGGGGAGGGGGGATTCGAACATGTGACCTATCGTCCATAACACCTCAATCTTAACTAATAGGCCAAGACATCCTGCGACGTACATCTATCGTATGATATATATATATATATATATATATATATATATATATAGTTTTTTTTATATATCTAGTTAATTTCCAAGGCTATAAATTAGAGTTGTGTTGAATTAAAACATCCACTATATATCCGAAAGTACGTACCATGAGCATGGTACACCGCTAATGCTATATTTTGTTCATTATTTAATCATTTGGAGCGGTTATGTTGCTCATCTTGAGCACTTAAAATACGAGCTATGAGCAAAACATGATAGCTCTGGGTGTACCATATTCATAGTACACTTGAGTGTATAAGAAAGCTTCTCGTCTTCTTTAATTTAGGTCATCCTTGATTTGTTTGATTACATCAAAGGTTTGAGAGCAGCATATAAATGTCTCACAAGATCCTTGGTTGTCATATTGAATTCAGCACCAATCTGACATGGGAAAGAATAGTGAAAAACACCAATTTGTTGTTACAATAAGATCAATGAGACCAAATCTTTATAAATTCACATCAAAACACCATATTTCACTTGAAGATAAATCCTTAATTAGCTTTATTGATCGATATGGCTTCAATTAAGTAATCTCAAAAAGTTGAGCAAGATTTAGTAAATTCATGCATATACCAACTATACGAGTTCCAAATTTGCATTGTTTTCAAGATAGTAGTAATTATTGCATGGTGTATCAGATTAGTGTTGCATGGGAGTAAGTGAGTAACTTATATGAAAATTTGTATCATGCAAGACAATTGTTAGATTAATTTGTTAATATATACGGTATATTTTTAGAATATCAACTTACTTTTTATATTTTAAATACATAATAATATATATTATAGTCCAGTGTATATACTGGCCGGAAATTAAATCTTAAAAGTGAAATGGAACAACTAAAAAAAGACAAAGCGACTAAGGAGTATGATAATTTTTCAAACAGAATACCTTGATATATAGGGTTACTACTTACTACAAAACCTAAATCTATCATTTATCAAACTCCAAGGATCAACTTGAGGATATTATCATTTCACAATCATAATTATGTTGTATGACTTAATAAAGATAAATATTCTGGAAACTGAGTTTCTTGTTAGAAAGAAGAAGTGATTACCTGAGCAATAATCGTGGCATCAAGAGAAGCACATCCATGTACCAATGCACTACTGTTAATAACAACTAAATGGAGACTTTCAATCTGAGATAAGAGCTCTTCAATCACTCCATTCTTCTTTTCGCAATAAATTCTTATAAGAACATCTTTGTTGGAAAATCGGACTTCGATTTCTGGGAATGGAGTAGTACAAGTACCATCAAAGATTGCATCATCTTCCATTGAAGAGTGATGATCATCATCTTCTTCTTCAGAAACCACCTTAGATCTTTTTACTAAAACAGTTGATTCTATTGTTTTCATCTTAGTTTCTTCCTCGAGTTTCTTCACTTGTTCTTGCAATTGTTTTACGTATTTGAATGCATCTCCTAGGACTGAAGCCTTGTCCATCTGTAATCACTCCAATACTTAGAACTTATACTACATGTTTAAGAGGACATATCATGAACAAAAATCAACTCAACAAAAAATGTAGGGTTTGTTTTACAATCCAACAATAGCTAAAGACTAAAGTTGGTCCCTTATTAGAGTGTCTAACATAAGCTTTTAATTGGCGAGATCATGTATTCTTCATGCGATAATGTAAAAAGTTAAGCAAAATACGCAAAGATTACTCTTTTGGTTAATAATAGGTAGTGTACGTGTTACTTATTTTGCATCAATTTTGAAGTTTTTTTTTGTAAATAATAGACAAGCTAATTTTGTCAAGGTGTCTGAGATGAAAATTTTCACATGTAATTGTAGATTTGTAGTGTCAAATAACTATATTTGTTAATTGATCAAATGTGATCAATTATCATCAAAGAAAAGAAGATTTTATTGAAGAGAATTAGAGAATTCTTACAGAGAGAAAAGAACTTATTACATTTGATGAGAGAGAAAGAGTAAAACTGAATAATATCATACAATACTGAGGATAGGAGTATTTATATGTAAGAATTAAGCTAAGAGGGTTGCCAACAAGGCATACTAATGAAGCTAATAGTATAAATTAATGAGCTGAGCAAATGAACAGCTATTGAGCTGAGCTGGCAGCTGTGGACTTATCTCCAATACCCCCCCTCAAGCTAGGCAGGGAAGAAGCATCAGTAGAGAGCATGCCTAGCTTGGAAAGAAGCTGCTGGAACTGAGCAGAAGGGAGTACCTTAGTAAAAACATCAGCCAATTGCTGTTGAGTAGGCATGTATTTGGCATCAAGGAGACCTTCAATGATTTTGTCACGTGTAAAATGACAATCTATTTCAATATGTTTGGTTCGTTCGTGAAAAACAGGATTATGTGCAATGTGTAAAGCACTTTGATTATCACAATATAGGCTGACAGGTTTAAGATTTGCAACACCCATCTCTTCAAGCAACCAAACAAGCCATTGTACTTCTGAGGTAGCATTAGACATAGCACGATATTCAGCCTCAGATGAAGATTTTGAGACTGTGGTTTGTTTCTTACTTTTCCAACTGATGGGAGAAGAACCAAGAAGCAGAACATAGCCTGAGATGGACCTTCTGGAGTTGGGACAAGCTCCCCAGTCACTGTCAGCATAAGCTTGGAGAGTAAGAGTGTCAGTAGCCTTCATTAAAATACCTTGGCCTGGAGTTGATGCAACATACTTAAGAACATGTACCAAGGCATTGTAATGGGGTAGCCTGGGAGAATGCATGAACTGGCTCAAGGTTTGTACAGTGTAACTGAGATCAGGCCTGGTGTGTGTGAGAAAATTCAATTTGCCCACCACACTTCTATAATATTCCGGATCATGAAAGAGATCTCCTTCATCAGCTAACAACTTGAGATTGATAGGCAAAGGTGTGGCTACTGCCTTAGAAGAAGTAATGCCAGCAAATTGCAGAAGTTCCTTGGTGAACTTGTGTTGTGTGAGAGAAATACCATCAGCAGAATATCCTACTTCAATACCTAGGAAAAAATGAAGCTTTCCCAAGTCCTTGATGCTGAAAACTCTGTCAAGATGAGTTTTAAGTGACTGAATAGAGCTAGGATCAGTCCCTGTGATGATAATATCATCAACATAGACTGCTGCAATTGTCAATTTCTCTGATGACCTTTTGATGAACAAGGAATAGTCATGCTTGGATTGCATAAAACCTTGATGTGTAAGTTCACAAACAAGCTTTGCAAACCATTGTCTGGATGCTTGTTTTAATCCATAGAGGGATTTTTTAAGCTTGCAAACATGGTTGAGAGGATTGGGAACTCCTTCTGGCATTTTCATATACACTTCTTCATGGAGGTCCCCATGAAGAAATGCATTATTCACATCAAGCTGAAAAATATCCCAACCTTGTGAAGCAGCAATAGCAATGAGGCTCCTAACAGTTGCCATTTTGACTACAGGAGAAAAAGTCTCCTGATAGTCAATACCAAATTTCTGAGTGAAACCCTTAGCTACAAGCCTAGCCTTGTATCTTTCCAAAGTCCCATCTGATTTCAATTTTACTTTATAAACCCACTTGCATCCTATGGGCTTTTTTTCAGGAGGAAGAAGGCAAATATCCCATGTATTGTTATCAACAAGTGCCTGCAACTCTTTATCCATTGCATTGATCCAATTCTGATCTACAGAAGCAGCTTTATAAGTAGTAGGCTCTTGGAAATTTAAAGAAGAGACAAGTGTTTTATGAGAGGAAGAAAGACTGTCAAATTGGACTAAGTTACACCAGTGTTGACTAAGAGCAGCTGTGTTGGTGTGAGGAAGAGAGAAGTGAAAGTCATTAAGATGAGAAGGTATTTTAGTTGGTCTAGATGATCTTCTGATAGAAGGATCAGGTGAGTGTGAGGGAATTGTAGAAGTATTGAGAGGTATAGAAGTAGGGGAAGGAAGTGAATTATGAGATGAGGAGGATGAATCAAGAGAGGAGGTTGAATGTGAATTAATGGAAGAGTTGGAGGACTGAGGAGAATTGTCATCAGGAGAGAAAATATCAGGAAGATCATAGTGAAAGAGAGGTGAAACTGGTGTAGATGCAGGAATAAAGAAAGGAAGAGGAGAAAAAGTGGTGGTAGTAGATGAAAGATGAAAAGGAAAGTGCTTTTCATGAAATACAACATCTCTACTAACCTGGATTTTCATTGTATGAAGGTTGAGTAACTTGTAGGCTTTTTGATGTGCAGGGTAACCTAGAAAAACACAAGGTTGTGCTCTAGGATCAAATTTAGAACGATGTTGTTTGAGTGTAGAGGCATAACATAGACATCCAAATGCTTTGAGATGGTCAACATTTGGTGGATGGCCATATAGTTTAGAGTAAGGAGAATCATGGTTTAAAGATTGCAGAGGCAATCTATTGATTATATGAGCAGCAGCTAATATAGATTCACCCCAATAAGAAGAGGGTAACTTTGCTTGAAAGAATAAGGACCTGGCAGTTTCAAGCAGATGTCTGTGCTTTCTCTCCACAACACCATTCTGTTGTGGAGTGTCAGCACAACTCTTTTGACACACAATTCCTTTTGAAGCATAGAAACTGAGCATGGCACCTTCAGTGAGCTCTTTGGCATTATCAGATCTTACAGCAACAACATGAAGATTAAATTGAGTGATAGCATATTGAACAAAATCTTGTATAACATGTACTGCATCAGACTTGTATTTAAGAAAGTGAATCCAGGTACATCTTGTGAAATCATCTACAATTGTAAGAAACAACTTACAACCTGTATGAGTTGATGTTTTGTAAGGACCCCAGATGTCTACATGTATCAACTCAAAGGGTTTACAAGTTTTTATTGAGCTATGTGGAAAGGGTAATCTAGTTTGTTTGGCTGCTGGACATAGTTGACAAATACATTCAGAAATGTGTCTAAGGTCAAGTTCAGGTTTAACCAAGCTCAACTGTTTGAAGGGAATATGACCTAATCTCAGATGCCATAATTTGGCTAGATCATTAGAAGTAGATACTACACTAGCATGTGCAGCAGAAGTTGAAACAGAAGTGTTTGAACTTGATGAATCAGTACAGTAAAGTCCTTGCTTCAATCTACCAAGAACTTGTGGATGGGTCAGCTGAGGCCCCTGAATTAGGCAAGAATGAGCATTAATCTTGACTTCACAATTCATATCCAAACATAACTTGTGAAGAGAAACAAGATTAAATTGAAAACCAGGAACATGTAGCACATCTTTCAGGACAATATGTTCATTCAACTGAACACTTCCTATGTGAGCAATAGAGACTTTATTACCATTTGGAATAGTAATACTAGCAGCAGCATCTAGTATTGGAGTGTAAGAAAGAAAAGAGGACAGATCATGGCAAATATGATCTGTAGCACCACTATCAAGAATCCACTCAGCATTAAAACTGGATAAAAGGCAAAGTTTACCTGCTATGAAAGCATTAGCATGCTTAGGAGCATTAATGGGCTGCTCATTACCAGTGTTTTGTTTGCCAAGAAGGGCCATCAACTGCTTATATTGATCAGTAGTAATAGTGTGATTAACCTCATCAGGCTGCTTGTCAGTATCATAAGATTCATAGGAATCATCAGCATCATCATAAGCTTGCACCATATTTGCAGCTTTCTTCTCTTTATTCCATGAAGAAGGAAAACCATGAAGTTTATAGCATCTATCAACTCCATGACCAGAAGTCTTACAGTAATCACAGAACCAAGAAGTAGATTTCTTATTTCCAGGAGGAAATTTTTTATTGGTGTTGGATCCACCAGATGAAGATCCACTAGATTGAGGTTTATAATAATGAAAATCAGTAGATTTTCCAGATCTGTCATTATATTTCCTTCTATCAAAAGCAAGAGCAAGTGACTCTTGTGGCACAGAATGACTGACTTCTTTCTGTTTTTCTTCTTGCATACAAATTCTGTAGGCTGTAGTGATGGTTGGCAAAGGATCCATCATAAGAATATTGGTCTTTACCATAGCAAAATCATCATTGAGCTTCATCAAGAAATTCATAAGCCTCTTACTTTGTTGTGATTGTAACAACTTCTGAGACAATGTACATGTACAATTTGCACAAGTACATATAGGCAATGGATCAATACTGTCCATCTCATCCCATATAGCCTTGATTTTGGTGAAAAACACAGAAATAGGTTCATGTTTCTCCTGATGTAATTCAGACAAAGATTGTTCCAAAGTGAACTGCTGTGCAGCTGAGGTATGTCCATACCTTTCTTCTAGATCCTTCCAAAGATCTTTAGCAGTTTTACAGAACCAAACACTCTTTGCAATGTTTTTTTCCAAAGAAAACAACAGCCAACCTAGCACTAGATCATTGCATCTTTGCCAGGCCTTGTAAGTATCAGCAGTAGATTCAGGACACTTCAATGTACCATCTACAAAAACTAATTTGTTTCGTGAGGATAAACCTAACATCATAGACCTCTTCCAATCATTGTAACTACTTCCATCAAACAAATCATGAACTAATTTTGTATTACTACTATCAGCAGGATGAATGTAGTATACACTACCAAGAACTGAAGTAGGATCAGCACTAGTTCCAGTAGAAGCCATGAATTCAACTCAATTATAGAATCAATTGAAAGATTCAAGCAATCTTCAACAATTTCAACTAATTTTGCCAATTTCCAAACGAAATCTTCAACAAACTCAACTAATTTCACCAATTTCCAAATGAAATTGTTCAACACAATCAACAAACGCAAGAAATCTTAACTTCCAGATGAAGTTAAAACAATCAATTTCAGCAAATTTCAAAGAAAATATCACAAGTTCAAGAAGAATTTCAACAAATTCTTCAACGCAATTTCACAGAAAAGGAAAAAGAAAGAAAAAAAAAAAAAAATTGCGATGAATCAGAGAGATTCGAAAGATTTTACCAGAAAGAAGAAGAACAACAATTGTGCGGAATTATTCACAGGATCAAACAACAATAGCTGTGATACCATGTTAATTGATCAAATGTGATCAATTATCATCAAAGAAAAGAAGATTTTATTGAAGAGAATTAGAGAATTCTTACAGAGAGAAAATAACTTATTACATTTGATGAGAGAGAAAGAGTAAAACTGAATAATATCATACAATACTGAGGATAGGAGTATTTATATGTAAGAATTAAGCTAAGAGGGTTGCCAACAAGGCATACTAATGAAGCTAATAGTATAAATTAATGAGCTGAGCAAATGAACAGCTATTGAGCTGAGCTGGCAGCTGTGGACTTATCTCCAATAATATTAAACATCTAGTTTAATTTGACATGCAATGAACATCTAACAATGAACAATGAATAATCCGGTCCGGCTAATAGCTTTGTAGCTACATAGTAGTAGTATATTGTGTACAACCATTACTTTACAGAACAAACCGATAGATTACATAACTAAATAGCTACATAGATTTTCCTAGATTTTGTATGAAGACATGTCCACAAATAATGTTACATCATAATAATCAAATTCTTGCTCACTCTAGTGAACAATTGAATCCAAAGATCAACTTAGTACGTAACTACGTACCATAGTCAGACTTAACACAAAATTAAGTACTCCCTTCATCAATTTTTTCATTTAAACTATTTAAGGCTAAGATTATATATAAATCAACCTCTTTATACCCCGTCTTAAAGAGATTAATACTGGATGTTTGCTGTCATTGAAAGCCAATATCGATGATCACTCCATAATATGCACAAATAAAAGATTAACGTACACTAGGCACTACTCAGTTTTGAAGACAATAAATATATACAACTGTTGAAACCCATTGAAAGCCCACTTGTGAGTGTCCCACATTGGAGAAAGAGGAAAGATTGTTCCACTTTATAAAGTAGAGGGGTTACTCCTACTATTACCAATTGGTTTTAGTATGGAACCTCCTTTGGGCTTATAAAGTGGACCAAATCTCTCCTCCTCCTTGTTCGGGTTACCCAGGCCCATTTCGTATTGTTTCTAAATTTAACATGGTATCAGAGCCCGGGTTGCGGGTCTCGTCTAAACTGGGTATTTGATCGCTACTGGATAAGGATTTACCTCGATAGGATGTCCAACCCCTAAGAGGATTATTGCTCTGACCTTTCCAGTTAGCTCTGAATTTCTAAGGACACTCACAAGTGAGGGGGTGTGTTGAAACCCATTGAAAGCCCACTTGTGAGTGTCCTACATTGGAGAAAGAGGAAGGATTGTTCCACTTTATAAGGTAGAGGGGTTACTCCTACTATTATCAATTGGTTTTAGTATGGAACCTCCTTTGGGCTTATAAAGTGGACCAAATCTCTCCTCCTCCTTGTTCGGGTTACCCAGGCCCATTTCGTATTGTTTCTAAATTTAACAACAACTAATTAATTAGATGTTAATTAGCTATATATATATATATGCATAACTGATAAATATGTTAAAAGGCAATAGATTGATTCACTCATCATGAACAATATATTTATTGGATACAAAAGCTTGAAGTCCAAGAACAACTAGCTAGGATCCCTAGGTAACAATTCAATTGAATTTACATAAACCTAGTAGACATATATGTTATCATGAAGACTAAACACAATATAATTTAAACGCATATATGAAAAATATATTATTTTCCTAAAATAAACATTAGTTAGCAATGAAAGGAGTACCTTCTTAAGCCCAGGAATGATGGTTGTCAAAGCCCTAAACCTCTGGTTAAGTTTTTCTCGACGTTTCCTCTCAGCTATAATATGGTCCTTAGATTGTTGTGACAAGCTAGCAAAGGTGCTACTTGTATTAGCAACTCGACGAGCCTTGAAAATGGAACCTTGTTGGTCAATTGCAGCTTGAGAAACCAGCTCCATTTCAGTAGGGAAGGTAACAAGGCAGTTATTATTTGAGCAACTTGAAGAATTGGAAAATGACAACATATTGAAATTAGAGGCATCTTGATCTTGTGAATTCAATGCATGATCAATCATATATGAATTATCCCAATGATTGTTTGTAATCTTGGGATAATGCTTGGTGGGTATTTTGTGGTTGATTATATGATGATCAGCTACATTAATCTCATGCTGAAAATTATTGCCATAAGCAGGTAAAAATGTCAATGATGATGGTTCAAAAATCTCTTCCATTGAGTTGACTTGAAGCATATGATCTATGAAGCTAAGATCATCCATTTCCTGCAAAATTATGTTTAACACAAAATGATTAAATTACAAACATTCATATATAAATCTATAATCTACTAAGTATGAACAACATGCAAAAGTTTTCATAAAAAATCTCTTTATATCAAACCCTAATGAGTACTTATGGCTCTAATTCTTGCTAGCTATGTAGGTTTAACTCGTTGAAAAAATAATTACCATATCATTGAAGCCTGTAAACATTGAAACCTCCATATATATACGAGTTTTTGTACCAAAGTATTGGAAAGTACTGTTTAGGGTGAGGGAAGATAGATAGTAATCAGCTTATTCGAATTCTGTTATTGCATATATAATCTTGCAGGGAAATTTATAAACATTTGTTTTGTTTTTTTAGTTGAAATGTTAAGTGGGTTTTCATACATGCGATCAATAGTGAAAGGTTCACCTGAATCATGGGGAGTTTATATTATATTAGTGATATATGTATTGAATCTTAGTAATAAGCCATTTTGAGTGAATAAATAGATATACAAAGAAAAACTATAATACAATATATTTGGTAGGCTCATATGATTAATGTGTTTAATATAGATGTTAGATGATGATTACTCCAGCTAGACGTTGAAATATGAGGATTACTAGTTGTTTAAATTTGTATTAGGGAAGTCCCAACGACTAAACAAGGTCGTAAGTCATACTGTACGCGGCTAGCTACTCATTGTTGATACGCGCTAAATATACACTTGTGTTTATCATCATGTGTGGTGTGGTCTGAATTAGTTTGTCAAAAACACTTGAACACTAGTGTTTAGTTCAACAATATGTTGAACTAGTGGAAATTATAGTCATTCCCTTAAGGCCATACTGCAATAGATAGGTAAGCTTCATAAAAATCTTGACGAACTCTTGGATGAGAAAATTTAT
Organism: Beta corolliflora; assembly: GCA_947648045.1. NCBI lineage: Eukaryota > Viridiplantae > Streptophyta > Magnoliopsida > Caryophyllales > Amaranthaceae > Beta > Beta corolliflora. The sequence continues at coordinate 471,527 of CANSZD010001244.1, forward strand.
TACTCCCTCCATCTTAGAAAAATCTGAACACTTGTTGCGACACGTAGTATTAACTTCTAAGTGATAAGTTGTAGTAACTAGTATGCTTATAAAAGTTATTTTGATAGGAGTTGATAAGAGTTGATGCATTTAGTGGAGTATTTGTTTTATTGGAGGAGAGAGAGACTATAGTTGGGTATTTTTTTTATTGTTAGATAGAGTTTGGGTCAAAGCCTCGAAAGTGTGTAAGAAAGCTAATATAATATTTTTGTTACAGATGCAATTAATGAATAAAGAATTAAGAGAAGATTAACACAGATTTAACGTGGTTTACTAGCAATGTGTTAGCTATATGTACACGGCAGTGAGAACTGATTTTGTTAGGTTTAGGAGAGAGTACAAATTATGGAATAACTGACGATCCAGACTATGTGCTATTGAGAACAGTACATCTGCTGAAACAGCTCACGCTTGGAGTATATGTTGGTCTCATTTGGTCACCATATTTCTCAACCAACGCAAATGATATTTACACAACTTGCGTCGAGGGCAGTTGCGTCGGACCCTAAACCGACGCAAATTGGGGGTCTGACAACCGACGCAAATCTCTACTAATTGAATAACACACATAAAACAACTTATTGATTGTAACATGGAGAAAGATCCTAAAATGGATTTTGCCATCTTATAATAATTAAAAGTAAAACTCTTTTATATAGATCCAGGATTTCAAATGAATAATAATGATTGAACTCGCATTAAAATTGGACCAAAATTTAATGTTAGAAGAGTTGCTTGTGAGAAAATGAATTCCTATCCGTGACTTGTGATTTTGAGTTCATTGATCCAATAAAATTTATCAAATTAGTGCAAAAAAAAAAAAGCTAAACGAATTATATCAGAATATTTTTAAACGGACTTGAAATATATATATTATAAGAACTAATATCATTATGTGACCCAAAACTCAAACTAGCCTAAGTTACACTAAACAATTTGATAACTCTTTTGTGGTTGTAACTAGAATTATATTAAATATGTTGTTTTTGATTAAATTTATTAAAACCTTATCACAAAATGATTTCATGTTGATCTTCCCCAATCTTTGATAACTCTTTTATGCTTGAAAACTTAGCATAAAAGAGGATAAGATTGCATATTGTAATATATATATAATTAATATAAACATATATGCTTCCTTTGACTAGAAGAAACATTAAAATTGAAAGAAGAATATGGCTCAAGGCCTCAGTAGGTAAGAATTAAGAAGAAATAATCATAGCCCTCCTTTTATCTTTTGACCTAATCATAACTCCTTGTTACCCCTTTATCAAATTGTCAAACTACAAGAAACATGTATAACATTTTTACCATCTTGCATATATATTGTCACCTATTTTCATAGTTTTTTTATGGTCAAGTGAAAATATTGGATTACATGAGAATGAGATCATACCAATGAAAAAAAAGCAATAGTCTGAAAGTAAAGTAGAAAGCAGAAAAAAGAACTCAAATAAAACATTTGACTTGGTCGAAAAGTCTCCAACATTTTCTTTCTAATGTCAGAAAGAGACGAAACATGATATATTTACAAATTTTATTTTCTGTATCTAGAAGAATTTGGAAGCAATTATATTGATCGAGCCGAAATAGTTATGTACCATAATTTGGCCGGCAGATATGAAAGCATAAATTCTGTCGTCTTTGGTGGAGTTTTATGGTCAGAGTAAATTCAAAGTTCTCATGTGAATGGATGTTAAAAGTTATCCATGCAAAAAGTGTCAATAGCTCAGCTCAATTCCAGGAAATTAGGAGTTGTCGTTGGTTTGCATTTGACTTTAGGGGTGTAGTTATACCAACCAAAACTCAACGATTAATACATGAGTAAATTACCAGTGTTGTTAACGAGTCGAACCGGACCAAATGAAAATTTGAAGTTGCTCAACTCAACTACTTTACTTTTTTAAGCTCTTGTGGAGTGTTGAACATTTTCATACTTACGTTGTCGAGTTTAACTTATTTAAGAACTCAACTTGAATCCGTATTCCGTATGTAAATCATAAATAAGGGTGTGTTCTTTTCAACTGAACTAATTTAAATTGAATATGTTGGACTCATTGAACTTGATCAACCTTAATTTTGCCTTGTGTTTTTACACCCTATAAGACCTCATTAACCCTTAAAAATTCAATTTTAATTAAGGTGAAGAGAAAACACCTTAAATATTTTGTATTAAGTTTTTATTATTTAATCTGTTTTAGCTTCTCACTAATATTTTGCAAATTTTTACTATAAAGTTAAAACTTATAAGATATAAAATAAAATAGCACAAGAAAATATGTCGAGATTCCTAATTCAAACAACATAGATATCAATATCTTAGCACGAGCTAGAACAATATCCAACGAAACTAGGCAAGTTAACGCCCTTATTTACTACCATTCATTGTTTAGTTTCCCAAGTAAAGTAACTACAGAAAGTCCACAAAAATTTTGTTGGTCAAGAATCCTAAATAGTACTTCTGACTTTAAAAATTAAATATACCATTAAAAAATTAATGAACATTTGGTTATCTGGCTAATATATGCCTCGTCATGACAAAAAGAGTTTTTTGCGGGGATATACCAGGGTAATAGAGCATTTTGTGGGGATATACCTCACTATATTTTTTTTGTGGGGATATACCAACCTAAATTTAAGTTTTGTTAAAAGGTTCCAAAAACACTATTTCTAGCGAGAAAGTCAAATTTCCGGCCTTTGACTTGCTTAATTACTCTTTGTATAGTGCGTGATATTCAATTGCTTCTATTACATGTTTCCCTCCAACTTCCTCACTTTGTCACTTTGTGGCTCACTCATGAGTTCCTATCAGTCAAAGCACGGAAATTTGACTTTCACTTGGAAATAGTTGTTAGTACCTTTTAACAAAATTTAAATTTAGGTTGGTATATCCCCACAAAAAAAAATTAGTGAGGTATATCCCCGCAAAAAACTCTGTCAAAAATAATGCAAATAAGTAATGTAGGCAATAATACTAACACCTGACCTATGGCCTCAACTACAAGCTCATTAAAAGGAAAATTATTTAAGCAGCTTTTGTTTCTGTCTTGTCCACTTTCTAATTTAAGTAACTTCCCTATGGGATTAATTAATTATAGCTTCAACCTAAAACCAGTTCATACCTGATTTTGTGCGATATTATTCGCTCAAACTGTCGCAATGATGACGACATACACCCCAAAATGGCTTTATTCTTTTTTAACCCCCCACGTTGTTGGAAAGAATTCCCCTATTGGTCAACTACTAAGCCATCACATACCTCCAACTCTCCAAGGCTCCAATCATGCACGTTAAAAAGTCATTTATTTGATATTCAAGATGCAAAATCATAATTCTACCGTTTTAAAATAACTGAAACACTTCTTTTTAAAAGATTTCACATGAAAAAAAAAGTGTTACACTTATTTCAAAACGGATGAAGTATATTACAAGTCGTATTACTTTGATTTTTACATATTTTGACTTTTTTTTACTTTTATATATATCAAACCAATTTTAATATATAAGATTTTAATAGATTTATCTTAATATATATCTATAACATATCAATATTTTATAACTTTTACTAATACTGTAAATATTTAGATATATTAGTGGTGAAATCTGTATGTATTGACGAGTGAGAAAGTCAAAGTGTTGCAACTAATAAAAAACAGGTGAAATTTATCTAAAAATTATAGACCTATAACAACATACTAGCATTGATTACAAAATGAGTGGCATGTTCTTATAAAGGCTCAAAATATATTTCCTTCTTCTTTTTTTTAAAGTGAATAACTTTCTCCCTTTTATGTAAGAGTTTTTTGTAAGAAGTGTATCACTTGGAAGGAAATGGATGAAGTATATACTAGTATATGATATGCTACGTAGGTCAAAGGAATATAAGAAGCTAAAAATAAAAAGTTTAATAACTAAATAATCCCTAAAAATATTGATTGATGTGTAATTTTATTGTAACTCTTGTAATTAATACCTCTATTACAAAATTATGATGCTCACTTATACTTATTTTATACATACTTAGCTTTTAGTATTAGTGCACGTATCAGGAATTTAAATAAACTAGTTTTTAGGTCCGGGCTATGCCCCGGGTAATTATAATTTTTATTTATTAATTAACATTTAACTTTATAAATATGACACCAACATTATTTGGTTTGGTGGTTAAGACTTTAGTGTATAAGCTTGAGGTCATGGGATCAAATCTTATAAGATGCATTTTCTATTTCTTTTTTTTATTGTATGCGTGTTTACATAAAGTAAACACTCTAAGGGATAGCGCCACGTGGCATAGTTCTTTGCTTAGGCACGCCTTTTAATATATTAGTATAGATTAGATATTCTACTCCTTGTAGATTTTATTTTATGAAGTAGATCGTCTCCATTTATTGCTCAAATGTAGGAAATATTCAGTTTATATGCCCTTCAGCCTTTGTAGTGATCCAATGTAAATCTGTAGATCCTCTTGTCTTTTAGTACAACTTCGATTTCTTGTTTCTTAGGCTATGTTCAGTTCACCTTATTTTTGCTTATTTCAGATCGGATCGGATCGGACGGATCGGATCGGATCGGATCGGATCGAAAAAATAAGTTCAGATCAGATCAGATCGAAAAAATAAGTTCAGATCAGATCAGATCAGATCAGATAAGTTCAGATCAGATCAGATCAGATAAGTTCAGATTATGCTTATATTTAAAAACTTATTATTATTATCATCATGATTATTATGATTATTAGTATTACTAATGCTATTATTGTTATTGTAATAATTATTATTGTTGTTGTTGTTGTTATTATTATTATTATTATTATTATTATTATTATTATTATTATTATTATTATTATTATTATTATTATTACTACTACTACTTTATACAATTACTATTACTATTAATATTACTATTTACTAGTACATTTGTCAAAAAGATTATTATTATTGTCCTTGTTGTAATTATTAAATATTAATATTGGTAATTATTATTAATGTCGTTGCTATTATTATAAATGTCATTGATATCACTATTTGAAGCTATTTGTGTTCAAGAAGAAAGATGTTCTTTTGGCATTTATAAGTGTTCTTTTTTATATTTATTCTAATTAATAATTTTGATATGTGATGTTCTTTTTGATGTTGTACATGTAACGAACATGACAATAGTATATGATGTTTATTTTTTAAAAGAATTTTGGTAGAATAATATAAATTATATATTACTAGTTTATATAAAATATGAGTAGTATGGGATAACCTAATGGTGTTGTCATCACGTTTAAAATTTTCCCTACAAAGGATTTCAACTTATATTTAAATACAAAGTTTATATAGAACAAGACAACGATATAAGAAGAATATTTAACCATTTTGTTCAAGATCATATGATTATATATATATATATTTATAGGTTTATTTATGATAAAAAAGAACAATTTATTTATATAACAAATAACATGTTGTTAGTTAGATCCAAACATGTCATCAATATAAATATAACATCTATCTTTTATTTTTAAAATGTGTTCTTTAAATAGATCTTGTATGCTCTTTCAGTATATGTTCTTTTTTTTTAATATCATTATATGTTCTTTTATTTTGTAGTTGTGTGTTCATATACTAATGTGCTCTTTTTCAAAAAAAAAAAAACTAATTATGCTATAATAATAATAATAATAATAATAATAATAATAATAATAATAATAATAATAATTATTATTATTATTATTATTATTATTATTATTATTATTATTATTATTATTATTGTTATTATCATTATTATTATTATTATAATATTATTTATATTATTATTATTATTATTATTATTATTATTATTATTATTATTATTATTATTATTATTATTATTGAAAGTTGTGCATACTAATAAAATGATAATAATAGAAATACTAGTAATGAAATACAAAGTAATAATAATATTAGTAATAATATGTTTTTTAAAAGATAAGATAAGATAAGATAAGATCGGATCGGATCGAGATCGATCGATCGATCGATCGGATCGTTCGTCATCGATCGGATCGGATCGGATCGATCGGATCGATCAGGAAAAATAAGTTCAGATCAGATCAGATCAGAAAAAATAAGTTCAGATCAGATCAGATCAGATCAGATAAGTTCAGATCAGAAAATTTCAGGTGAACTAAACATAGCCTAAGTACGCCAGCTTTCCAAATTCACTTCACATGTTTTTTTGCTAAACTGAAATTCTTTTAAATATTTCCTAATGTTTTCTCTTATTTTGTCTACTGATATGAGATATCTACCCTTATTATTAGGGAATGTTATTATTTTCAGGTTAACACAACAAGGCATACGAAGTCACCAAAAAAATTTACTCTAAGCCTACTTATAAAATATGCTAAACTAAATTTACAAGTCGCGCCATGAAATACATCTCATACAAATTATTAGCTACCACTATTTTCAGCAAAGATATTGAAGAAAATGGTATTTGGACTGAATAATATACTTCCTCCGTAACAAAATAATCACAACAAATGAATATTTTACACCTCTCAAATAATACTCATTTGTTGTAGTTATTATGTTACGTAGGAAGTATATAGAGTTGTTCAATGGGGGCTCGGGTCGGGATTGGGGGCAGATCAAGGCCCGCCTGATCTACCATAATATTCATGACTTAAATCATTCAAATATTAATAAAATTCAAGCTAAGCCACTCTATATTACTGTCAAAATTATCCGAAAAAGGTGGTCACCTAATTACAACTAGGAAATGGAATTTATAGGATTAAGTATCAAGAATGATCACGTACGTAACCATTGATCTTATGAAAGTCCTTGAAAGATTGCAATATCTCTTAATATATTTGTGCATAATATTAACAAGTGATAAATAATTTTATCTGATACACTTTTTCTATTATTTTGGGGAATTAGGGTCCTTAGAGCTTCACCAACCGAGTTCTTATCAACTATTGCAATTTCTTATTAGTTTGCTTATCGTAGAAAGTTCAACTATCACTTTCATTTTGATGATGCATGGAGTATGCTAGTATAGTGTGTTTAATGTTTAATTCGAAGCTTAGATTATTAAGTGATGGTACGTAGATATTGGTTCATGTACCAACCTACAACCATCTGACTGCAATCAGTATATAATTTACTCTTTATTTGAAAGTATGCGTTAGCTATTTTGGTTAGCAATCAGAATTTATGTTCAAATACATATTTGGTGTTAATAATACTAATCAATTTGTTTCATATCTATCTTGAAAAAATCCAGTATGACCTAATAATCTGTAAGATTTTAACCCCTAGCACATTCTTGAAGATTCCACTTAACTCAAATTTAAATCATATAATCAATATCATGGTTTAGTTAACTCATTAGCATAATTATATGCACGCAGTGCATGTGAAAACATATAGAAAATTAAATTAATTGAGTAGAAGAACTATCTTTGCATTTTATTTTTTCAAAAAACATCGTTCACTTTAATTGTGGTACTTTATTCTTTTTTTTTCCTTCTTTTTTCGTTTAAATGAAGTAGGTAACTATCCCCTCTTTTTCTTTTCTTTTTTTTCCTTTTTTCTTTTTTTTTGGTGTCCCCCATGTGTTGTCATATAATAATACTTGGCTTTATGCGCACGCGATTTACGCGAAAACATATAAAATTCTTCATATATAACAACGATATAGATACGGTGATCTTATTTATTTTTTGTTTAATTAAAGCAGGTAGTTAGCCTTCTTTGTTTTTTCTTTTTCTATATATTTTTTTTGGTGTCCCTCATGTATTGCCATATATAATAGAGATTTGTATTGGTTTTGTAATATTTGTTGGTAGTTGAGGTATTGTAATTAAGGGTGGACACCAAAAGGTTAGGAGTTCACATATAGAATAGAGATAATAGAGCTTAAGACACAACTTCTTCTAACTTTTTAGCTAGGTTTGATAAAGTGAATTGAGTGAAAAGAGGGTACATATAATTAGGGCTGATTAACAGATCAGGTCGGGTCGTGTTCGGGTTCGGGTTGATAATAAACGGGTTGAACATGTCCCAACCCAAACCTAACTTGTTTATTAAACGGGTTGAAGAACTCAACCTTGACCCGACCTGTTTATTAAACGGGTTACCCATATAACCCGTTCAACCCATTTACATATTTATTACTATTAATTTTTTATTAAGACTTATTAGTTTTCAACAATAAATTCACATAAAGTATGCATGATTAGATTTTCTTTTCAGTATTTGTGTTCTACAATTAGTATTTCTAAATTTTCACCAACTTTAACACAACTTTTTAGGAAATTTATATTTTAATGAGTGGAACAGGTCAAAGCAGGTTAATTTCGGGTTGAAAATGTCAACCTTAACCTAACCCATTTAATTAAATGGGTAAGTCGTGTCAACCAATTTACTTAAATGGGTCAAAATTTTCAACCCAAAATTTGCTTATTTCAGGTTGGGTTCGGGTTCGGTAAACGGGTTGGGTTATTTTTCACGACCCTACATATAATCGACAATACTTCATTTGGTTTTTATTAGTTTACCCGCTTTTCTTTTTGGGTTGTCATTTACTAGTTTACCCACTTTTTTCGTTTTTGGAATGGTCCTACCAAAATTATATATTATCTTTACAATAAATTATTTTTCGCTTTACTTTCTACTGGCATAACATTAACTTCAATAAAATACGCAATAAATTAATATTTTCTCTTACCTTCTATAACCCACATACCTAGTTCTAAGTAAAACTTTATACCCGAAAAAAATGGGTAAACTAATAAATACCAAAGCGAGTGATACATATTGAAAAGAACATAGAGATTTCTCCTCAAACACAAAAGAAGCAAGTTATAGAGTATGCAAAATCTTCTATCACCCGACACTAGCTAATTTTAGGGTGGGACATGTATATTGGACTAGTTGGGCAGCAGCATATCTTTTCTAGTTTGGGCCATATGATAGGATGCTGATGCTGGGCCAGGTGGTAAATCAATTGACTAGCACCAGCAACGTGGGCCCCTGAGTTTGGGCCATCTGAAGGAATTACTTCATTTAGCAACAATGGATAAGGCCTGTGACCCACACCAAAAAAGATTAATTTGGGTTCTTTTTTCCACCAAAGAGGAAAGAAAAAGAAAAAGATGGAGTTGGGAATTGAAGGATAGTGATTTTGCTAACACCTTTGTTTTCCAACCAATTTGTCACTTGATTATTTTTTCTATAATAATGTATTAGCACAACTTTCACATCTATTTTCTTGATTTTGTTTTGACAAAAGTTCATTGCAATATATGCTTGGGGTGTGCTAGAATTAGTGTTAATTAATATCCTAGATTAAATGTAGATAAGTATATCTGTATATATGAGTTTATCCTCATGTAATAACTTTTTCTACAAGAGGCTTTTGTTGTCAAATTTGACGATAGAGTCAACATACTTGACAATCTGAATACAATAAGGGTAATACTGAAAGAAACTTGATCCGACTCTTTCTTTTGTTCAATTTACAAGTGTTTTTTATATTAGTAAATATTCTTTTATTTTAATATGATCAGAAAGTATCATATAAGTCCATGTACTTTTAGCATAAAAGATTAAGAAGACGTAGGAGTTCCTCCTCATGAGTGGCACTCCTAAACGCGTCATTTACAAGAATATGACTAAAAGTTGAATTAGGACACAACTCAATGTTTAACAAACGAGTTAACTAATTCACCGACATTACCGACCCAATAAGCTTTGTTGCCTTCTCTAAGTACATTTTGTTTTGAGTCCCATATCATTTTTAACCGAGAGCACACGTTTTGCATCACGAATGATATACTACTATTTATTAGGATTCCATTATGTTTTCGGAAACTAAACCTCCACCGGATAAGTTCGGCCAATCAATAATAAAAGGGTAATCGAGTAAGAACAATATAATCAACTTCCTCTGTCTTTTTAAGATAAAACATCTGTCTTTTTAGTAAGTAGATTAAATAATTAAATGTTGCATCTAAAACAATATACTTTAGTATACTACAGGCTTCCTAAGAAAAAGAAAAACAGAGATGAGATATATAGACACCAGAGCCACAATAAAATCAAAACCGCATAAATCCGTTTTTTAATTACTGTGAAATTATAGCTTCAAAATTATTGGAAATTTTGGTACTTGGAATTCGTAAAAAGAAGAAAAGGATATACATATACTATATAGTCATTAAATTTCTTTCAAAATCGTAAAAACAATGGATACCCATCACAAATTAGAGCGACGAGAATTGGGAAACACTGGTTTAAAACTCAGTTGTGTGGGTTTTTGGCGCATCTCCTCTTGGCAAGGTTTTTGGTGATGTTTCCGAGGAAGAAGCCATTGATACTGTTACACAAGCTTTCAATATGGGTATCAACTTTTTGACACTTCTCCGTAAGTTTTATCTTCTTCTAAATTTTGGCAAATTTTACATCTTTTATCTGTAATTTTAATGGAATTTTGATGTTCACTGATTTGGGAATTTGAAGATTTTAGTATTTGGTGTTTTGATTTGTTCAAAAAAGGTGAAATCTTTCTATTCAAAAAAAAAAAGGTGAAATCTTTGATGACCCATTTAAATTTACCATGTGAAACCCACATAATAGTTCATTTGGAAGACCTAGAATTTCTATTGCCCATCTGAAATTTCTGCTTGATTTGGGATGTCTTTTTTTTATGATTTTGGACTTGAAATTTGGTTACAATAGTTTATTATTCACATGGTTTCTTTCATGAATTGTGAATTTTTCAAATGTGATAGATTAGATATCCACTTTTAGTACAAGAGGGATGATAATGCATGACTCAATATGTGGTTGTTGCTAGCTTTTATAATTTGGGGAATTTAGATTTGTTTTGACAGAATTTATTAGTGTTTGTTCATTGAGAAACAGATTTATTATTCACATGGTTTCTTTCATGAATTGTGAGTTTCTCAAATGTGATGATATCCACTTTTAGTACAATAGGTATGACAATACATGGCTTAATATGTGGTTGTTGCTAGCTTTTATAATTTGGGGGATTTTTGATTTGTTTTGACAGAATTTATTAGTGTTTGTTCATTGAGAACCAGACTGGTGGTAACTGGTGACTTATCTACTGTAATGATGTTGCATGTGTAATTTGAATGGACATAAGCTGGATTGTGTTGTGGTTATGATTTTGTGATTAAATTTGTAGTTTTCTTCAATATTTAGCTACTATGGTGCGACGTTGTCGGAGAAAGTGCTTGGAAAGTGTTTGAAAGCTCTTGGTGCACCTAGAGATCAGTATATTGTTGCAACGAAGTGTGGCCGTTATGCAGAAGGTTTTGATTTTAGTGCTGAAAGAGTGACGAGGAGCATTGATGAAAGCTTAGAGAGACTGCAACTTGACTATGTCGATATACTACAATGTCATGATATTGAATTTGGTTCTCTTGATCAGGTGCTAAATCAAGGTCACTCCCTCGTTGTCCTGATTTACCCGTGTTATTGACGTTCTTGTCGTGCTCACTTGTTTGCATGTTGCAGATTGTCAATGAGACAATTCCTGCCCTTCAGAGGATTAAGGAATCTGGGAAGACAAGGTTCATTGGTATAACTGGACTTCCATTGGAAGTATATACCTACGTTCTTGACCGAGTGCCGATTGGGACAATTGATGTTGTTCTGTCATATTGCCACTATTGTATCAATGATTCAACCTTGGAAGATTTGATACCTTATTTGAAGAGCAAAGGTGTCGGTGTGATCAATGCTTCTCCACTTTCAATGGGGCTTCACACAGAGAATGGCCCCCCAGAGTGGCATCCAGCTTCCAGTGAGCTTAAGGTATCTTTTTTCCATCAATAGTTCATTAAGAGATACTCTGGTTATGCCTCTTGAACTTTTCTGGTGCTGTTAAAGAGCGTTTGGTCAAGAGGAAAACAATTTCCTGGACAAGTAATTCTTCCATTTTCCTTTGTTTGGTTTGTAAATGTGGATAATAGTTTCGGTAAGAGTGGAGAATAGTTCCAGCAAGGATGCAAAACATATTACTACTATTTAAAAGAAAGAATTTTACAATTTCCTCCTCTATTTCCTTACCTTCCTCGTTTTCTTCCCTATCTGTACCCTCCCATCCATTTTCATGTTTCCTTTTCTCTCTAACTTTTCTTGTGAAGCACCAAATAGAGGAAAACCAATTTGACAGTGCGTTTTCATTTGGTAAATGTTTTCATGGAATATCATTTCTGTTAAAACTTAAAAATGTCTTACGTACCTAACATAGCCTCGGCCTGTAAGTAAAAAAAATTCATTATTCATTTTCTTTTATCATCTTCTCTTCTGTCTACAGGCTGCGTGCAAAGCTGCTGCTGATTACTGCAAGAATAACGGAAAAAATATCTCAAAATTAGCTTTGCAGTACAGCTTGTCAAAGAAAGACATTTCTACTGTCCTTGTTGGTATGAACTCTGTTAGACAGGTGAGTGTCTCTATTTGCATTATCAGTTATCACCCTATCTTTTCTCAAGTAGAGAAGTTTTTACGATTTGTTGCATGTAAGATATAACTACTCTCTACTATATCAGCAAGAGAGTATCAACTACTTCGAACCTGTAGCTTATGAGTGGTTAGTGTTGAGAAACACTGGTACTATAGAATTTGTATATCCCTTTTAGACAACTCGAAATGTCGATAAAGTAATTAATTTCATGTCACACCTCTCATGTTCATGGCATCCTCTTGAGTTGAACAAATCAGGAGAATTCCCGTCGATTTTGATCTGATTTTCCTTTCCTTTCTAACATCTCAGGTGGAGGAAAATGTCGCGGCCGCTTTAGAACTTGAAGCTGCAGGACAGGATGAGAAGACTTTTGCAGAAATCGATAACATTCTAAAGCCAGTAAAGAATCAAACTTGGCTAAGTGGTATACAACAAAGCTGACACTATTTGCTGGCAGCGTATGCGTCTGCTTGGGAATTTTCTTCATGATCCTTCACCAATAATAAAGCTAGTGTGTAAATCTTCAGTGAAAACTTTCATGCAAAAATTCATGTTCGCAATGTCGCTTACGCTTACCATCCATAGAAATGCCTACGGGATGGTAAACAAAGTTGGAAAGTATAGAGTACATGTACATCTGATTTTGGCACCATCATGCTCCTTTTTGACAGACACAAATTATGCATTTTGTTTCTCTTGTTGCTCACTTAGGCATGTTCAACTAAAGCGGTTTCGGTCAGTGTTGTTTGTGATATCAGATATGGACATCGTATATTTGAAAAAATGGTGAAGTTATTATAGTTAATAAACCTGAAGGAAGTCGCAACTACTCACAAGAAACCATAAAATTGCCTTCTGCAGCCTATTTTCCATTGTTTCTATTCAATCCCTTAATACGTCTAAGGCCACTATATGCCTGTTTTTAGGCATGGGTATAATATCAAATGATCTCCTATGGACTTAGAATTTATCCCATGGATTTTTTTGCCCGGCTCCAGAAATGTCCAAAACTGTGTATTATAAGCTTCAAAATTTGTATTTTTGAGACTATTTTTGGAGTTTTTTGGCTCGACAATGGTATTTTGTACGAAACCTTCACAATGATCTTGCAATGCCTTGGGTGACTTTCGAGTAAGTACTACATTTAAAATGATAATGCGAATTATGAAAAATTGAATTATGAAAAATAAAATATTTGGCAATTGAATTTTGATTACATTTTTTTATTAAACAAAAAACTAGGTTAGGCCCTTCCCTTATAAAGGATCAACATAACTCATCCTTACAAATGGATGACAGAGAAGAACACAGGATCACGAAACGCAAATCATTGGTGTAGCAAAAGCTAGGAGTGACCTTTATGCTCCATAAAATCCTTCTTTATTAGCATAGTTTTCCTTACAAAAAACTAATTGTTATTATTAGTGCTTGTTTTATTTTTTTTGGTGCACACTGAATGACCATTATGTAAGAAAATTATACCCATAAATGGGTCAAGTGATCATGGTTTGAGACTGCGATATTCCGCACGAATTCCGAGTAGACCTCTCGCTAGTCTGTGTAAATTGTAACCGGTGAATGAACTAAATATGGATCAACATAACTCATCCTTACAAATGTGTAAATTCCGAGTAAACTCCAGATAAACTACCATGAGTACAATAACAACAAATCTTTTAAACGCCCTTTTTCTTCCTTGCTATACCACCAAAATAAAGAAAAAAAAGCGAGAGCGAGAAGGAGATAGAGAGTGAGAAATTTTTAGATATGCCATCTAATTCATTCTCACCCCCCTTTTACATGCAACAGTAAAAGTCGACTGTACACTGAATTGAAATATTTACTATCGCAAACAGGGGGAAAAACAATGGAATCATGAAAAAATTACAGGAGAGGAATATGCAAACGACATCTCTGCTGAGCGTAAGGAAGTATGGTGCCTTAGTGAAGCAGCAAGAGGTCTCTGTTGAGGAGAAGACTATGCAACGACATCCTGCCGAGTGTAAAGAAGTAAAATGCCTTGGTGAAGCAGCAAGAGGTCTCCCGGTGATACCCTTAATTGTCTTTAACGGGCAACTGCCTGCAGTGGAGGCCATGCAATTTCGTCATCATCAGTGTAGCCTTGGATAAGAAAATCACCACAGTTCTTTCGGCAACCATGGTTGTAAGGATTACGAAACTGGCCATCTGGACAGCGAAGATATGTATAGCGGGAAGTATTTGCCAATTCATTTGTGGTGATATTTCGAGCTATCTGTATCAAGGAAGAGAAACTATAGATTACCATTTACCAGCAGAGTGCAAAAATGGCAGGAAGAGAGAACTACAACGATAGCAATTACTTTTAATATAGAAAATGACACCACATACTTTGATTACTTTCTTGAAACCTATTTCAGTAAATTACACCCTATTTCAGTAAATGATAGCATCTGGAGTAAATTGTCACATTGTACCGCCCCCTCCTTATTAGGTCTTCCCCACTCCATTGAAGTGGGGTGCATGTTTGGAAATCAAATCGTGGTACAATTATATTTCAGGAAAGCCAACAAACTTTTCTGGGCATCCTAAGATAGCATACGTGAGCAAAGGGAGAAACCTAACACCATTTTATGAAAATTTAAGTTGTGATCAATATCCAAGTCGTTGGCTACTACCCTAAGCAATTACCCTCCGTAACTTAAAATGCTCCAGCAGTTGCAATAAGGTGAACAACTATTATGAGTAGACATCGGGTCTCCATAACCTTTGAAATGTAAAATTATTGTATTTCATTCTATAAATCTATAATCAACTATATGGTTGACCCACAAAGGTCCACTTCTTCAATATCTAGCTGATATACACCATAACCTGCCATTTCACCACAGCCGAGAATCCAAACCAAGGGATAGCAGATAGTGTTTTCCGTTGTTTATAAACGAGTAAGTGAGCCTTGAAAGCCTCCGGTTCTAGACCAGTATTGAAAATGGTTGCTTGCCTTCCTTGCCAACTCATGAACAAAGAAAGGAAGGATACCTGGCTTGTGCTTTGTCGTCTAAATTTTCCTCTCCCCCCCCAACAAAAAAAATTACTTAAGAAACTATGGCTGCATCACGATATAAGAAAGTTACAACTTCACCATACCTGACTTGCTTGTGAAACTGCCAGAGTTGTCGCGGAGACAAATATTAAGAAATCCATCACCATAAATACAATAATACCAGGATGATGAGCTATGACATGATGCATCCATGCTTCACTAGTTGGAATCGCTGGTACTGCATTCCAAATTCCTGTAATTCTATGAATCAGTGATCCAGTTCAACGGAATGTTACAATATCATAATATAACACAGTAGAATAATCAAAGCTCATTGTTTCTGCAACTCACATACTTAAAACAGATATCACTCCACTAATAGACGATGTCGCCATTCCAAGACAGACAAATACAAAGAAATCCCATTTGTTCCTCTGCAACACAAACAGAAGATAATATATGAAAATGCAGACGAGTAAGCAAATGAAAAGTCATACTGCATGCCAAAAAAAACTGTGGTGATTATCCCACTTCAACCAGGGATTAAACTTGCCTAACAGACAGTAACAGTTCAGTGACTCTTGGATAAACCATTAGATAGTCAATATCAAACATAATATATACCTACATTTTTCCCATAAAACCACGTCACAATGAAGAGAAAGCAACAGTGTCCACTGACTTAACATCACAATTGATCAAACTTATCAAAAAGAGCAAACCAGCATGTACTGACCTTCCCCACGCAATTCGAAATCCAAGGGCAATGATGATCAAATTGTTCAATGCAGTGTTTACATGTAGGGCAGTGCTTTGAGCGGAGTGGTCTAATAATCTATTGAATCAAATGAGACACCAAATTAGCAAGAACATAACAAGTAAAAACAGAAAAGCTGAAAAAGAAATAATAACAAAAGCAATCAGCAAAATCTAACTTATATTGTCTCAGCGTTTTGGACTGTCAGATTATACCTTGCATGTTGGACAAAGCTGAGACCAATTCCCAGTCCAAACAGAGGAGCTGTTCATATCAAGATTTAATAAAGGATCCTGAACACTCCCAGGAAAAGAAGAAAAAAAACAGAAGACAAAGGTGTCAGAAAGCTATACAGCAATAATCATACCAACATGCCAAAACTCTTATTGATAAGGCGTCAAGGACAAATCCCAACCACATATCTAAAAGAAAATTAAACATCTTCACATGAGAAGGCCATCCGCCATAGAGAATAAAGTGAAATTTCTCATGATATTTGAATTACTAGGATGGGTGAACTCCTGAGAAGTCCTAGTTTTACATCCCTTTGTCCTAATATTGCAATGCTATTAGAGTGTCTAGCGAGGAAATTGCTTCTATAATAACCCTCCATGAACACTTGGGCGTTACTCTATTCAACGCATGTTTAACAGGCTATGATGTACAAGGGAATATTCAAGTAGCAAGAAAGCCTGAACAAGAACTCCAGATATCCCTTGCCCTCACCTAATACAAGATTCATTCTGTAGAGATTCTAGGAAGTCAAAATTCTATTTCTCCTGTACTTTTCTCCCGTGGAATTTTCTTAATTTCTCAGGTAGGACTAAGTAACACCCATATTAATTTCAATTTTTTCTATTATTATTCTAGATTATGACCATTTAAGAACTCTAGAACAGTTTTCGTACCTGTTTTTATTCAAATTTTCAAATTGAAAGAAACTAAAAATAAAAAATAAACAGACCTGTGCTTCTCTAAGATCACCAGAACCATCATATCTCTTGATGTAACCTGGATCTTTACTGCAACAACAAGCATAGTATGAATATGCATAACTAATTGGGCATAGCGCATATAACATCCTACTTATATAACAGATATCTGAAATCACATATAAACTCAATCCTTGTAGATACAACAGACATGTCATAGTGTAAGGCTACCATGTGCAAGAACTTGCCACATGTACTAGGTTAAAGTTTTTGTAACTGATTAGCTTCTTTAAGAAATAGGACAACCCAGCCACAGAAATTAACAGTTAACGCTAAATCAAACTTTCTAGCAAGCCCTTTTCCCACCAAAAGTAAAGGAATAAAAAATTTGGACAGTAATGACAGAGAAGCATTAAAAGAGCTTATCACGACTCAAACCACAGTGAAAACCCCTAAGAATTCTTCAAGATTTGATCTCTATAAAAAATAGATACAAACAAACGGTTTTCCTATCCTTAATTTTGCAGGAGCAGTGAGTAGCTAAGCTGCATAAAATGGCAGAAAACACTTTATGACCCACGCCACACACTTCTGGCATGTTTGACAGAGAGATTACCCTGGCACTGCTACCTGCTTTACATGTCACATCTCTCTGTGATTTCTCTCAGCTACCCACATGATGAGGTATTCTTTTAACAATGGAGTATAAGACCAGATATACATTCAAGATCAAGTACCCAAACAAACGGAAAACTGTTATATCCTCTTATCAAAAAATCATATTATAGGTAAGCCTAATCAATGAAGATTTGAACTAGTAATCCCCACCATCCTGAACAAGTCAGAGATTTCTAACTACTGAGAATATGATATTCATGATATCACATCCTCAATCCAAATGATTTGTCACACTCTTCCGTTTCAAATGTCCATTTCCGAGAGAATCAAATATACACTAGTTTGACTGTCTGCAGTTCTGATTATTGAGAAGTGACAGATGGTCACTGATTGCCGGACCAAGGTCAATCAGAAACTGCCATTCTATTATGTATGTGTAAGGCTACATGTATCCAACCCCCATGACCTGCCGATGGCAAGATTTTCTTTAAAGAACTGAGGTTAATGTTGATGTAGATTCTTTCTCTTCAGATACCATGGTGCAAAGACCCACTTAGACTTCTATGCAAACACGTACATCTCCTAGATTCTATCCAGTGTGTTCCCAGGTTCATATTCTTGTATGATTTACTCACATAATCATGAGATTGACAAACTTTGAAAGAAGCAAGAGAGTTACAAAAATATAATGATCTAAAACGAGGAAAGGACCACTATTGGTCAGATAACCAACAAACCCAGAGAAAGGACTGACAACGGCCCTCTAATTTCCTAGTCTACGCATAAGGACAAAAGATTTAAACAAAAAAGCCAAAAGATTCACTGAAGCAAAGGAGAAGAAAAGTCCCCGCTCCAAACTCAAGTAAGTGATAGATACTAATCCGTAAATAAAATTCATGAACATGAATTCACAAATATACTCTGGAGATAATAATCTGTAAACAAGAAGCACGAACATCAATTACGAACAGACCTTTCAAACAATCAATCACTATAGCAGCCTAGCTATTTAATTGAAGAAAAAAATTAGATACTTTGAACTATTTTCTCTCCAATACTGGACCACGTGACCAAAAAAAAGGTCAAGTTTTATCGAACAAGAATACCTGCTACAACGATAAAAACATTATCAACGCACCAGCACAGAGAGATACAGCAGTCCATCCCCAAAGTGCAACAGCAGCAGTTACCTTGGCAAGACTTGGAGCTAGAGAGAGTTGCAAATAGTTAGTCATAGACCATTTAGAACTCAACTGATGCAGGAAGAAAAGATAGATCACACCCACCTAAGAGAACTGAGATTACGAAAGGACCATGAGACAGAAGATGGTGCAAAACAAAAACGGGGCATAACCAACTCCAATCACCTTCCCAGCACAAAATGTGCCTTTTAGACGCTTACTGTGAGCCCGCTGAATATTAGACTGAATACAAACAACATAAAAATTATCTCATTAACAAGACAGTAATCTATAGATTCTACAAAAGCAAAGTCCTTTCTTCTAGTTTTTCAAAGCATGATGCAATTAACTATTCACTCATCCCCCACCCCCAAGCAAAAAAAAAAAACAACAAAAATAAAGGAGAGACCATAATGGATACATCATTAGTTAGATTTCAATTGTCAGGAAATGAGGAAAATAAAAACCACGGAATTCTTAAATGTCTCGGTACGGATTCATTGATAAACTGAATGACCACTTGAAATGGTATGTGCCAATATAGCTTTGCTCCAAGACTCTTCACGAAGTATAAAAGGAAAGAGAAGACAAAGAGAAGGAAAAACAACGAGACAACTACTTTAGCTCTACAAAAAAAGCCACAGACTCAATCCCATCTTGTTATTACGTACAAGCAAAAGGGCGACATGCCGATGACCTTTATCGTATGCCAGCTGAACTGGGGTAAAACCAGCTTTATCTTTCACCGTTAATTCTTGTTTTGTGCCAGCATGCACAAGTATACTGCATGCCTCAACGTACCCTCTTAAAACAGCCCAATGCAAAGGGGTGCAACCTTACAAAACGAAGAGTTAGGGTCATTAAATTAGATATACTATAAACAAAAAACCAAAGAAGTAAGATCTTTCTTTTTTATGGTGCCGCTGTAAGATCATCAATCATCATTTTTTACCTCATATACAAAGCTGTTAAATAGATTGTTGAAGACCAGTGCAGGAACTATCATGGTTTCGGATCAAAAGACACCGGACAGGTAAAGTTGAGAAGACATAACAGAAATATAATTCTTTGAGCTTCCAGATCTTAAGAAGAATAAAGTTTCATATACAAAAGACACGAAAGGGGTGTAAACCATAAAAGACATGTATTTAAAACATAATTATCTATAATTTACTAGAAATATTAAGAAATTCTTGCTGAAGTTGTTCAATACAGCAAATCCACAAAACAAGCCAATAATTTTAGGGTCTTGGAGGATTTAGACATGCCAGAAGCATAATTTTCAAGATGAAATGATATCACAAGGGGCAATTGGAACTGAGTTTGACAGCTATGTCTGTGAGCTCCTCCTGAAATTCTAATGACACGCCACTCTCACACAGCCACATTAGGTTATATTATAATGATCAGCAAGCTATATAAAAAGGACCGCAAAGCAGTACACAAATGTCTCTCTAAACTATATCTAATTCCTATTTGTTGTGCAGGAAACAGCTTCTGTAAAGTTGCACCACTAAGCCTAAGACAAGGCTGCATACATCTAACTCCCAGTATCGGCCTAGTTATGGCCTGGTTCGAGGTACTGTGGTAATTACGTAGTGATGTAACTAAATTTGGAACCACCACATACGTTCATATTTTAGGACACGTCTAGAACAAGAAGTGATTCTTTTTCTATAAGTATGTAGGTCAATAATCAGAATCACGGTCTATGAATATACTGAAGTACATTTGCTTGTAGTCCGTATAGTAAGACTAATCTGACACAAGTTGGGCCAGGAAGACATAAAAATCTACAGCAGAAAAAAACAGGTTATGAGTGCCATACCTTCTTTATCTTGTCTACTCTGGTCGGCATCTCTAAATAAAAGTAATCTAATTGTATCCGCAAATCCTTTATAAGCAGCCCTGTTCAAAGGACGACTTATCAGATTGCTTGTTGTATCATGGAGTAAAATTAGAGAATTATTAAAACATTATCTCTATCTTTCAAAGGGGACCGCATATACAACTATAAAAGTTTGATCATTTCACAATGAAAAATATCGAGCAAGAGAACTCAAGTCAAACACCAATGCCAGGACAGGTCCCAATTGACTAAAGCTTAGCAGTACTTATGAAAGACACAGCAGCCACAGATTCCACTTGACTCAGCAAACAACAGCTTAAAAGAAAGCTAACTTCACTAAACAGGCACCAAAGGGGTTTATTGTACACACAAAAGGGGACATAGGGACAACTATCATCTTGCCAAACTTAGAGACCCAAAACATAAAAGGAAACACCTAGGCCTTCAAGCTAATCGACCAAGGACAATCAATTCTACAAATTCATAGAGGACAAAAGCCCAAAAAGAAGCACCTGGATCTGCCTATAGAAGAACCTCAAAAAAGAGAATTTGCGTACATCTTGGTCTAACACAACTCCACCAAACCCCCTTAACACCCCTTTGCTTTGCTCGCCTCTGCCTCTGTGAAAGCACATCATACCATCATCAACTCGACTTCAGAAAGAATCACCAGGTTATAGTTGCATGCACCTAACCCCCTAATTCCCCCAAGACTTAGCGTAGCAGATAATGCTAATTGTATGCTGCACACATTCAGGATCTTCTCAATCAATAACTAAACTGTAGATCATATGACAGCACACGCACACACAGTAAAATGTTATAGTCGTACAGAGCTTTTTTACAGTTAGTGCATTTCCAACATCAAAACTGACGCACACGCACACACAGTAAAATGTTATAGTCGTACAGAGCTTTTTACAGTTAGTGCATTTCCAACATCAAAACTGACAGCAAAAGTTGGCCTGGGGTACCTTTAGCAAGGATGTGACTTGTAATTCCACATAGAAAAGTGTGTAGCATGTGTATCTAGGAAATTATGTATTCGTTTGTTTCAATGTTCAGTAGGATGGCACCCCCTCCCTCCCCCCCAAAAAAAAAAAAAATTTAAATAAAATCCAAACCACATCTTGCAAGTCCTGCATTTGCAGAGGGCTCATGCCTGATATACAGTGCTTAACTGCTGATGATGTCATATAGAGAGTAACTAATGGGAAAAAAATGACAAGCCACTATACATCGGCAATTGCGTTCATCATGCCAAATTACTCCCCAATATACACCTTGAACTCACCAATGCAGTGGGCTTCTTCCATCATTATCAGGTGCATCAAAATCAGCATTGTACTTCGCAATAATGTGGTTCAAGAAGGCTGTCTGTCCATATTGAGCAGCAACATGAACTGCCTGTAGCATGTAGAAAACTTCATAAGTTAGGCTCAAGCAGAAATACACTGGCCATCATAGAACAAATTTTCAGACAAGATATTTTACTGCAAGAAGTCATCTAGATTACGAATAAGGACTAGGAGACTTTACAAACAAGAGGGAAAAAATAGGAGACAAAAAATATACAACTATCAATACACACACGCCATTCTACAAGATTTATTACTGCATAAGGTTCTTGTAAATGCTTGTTCCAACAATCTCCAATCCTGCTTCCCCCTATAAGCACCAAAACAAACCGACTCCTCCCATTAAAGAGTGAGAAAGAGGGAAAGTGGAGGACATCTCGTCAAAAGAGAAGCAAAATCAAGCTATCCACATAAATAAATAAACAAACAAAACCCAAAGGCCAAAATTACTAAAAAGGAAAGAAGTAAGCATTGCGCTATACCCTGAGGCCTCATAATATTCTCACTTTCAGTTGTTGTCAAATGCACCTAATTACCACATGCTCAAAGGTTCTATACCCTGCTTACTCTCAGAACCTCTAAGTCGTCTTAAAAAGGATGCCAACCTTTGATGCAAAGTGAACCCTACATATTCCATATCTGCCATGACTATGGCCAGTAAGGAGATATATCTCATTACTATTAAAGCAAAACATGATAGCAACTTATGAGCTTCTTCCCTACAGATTCTTGGCATTAATAATATAAAATATTGGCAATCCTAGTGAAAGCTTCAAAATTTATGCACATCTTCCCAAATAAATATAGATTAAGCCAGCGAACTGAGTCTGAGACACTGCTCACAAACAATACTATGAGAAAAGAAATAGTTCCAAAAGCTCATAGCTACCAATAAGCTAAATTCCAGCATATAAGAACACTACTTTATAGGGGCAGAAAACAATGAAGTTGTTGAAGATCCACATCTCTAAGGAAATGGAATTCCATGACCATATACTCCACTAACTCACTAAGAGAATAGAGGTCATAGATAGAAGTGTTGTGGAAAGTGTCAATAGAAGGTGCATTCTCAAGAAGATGAAAGCAAATCTTCTACTTCTGCAAATAGTTTCCAGGCTTATAGCTTATCGAAAACAGATCTGAAGTTCCCTCCATCCTTTAACAAAACACCCAAACATTCAGAGAAATCATACTCTGCATATAGTACCCATATTATCTCCGACTATTAGAGAGAATCAGAACAATCAATTTTCTAAAAAGCACGGTATGCTGGCCAAGGTCCATGGAATTCATCAATAAAATCAAGTACATATCCATCAAAATCTGGAAGCATTTCTAAAAAAATAATTGCCTCATTCTAGACAAAGTTCAACATATACCCAAAAAAACACCCTATTCACGCGGCACTCATGATAAAGTCATTCACAAGAAATGTGTTCTAAGTTCTAACATGTAAAAACAAATCTGCCAAAAAATTTACCCTATACCCATTAGCATCTGCAGCCTCAACGCGCGCTCCATTCTGCAACAACAGGTCTGCAACCCCAGTAGAACCTCTAACAGCAGCCCAATGCAACGCGGTCTGCTGGCTAAGGTCCGTGGCATTCACATCTCCACCCATGCTTCAATCATATCAAAAGGAATAACAAACAGAATCAAAATCATCAAAATGCAAATAATCCAGCTCATCTCCACTTCTAATTCAAATTACTAACAATCTCATTACATAACCCTATATAACAACAATTAACAGATCAGCCTAAACTCAATAATGATACAATCAAGACACACACACACACACAAGAAAGAAAAAAGGCAGCAAATTTAAATACTACTAGTATATACATCCTCTGTTCCTAAATAACTGTTACATTAATAAGTATTCCTTTTTTTCACATAACTCAATGCGCTTCTTTGATCATTACTATCTTTAGCTGCGCACAAGTAAAAATTAAAAAAAGCTATATTTTGAAATTATATATTAAGACGAATTTAATAAAATCCCTTTTTCTTTATATACTAGCGAGAGAAAATACTCAAATAGAGTCAACATTAGTGGATGAATAATGTCAATTAACTCAACGTAACACTTATGTAGGAACGAAGAAAGTACTATATAGTGTGAAATATTGAGATTGAATCTCAAAAACAAGAGTAAAAACTAAACTGAAAAATTTATAAAATGGAGTAAAAATACCTCAATAATATACTGAACAATATGGGGAAAATTGTTGAGAGAAGACCATTGTAAAGCATAGTAACCATTAGTATCAGGGGAGGAGAGAGAAGCGCCATCTTCTTCGACGAATTTGCGAAGTTTCTGCAAGTCGCCATAAACTGAAGCAGTAAAAACATCAGTAATTACAATTTTTTGTTGTTGTTGATTTGTATTATTGTTTGGTGAGATTGAATCTGAAACGATTTCGATCTCTGATGATGACATTTTGACTTTAAATTTGTGTTCTTCACATTAGAATTTGGGGGTTTGAAATTGAATGCATCAAAATTAGGGATTTGGTTTTTTTCTAGGGTTGAGTAATTTGGGGTTTTTTTAGTTAGAAGGTTCTAAAATGAAGTCTAAAATTTGGTCACCGTGAAATGAGAAGGTTTAATATGAACGGCGCATCCAATTGATGGAGTTGGTGATTGTATTGAGTGAACTAATTGATGACTTGATGAGTAATTAAGCAATTGTTTAGGAGAAAACTCTATACTGGTAGTTTAATGTCTTAATCTAACATATAGTATGAAGTATTATATTCCTATGGTAGTTATCACTTTTGACTTTTTGTTTGTAACCCATGTTAGCGGATTGTGGATGACCATGCTCGCTGGCCTAATTTGAGTTCAACTCGAAAAACTTGAGTTAATTTTGTGATTTTTGGCATGATTTTTTGTACTAAAGTTCGACTTTGTTATTTGTTTGTCATGTGTTTCTTAGCTCATTGAGTAAGCTATGTTAGGATGGAAAGGATAGTTGGCCCTTCCTTGCCGGTTATTTTTTAATTTGATGTACATTATATATATTGCAATTTTAGAACAAAGTCTATTCCTTAGCATGATGGTTGTCGCTTGACTAATTATTAGCTTCTTAAAGAAAATTTGGCTTTGTCCCCGTAAGAGCTTACGCTCTCAACACTTTGAACGGTTATTTTGTCCTTTTGTTTGACCACTCATGTAGTAATATGGTTCATCTTTTCGTGAAATGGCATGGTTGAGCAAGTAACAATATAAACAAAAATGATGTATTGTTGAACATATGTCTTCCAACCAATTCTCATATTGCTAAACCAACATGGATCAGAATGACACACTTCATTATTGCAAATGACAATAATCGTATAGGATATCAGATTGATTCTCCTTAGCTATAATGAATATTAATTCGATCATTAGAATGACACTTAATGATTAATGTCTTAAATCATGAGTTAGTCGTGAGGATTACACTAGCTAGTTGTTCAGACAATCATGGTAAAGTAAAGTATCATCTGAACTAATTGATGAGTAATTAAGCAATTATTTAGGAGAAAACTCTATACTAGAGGTGGGCATGGGTCGGGCCAGCACACGGGGCGGTCCGGGTCCGATCGCGTCGGTGGCCGTGGGCCCTGCCACATTCAACAAATTTTATTTTAGGCCCTATCGGAACAACCCGCCTATATGGCCCGGAGCCGAACACCCCTTTTCTTTTTTTTTTGCATGAAACGCCAAGAATCCAAAAAAGCAACATAAAACATGACCCCATGCCCGCAGGAGGCACGAGCCCCACCCCGTGGACAAAATCTGGAAATTTTAGGCACGTCACGCCACTCACGGGCTCGAGCCCGGCGCGGCCCGCCATTTCCTCAAGCCTGCGGGCCGAGCCCGCGAACAGGCCTGGCCTATGCCCAGGTCTACTCTATACCGGTAGTTTAATGACTTAATCTAACATATGAAGTATTATATTCCTATGGTAGTTATCACTTTTGACTTTTTGTTTGTACACATGTAGTATAGTGGATCGTGGATAACCATGCTCGGTTGGTAGCCTGGCCTAATCTAAGCTTAGCCCGAGTTAATTTGAGCTCAACTTGAAAAATTCGAGTGACTTTTGTGAGTTTTGGCATGATTTTTTGTACTAAAGTTCAATTTACCTTTTTTATTAAATAAGGACACCCATATAGCACTCCTAATTGTTGTTGTCATGTGTGTCTTAGCTCACTAGCTGATGGTTGTCGCTTGACTAATTATTGGCTTCTTAGAATAATTTATTTGGCTTTGTCGTCTTTGTGAGAGCTTACTCTCTTGCCAAATTCAACTTTTATTTTGTCCTTTTGTTGACCACTCGTGTAGTAATATGGTTCATCTTGTCATGAAACGACATGGTTGACCTAATAACAATATAAACAAAAAATGATGCATTGTTGAATATATGTCTTCTAACCAATTCTCATATTTCTAAATTAGCAAGGATCCAGATAACACTTCACTATTGCAAATATCGTTTCACAATAATCATACTTAGGAGACCATATTGACTCTCCTTAACTATAATGAATCTTAATTTTTAATTTGATCATCCGTACGACACTTATTATTAATGTCTTAAGTCATGAGTTAGTCAAGAAGGTGCTTAAATAAAAACATGTATACTCGCTAGTTGTTTAGATCGATTATGATAAAGTAGAGGATCATTGATTCATTTGTAAACCAACTTTTTATATTAACTCTCCTTAAAATGAGTTGATATACACAATTGTAGTTTTCCATCTAATAACAATTAGACACTATCCGATTCGAGTTGCAAAACTTGTTCTTTCAGGGGGTCGATTTTAAGAAACTTCAACAATACTTTGGCCCTGTTCTTTTGGACTTATTTTCAGTTCAGTTAATTTCAATTCAGTTGAGTTTTTCCGCAATTGGTTTCTGCCGGGTTCGGTTGGTTAATTTGTTGTTACCAATTTAAGTAAACGAGCCCCTTTTGTGAAAGAATAAACTTTTGCTCTAAAAGACTAAAACAGGTAGTACTGCGTAAATTTTCCCCAAAAAAAAAAATTTAACAAAAGTTTGGGCTTGGGCTGCCTCCCCAAGTACTTTGTAACTTTGATCAATCATATGCGTGGGCCATTGGGCCTAGAATGTATAAACAATGGACCTTATATTATTTTCCCCTCTTATTTTTTTTGGAATAAGTAAAAGAACAAGATAGCAAGCTATGTGTCCATTTGAAAATCATTATTCCTCGAAAACATCACACTTGAATTTCAAAATGGAACAAAACAAATGTCAGTCAATAATACTGCAAAAAACACTTGACACGAATGAATGTTTCAATTGTTTATTGCTCTATGTGCTTCAAAGCAATTAGACTTACATAGGTGATAATTGTTAATTGTTTTACAAATTACAATTAAGTCAAAAGACAAAAAATTAGTAGACTTTTGCATATTAAAACATGGTGCTACAGCCTACAGTCAAAAGGCCTGCGCCCTATTATTTGTCTTTTAGTTTTGTTACCAATGCTGTGTTCTTTTGGACTGAATTAATGAAAATTCAATTTAGTTCAGACAAGTTCAGTTCAGTTAGTTTCCTCTCACAGTTTTCATTCACCCGGTTGGTTCGGTTTAATTGGACAGAATTCGGTTCGGTTCGAGACAAATTGAGTTCGTTTAATCCAAAAGAACAAAGCCTAAATAGACTACAACTCTTATGATTTTTATATTTGTTCTTTAAATTTTAAATAAAATTACTTCCTCCTTTTTTTTTTTAATGATTGCACTTTGAATTTTGATACTATTTACAAATTTATATTTGACTATCATTTGTGATTAATGGGTAAGGAAAAATATAGTAATGCGATATCTTGTTTGATTCATTCCAGATATGTACTTTTTGGAATATTAATTTTTTTTATAATTTTTTTACAAATGCAAATAGAGGTATTAATGTTCAAACATTTACATTGACAATCATGAAAAGGTAAAGTGTACTTTTAAAAATAAAAGCGGTAGTATCTTCTAAACCACCCGCTCTTTAATAATTACATATAATTAATTTTTATTTGGAATCCATATGATATTGACAAAGTATAATATTACATCTGTTTCTTTTGAATCTATACACTCTAACTTTCATATTTGCCAAGACATTTTTTATCATTAAAAAATCTAATCATCAATAATTTAAAATTATAAAATAAAGTTTGATATTTTAAAACTACATTTTGAGACAAATTTAATAAAATACCACATGACTATATCATCTTTCCATGTATAAATTACAAATAATGGTCAAAATAAAATATGTGTATAGTGTCAAAATACAAAATGTATATCTTAAAAAGAAATGGAGGTATACTTTTTTGTATTTATTAGGAAATAAACTCTTCAAGCTGACGGGCAAGTCGGTAGTGGGTATAAGGATTAAGCACCCTAAAAGACAACAAGTCTAAAAACCCAAGCAATGCCCTGGACTTCTGAGTTGTACTCCACTGAGCTACCACATCTCCCTCGTACTTTTATTTTCACTAATATTTAAGTAAATGCTGTAAAAAAACATTTAAAGGATGGTCAAATACTCAAATACTACCATGAAGACTTTACTAATTGCTATCATTACCTATTGCTTTATGAGCTGCACGTGATAGTCCCATGCACCGTTTTGACTTTGGAGCATTCACTCATTCTCAGCATGCTTAAACTCCATAACACAATCGCCTCAAATGGTAAAAAAAAAATGGAAAAAGAAATCTCCATATCACAAATTCACAATCCCCTCAAACTCCAATTATTTAGGGCTCGTTCGTTATCGTTTTTTGTTTTCAGTTTTCAGTTTTTTTGAAAACTAAAAATAAAAAACAGGAAACCGTGATTTTCACTTTTTAGTTGTCAGTTTTTAAAATCATCATGTTTCTAATAAGTTTGACTAATTTTTTATCCATTAGAGGACATATATCATATGACTTTTAAATACAAAAAACTGAAAACCACAGTGATACCGAACAAGCCCTTACCAATTTAGCCCCATTATTTTTCCCTTTGGTGTTTTTTTGGCATTATTGTTTAGAAGAAATTAATTTAAATTGTCGTACTACTGGAAACTGTGGAAATTTTAGGGAAAGCATATTTGGGGCGTTGCTTCCGCATAGGAGAGCACATATTCTTTGCGTAGTTCCCCATATAATTAACCAAGGAGCCCTCCACTGCTGCAAATATGGTACAACTGTGACAACACCTATAAACTCCTCACTCCGTCCTTTTTTACTTGCTATATTTTATTTTCGGACACTATTTACGTGATAATTTTAACAGTTTATAATTTTATATACGTAAAGGAAAAACATAGTTATGCATGATCTTATTTGATTCCTCTCGAGTAACTTGGCGGTTAGGGGTGAAAGTTCGGTGTACGGTTTGGATTAGGGCCTAATCCAATCCGATTCGAACAAAATTTGGATTTTAATTTTCCAATCCGGATCCAAACCAATTAGAGTTTGAATCCGATCCAATCCAATCCGAATTTTCATACTCTAGATTGGATCCGATCCGAAAATCCAATTTTCTAAAACTTTGTTTTTTCGATGAAATAAATTAAAGACAAGCAACAACTTTTTAGTAGATTTAGGAAATGAGGAATGAAGTCTTTGTTAGGGTTTTAGGGAAAGGGTTGAAGTGCTACGCCCTTAGGGGTATGGACTAGGCTTTTTTAAAAAAAAATCCAGTTAAGTATTTAAGAGTCCAATCTAGATACATAATGCGAGGCATATTACTATTTGGTTATATTGGATTTTTTGGATCCAATTACCCTCAATCCAATCCGATCCGAAAATCCAATTTTTCAAAAATATCAATCCGAATCCAATCCGAACACGGTTCGAATCCGATCCGAATTACTAATTCGGATTGGATTGAATTTTGATTTTATCCAAATAACTTTCACCCCTACCGGCGGTTGCCCTCCTTGTGGCCGTAGAGGTGGCAAAAAGGGTCATCTTGGTCGGGTACGGTCAAAATCGGGTCACCCTTTACTTTCGGTGCAGGTCCAGGATCGGGTCCACTCGGGTGCGGCCTTGCGAGTCCTTGGAATTCGGGGCACCCAGTGCCGGGTTAGATCGGACCGGGGTAGATCGGGTTTCTAATCTAGCAAATAAATAAAACACATATAAGACTAATAAGAGCTAGTGAAATAATTAATAGGCAATGGCTAATTCATATATAATATTTCATGACAATTTTTTCCTTAAATTTGATTAAAAGGTAAATAATATGACAACTTTTCGGGCCGGTTGGGTTTGGGTCATCATTGTCGGGTTATTTTGGGTCGCATATTCAGGGTCGGGTGATGTTCAGGTTTATTTACGTTAGGGTCGGGTTGTTTCAGTTTATCATTTCTTTTCCGAATCATTATTTTCGGAGTGCAAAAAACGGGTTTCGGGTCGGGTATTTCGGGCCAGCCAACGGGTACGGGTTTATTTTGCCGGCTATAGTTGTGGGTTATGAGAAGAGAGAGTATAAAAGTAATATTAGTTTATTAGGAGAGAGAAACAATTTGGCCAAAAAACTAATGCCCAGCTCTTCATGATGGACCAAGAAAAAGAGGAGCAAAGAAGGAATTGGAGGAGAGATAATATATGCTGGGGTAGGTGGAAGAGTGAGGAAGTAATAAAATAATTAATGACCACAAACTATATGGCAACCATTGGTTGTGCTCTCAATGTATGATTTGAAATATATAATTGTTATATTATAAGTGTCTCTTATACATAACTCAAGATATTAAGGTTTGAAGTTAGATTCGAAAAACGGAAAACATAGTGTGACAAGTAATAAAAGACGGAAGGAGTAATTACCTATTCATTTTGACATTATTACTCAAATTATGCACTATGGAGTATACTATTAGAGAATGAGCTACCTTATATTTTGGCGTTTCTAAATATTTCTCCTGCTTACTTTTACTTGCAATACTTTCCTTTTATGAGATCTCAATTTACTTGCAATACTACTACTTTTGACATTAAGTTTCTCTATCTTTCGTTCATCACACGGGCCCTACATTTTATTTCTCTCATGTACGTCTTGATTCATGTGCTTCCCCCATGTTGCAAGTAATAGTAAGCAAATGAAGTATTTGCTAATTGCTACGTATAGATATGACACAACTATTAAAAAAGGCAGAAAGGTGGTGAAATGAACAGTAGGTGATAGACTAGTAGTATTGGCATTACCTCTGATTCATGAGGTCCTGGAATAGTCTCATCGCTTGAGAGAGAGATCACGACCCGCTCCCCCCAACTAACAAGGGACTTCAACTTGTCTTATTTAAAAAAAGAAAAGATAGGCTACCATATACTTTAACATTAACTAAATATATAATTGAAATTTTAAGTGTGATAAAGATGCCTATACAAACAAGTAATATGATACTTTCATATTAGGAAAATGTAACAAGTAAAACGAGTCAAATCGCTATCCAAGAGAGTAATGAAAGCAACCGTAATTATTCCTATATAATCATCCATCCTTAACCGACCTTAATAATAAGACAAACTATATTCTAATTTTGGTTCCTCTACTATGTGCTTTTTCAAATACTACAAATTCACAATGGCCTTATAAATCGAATTCGCAATCTTAGGAGACAAATGACCAATAATATCAAAACAAAAAATGGAAGTGGGTCCTCATTTGTTACAAATAAATGAATAATGAAGAAAAAAGTTTACATCTAAAAAAATAATAGTGTGATGTTACAACTTTATACTACACATTAGGTCTAATAATAGTTGAGTCTACTATGATAAGAATTAAGAGGCCCCAACGACTAGTATAGGTAAGAAAATATGGCCTCAAAATGGAATAATGGGCCAAATTTACAATGTTGGAATAAAATGATAATCTCCAAATGCAAAAAAAAAAAAAAAATGACTTGGGGAACTCCACTTTCTTTCTATGAAGCTTGAGGTGCGTTATAGTCGGCGTAAAAGCAGTAAAGCGGAATTGAGCCGAATTAAATTATAAGCTAATTAATAGTAATGATAATAATTTAAAGCGAATCGAGCGCGAAAGGTTGGAGAGAGCCTTATTCTGCTTTATTTTCGATTGGTTGATTCAGTTTTGATTCAATTCGATTCTAAATTATAATCATTCTTATCATTAGTTATAATTTAATTTAATTGATTCAATTCAATTCGCCGGTTCGATTGTTTTACTCAAGAAAAGAGGGTGTTCATGACCATTAATCGATAAGATGGATATGATATTGATCTGTTAAGTGAAACACAAAGATATGTCCAACAATCAACCGTACAAAAAAATGACATCATGATGAATTACTTTAAAAAATTTTGACTCTACAAGATTCTGTGATTTCTGATTTTATCTACTAAGCTGTTTGTGTTCTGTTTTTGACCATTTTGTAAAACTCCTGACCCTGGACCACACAACCTGTTCTATAATGATGCATATATGTAAGCTTTATTTTCACGTCTCCTAAGAAAAAGTTTAATTTCCACGTAATTTTTTTTTGGAATGTTTATATATTTAGAAAAATTCTTACCCTTTTATCCCAAATGATTGTAAATAATCTTAACTTTGATGATACTTTTTTTACAGGTTTTGATTAAAACTTGACCAATATAACATGTAAAGAAGATCCACGTAACATATTGAATTAGACGTGGTAAGTCTAGTTGGTCGAAACTTCGAAATGTAAAATTTATCTGCCAAATAATGTAAAATATAAGCTTGTGAAACAAGTGATACAACCGCATATAGGTGACAATAGACCAATATGGAAAAGGTTTAGCCAAATGAACCATGGAAATTGGAAAGGTATAATCAAATTTGAGATTATCCATATATAAATCAATAGATTAATATGGGAAGAAATTTAGGCTTGGGATTTATATATAGAGTGACGTTAATTTCCTTTGTTTTCCTATTTCAAATAATTTCTCTCCTCTTTTAATAAACTTTCCCTTTTTTTAAAATAAGAAAAACGATGTAAACCTTGACCGTGAATTCTTGTCAATATATAATTAAATCATAGTCATGTGTTTTGTTTATCTCAAAGTGTATATCCACGATATATACTAAGTTATTTTATGAGTTATAACACATAGTAAATTATATGGACGGTAAAAAATGCTTTCAAAACCGTGAAAGCGGTAAATGAGAAGTTTATTAAGGGACAAAGGGGATATGTTGTAATATGTTTCATCGACTTATCATTAGTTGCAACATTTGTGTATTAAGAGGTGTGTTATCTTGGGAAAAAGAAAAAGTTTTAGGTCTAATAAGTTTTGATACATTCAAAAAAGTTTTAAAACTACGCAAATAAATTTCAATAAAATTTGATAAGTTCATTTAAGTTCGGATATATATGGGATAATTCGAGTAAATAAAATGCACCCTCAAATATTTAACTTGATAAAGGAAGTAATTGAAATTATTGATGGTTAAAAATGTGCACAAGAAATTTTTCCTCTAAAAAAATGTGCACAAGAATCTTAAAATTAAACATTGCAACTAATAAAAAAATAGAGGAGAGACTTATTAAAGCTCTTTACGAGAACCATTTGTTTTATTTGTTTTTCATGAAAAGTTTTAGACTGGAAGAAAATATGGAATTGGAGGGACGAAGATGAATATGAGAAGAGAGAAAAGGTGAGAAAAGATTCAAGCAAATTATGACATTTATTTCCTTTATCAACGAGTATGCAATTTTTTAATTGATAGAACTAAGTTATGAAGTACATTAGTAAAAGGCTTCTATTTAACTTTAATAAAAGAAATCTTAGGAGTTGGACAATATTACACATACTACAATTTTTTTTGGGTGTTATAGTGATTAAGCCTTGATCTTTGAAGCGAATTTGATATAGGATCTTAAATATACATATACTATAGTAATAATAGTTACAATAGGTTTTATACATGTCAAAATGTTACAACGGAAGAAATAGGGCCAATTAACCAAACTGGTAAAAAAAAGTGACCCTCAACGACAATTTGATAAAAAACACTTGCTCTAGCGGCAAATTGTTAAAAAAATTTAAACTCCAGCGACAAGTTGGTAAAAATTTGAGCTCGGGCGACATTTAAGGTAAATAAAATGGATTGCTAGCGACATTTAGGCCATATTTTTAATTTTTTCCGGCTTGATCAACATTCAATGCGTTGCATTTACATGCCTTTTACATAGATTTTTCGTGTTTTTATCTAATTAACTTCTCTTGTCACTACTACTTTTTACCCAATTTGCAATAAAATCTTGTAAAGTGCACATTTTGATTAAATCGGAAAATTATAAAAAAAAAGTGGCCTAAATGTCGCAAGAGCTCAATTTTTACCAATTTATAATTAAAGCAAGTTTTTTTTTTACCAAATTGTCATTGAAGGTCATTTTTTTTTTTACCAATTTGGTCGATTGGTCAAGAAATAGAGACGAGGAATATCGAATATAGTAAATACTTTTGGTTTGACGTTAACATAACTTTTGACCAAAAAGCTTTTTCACTTTTTTTGTCAAAATGTTACAAGTAATTCAGAATGGGGAAGTAGAAGACAATGAGACATAAGAAAATTGAAATAATGGTATATGACATGCTACATGCTACATGCTACCATGCTACATGCTACCATGCTACATGCTACATGCTACATGCTACATGCTACCATGCTAACATGATTGCAATTTGCATGAAACAATCACCCTGTAAACATCTGAACACCAAGGCCACTGTCGTAGTTAATGAATGAAACAGAGGTTAACTTACTCCTGTAACATAAGTACAAAAACTCAAATTTAAATTTAAAAACTTTCATATGATAAAATCTTCAACAACAATAACAACAAATTAAATGTTTTTGAGTTTATCATCACTTAAACTTCGCGCAGAAAGAGCAACCCAAAATCCAAAGAATAAGTTTTGTCACTTTCTCTCTCTAACTTTAGTCTATATATTTATATCATATTTTAAAATTTTCTCATTCTTCTATAACTATTCTAATTTTTAGCCACCTTTTTATCTGTTAAAAATTTTCCACCTTTTTTTCCACTTTAATTCTTCCACTCTCAAAATTATTCTCTCTTCTCTTTCACACTTCTCTTTCTTTCTTTCTCTCTCCTCTGTATTTTTTTCTGGGTGTTTCTCTCTCTTCAGTGAGTGTAAAAGTGGAGCTTTGAAGCTCTCAACAATGGCGGACATTAGTCATCCTCCCATGGAACAACTTCAAGACCTTGAATAGTGCATAGACTCTAATCCTCCTTGGGGTACTTTCTCTCTCTTAATTTACTCTTAAATATTTGATTAATGGGTACTTTAAACTTTCATTAATTTTGTCATTATTACACTTTTTATCAATGAAAATTCACCTTATTTTTAGTTTTTAAAATGTCCCACCACCATTGAAAAAGCTTCAAAAAGAGATTTTTTTTGGTTTTTATTTACATGGGTTTTTGGAATGAAGAGAAGGGTTCATTTTAATTTTTGGAATTATTATTAATCTGTTTGAATTTGTAATCTTTTTACAAAAAAATATAATTACATTCGTTATAGCTTTTCTATCTGCCACATTTATTGTGAAAGTTATGGTTTTTGTTTCAAGTGGTCCTATTATTTGTAAGAAAATGGAATGAAATTTAATTGGATTTATTGGGTTCCTGAAGTATAAGTTTAATTTTAGTGGTTGGAATGTTTATTTTTATTTTTATAAATATTTTAGTAGTCAAATGTGACAGCTTTGGTCTTAGTTATATGCTTGTTTCTATTAATGTTATGGTGTCACTTTCTAAAGTTTCCAGAAATGTCGATTATCAAGCGGACTAGTTTGAAGTTTTAGAACATCATTTTCCCTCTTTGTTTTTTGTTGTAAATTGTTTGTTGATCAAATTCTTATGACAATTGACTATAAAATGCTTCTAAGTAGTTGTTAGAATATCTAATTAGAGATATCCAAAATGGGTTGCAAAGGTAGTGATACGGGTGCGGGGCCGGGAAATGATGAGATTTCAAAATTTTAGGATTGGAGTCGAGCGTCTTGCCCGGATACTATAATGTGGTATTGTAAAAAGAGATTTTTAAAATTTTTGTCAACTATGCTGATTTTGTGTCTATTAATATAAATATTTCGTCTTAGGGATGTGTTGGGCAGTGGTTAAGATTGAGTCTTTGTACAAATGTAGATTCAAGCAGGAAGTTCAATGTAAAGCCCAACTGTAATGCGCCCGTGGCTCGTATGGATAAAAAAATATATATATATAAATATTTTCTGAGGTGTGACATAGTTTAACATTACACTAAAACTAACAGCTGATAGGTTGGTTGTAGTATGAAAACAAACTCATTTATTTGAATGATTTTCGTGTGATCGCTTTTACTTGAGCTTTCTTAGAAGTTTGTTCTGTCACGAGGATAGAGATGAACAATTACTAGTGGCTAGTGGAAAAGTGGAAATGAATGATAATTCTGTTTCATCTTATGAAATTTTGAGTGCCTTTGTATGGATGAGTTGGTTTGGTTCATAAGTGGACTTTAAGCTCCATTATTAGATTAAGGGACAAAGAGCTTCACTCAATGTGTGACGGGTTGTAATTTTTGTTGTAGAAGAAAACTAAGAGAAATTTTGTTTGGAGTGCTAACTCGAATCAAAATGAGTCCTCGATAGCAAAAATTCTACGTTCAAGCTAGAAGGCAAAAACAAGATTTCAAATATTATGACTTCAAAACCACTTGTAAGCAATTTGGATGGTTTAAAAAGCATAAAGCTTTCTTCTTAAGGAGATCCTCTTGGGGTTGATGATCACTATACCTTGTCAAAAGATGTATATTATACCTACTGTAGAACGGTACTTCCTGTATAAATTTATTAATCCATCCATACAAAAAATCACCCTTTCGTGATTGTGCATACATGGGAGGTATCCAAACTGCAAACTCTGGAATGATGGTTTGAGCCTGTCCTTGGCCTCCTAGAGTAGTGAGCAGTACGGTTGTTGAATTACACTCAATCAAACAGCATAGTCGCACGGGGCTTCCCTTTGTTCAATATCCATATGCAACATTTTGAAACTTCCAAACCAAAAATTGCAAGGATGACGTAGCAAATTTTCCCTCCTATATCCCCTACTGAGAGTAACTCCTTTCTGAATTATGCGGTCATGGCTGTAGCCGGTAGCTCCATACTGTCAAAGCTTATAGGTTTGATAAATTTCCCAAACTTTGATCTTACTCTCAATATGTATATACTAAGCTACTAACTAGTATTGCTAATTTCATCATGTATTTCCTGCTTTCGTAGTTTTCTTTTTTAGTTTAGATTGTACATGATAGCATTTCGTATTTCCTTCTTTTTTGTTTTTTAATTAGAAGTAACATCGTGCAGTTGAAAACCATCCTTTAGCATTTCAGAACTACATTCTGATGCCTTGCACAAGTGTGATGATCTTCGGCCAATACTCCGCCCCGCAATGGGTTGATCTGATGTAAGCCTTTTCCCTAAGTCCTTACTTATCTTCAATTTCAAGTTGATTTTACATGTTAGATAAAGTTTGGGTAAAAAATAGCAAGTGAAAGCCATTTTGTCTTTTATGGAGTTCAGTCTCATGTTTCAATCTTTGTGTATGTATGTATTTAGATCTTATTTTGATAAAACTTCTAGAGACTAATATGTAAGACATGCCATATATATTCCCAACTGTTTTACAATGCTTTTCAAAATATAATGCAAAAAAATACCCCACTACAAGCCATTTTTCTTGGTTCTTTTCCACTTCCCTTTGGACCAGTGGGAAAGTCAACAAAGACAAACATTGTATTACATATGGCGAATCCTAAATAGGATTAGAGAAACTTCAATTTACTTCCTGACTAAAGACTTGTGAAGGACATGCGAGTAGAGGCCCAATTATCGTGATTTGGCTATTATACACAAAATCTCCATGTTTTTAGCCCTAAATGAAGTGTCGGCGTCCACAACCATGTCGGAATGTCAAGATCAATACGGGTAGTTGGGTACTTGAAGTGAAACGAGGCACTCTCAGAATATGGCAGGTAAATTGAAATGCAGTTTCATGATCAAGGTGAAGGTATAGGCAATGACTTTAAGATTTTTCTCTTTGTTCCAGAGATATAAGAGCTCTTCTTTGTCATTCAAGATTCGTGTATTTTAAGAGTTCAAGCAAGATCAAATTCTCTTATGTTTTTTAATTTTTCTGATTGTGCAAATGTCAGTCTACTATGCTTCAAATGTTCTGCACATGTGATACCTTCTTAACATGACTAGGTGACAAGGCACGGGTCATATGTAAACTCTCCTATTTGTGGCAGGGATTAACACATCCTTGCAAGCATTGTTTGGGACCAGGCTACCCACAAAAGTGGGAGGATCATTTGGTTTACATTATCCCTGTAAGTATTAAGCATTATAAATGACTCATCACTGCAGCGCATTCCCGATTCATACGATGTAAGTCTATCCTTCACATCTTATTCGACTTCATGGAACCTGTGATACTTTTTAGCTTTGTCTATTCCTCCGGGTTCAGCAAAGTTGCTATGTAGGACAGTAATTCCATCTACTCCGGGCATCTAGCTTTGCATGGTTTTTTAATTGATTGAGATTCGGAAGTAGAAGTAAGGCTCGTTTGCTGGGACATAGAACATTTTCACAAAAATCAAGCTCGCTGCTCTGCCCTGCGCGAGAAAGGCTAGAGAGAAAGGGAAAATGAAAATAGAGGGGAGAGGATGATATGGGAGAAGAGGGAAAAGGAAGGTAAGCCATACAAAGAAATATTTAGCATTATTTCCTTTTGAAAGATGGTTTTCATCCTGGGGAGAACTATTTTCCACCATTTACAAACCAAATACTCTAAAGCTGAGTGCAAAATGTTCATAGTATGAAAATCGCCTTTCTTTTATGTTATCTTTAAAGTACTTAAACCTGTAATTTTCCCTTTCTTTTAAGGTGTTTTGGTGTTAACCAGTATCTGTAGATTTAACTATTTTGTGTATGATGTTGACTATTTTAGCTTTGTTAACCACTATCAGTATACTGAATCGATTTCTTTCTTGACCATTTTGGCTCAAATCCAACTTTTTTCCCTTCTTTTTCCAGAGATTTATTCAAACTATGAGGGCTATTCAAGGAGCTCTGATTGTTTCCTTCAAGTATACAAATCATTTTAGGTTACAGCCAACTTTGGGGCCTCTTTCACGGTGTGGTGGTATGTCTCGATCTCCTGGCAAGTTTAGTGTCGGTGGTCCTATTCTCTTGTTGGCTTATGTTTTTACAGATTACGACGGGCATGTTCTTACAGATTCTTTTAGTCCTTGGTATGGCACCAGTTGTTGGATTGGT